>OV788325.1:34279535-34879535 GCA_928718305.1 Tetramorium bicarinatum
TATAAATGGAATTTCTTTTATCTTTCTTTTAATATCTTCTTTTAATATTGGATCGAGAATCAAATATTCCTTTGTGCTTCATAACTGTCACGCATTTTCATTCACGCAATTAACGAATATAATTTCTTTTTTGCGTTAATAAACAATAATATGGGATGACACAGTTAATTAATCTTAATAAACTCATAAATAAATAATAATTCCGCAGTTTTTCTTATCTTTTCCAACGTATATTTTAATTAAATAATTGCAAACAAGAAATAAATTTTTATTTTTATTTGTCTTTGCTTGATGAAATAAATAATTCAACTTTTCTACTACGGAAATACGGCTCTCTTAAAAATGTATTTCACTTGAAATATTTGAAGTCGATAGGAAAAATCTTTGCGAGTATTTCTAGTCGTGAAACAGTTATTACATGGAGTTTGGATGACGGATAAGCGAATGTATACTCGAGGCAACACCCACGTACCATATCATCCGTCCCACTGGTATATCGAATATCTCACAGTCAGTAAACACGCGAGATTGCGGAGAGACACATTCGTGTCGCTTGCGAAGACGTCTCAATTCTGCTACGACGAAGAAAACGAGAAGAGAATAGAAGTAAGATATACTGAAATTCATATCCTCCAGCAAATATTTTAGTATCTTCCTGAATTTCACATTTCGCTTGTCAACGACTGCTCTTTTTCAAAAAGAAGGAACAAAGGTAAATGTACTGACCTTAATAAATGGAATTCTGATTTAATAATTGAACTCACTCTCTTTAAGTTCTAGCAAAACAGTAAAAGAGCTTTAAAAGAACTATGTTTTAAACTTTAACATATGATATACATATTATATACGTATATATTAAAATGTATAATATAATAATGACTTTATATGTATTTAAGATACAATTTATTTTTCAATGTTTTTCACATTGTCAGATAATAGATGAAGAAAATGTAAGCGGGATGAAATTATCGCATATCTTCACTTTGGTTAAATTTATCATTTGTACTGTATAATTACGAATTCCTGTTATTAATCAGCGCGATATATATTAAAAATAAACAAAAAAATTTATTTGTCAATATATAATTTCTCATCATACTTGTTTGCGTTTTCGTATCAACGACTAGATGGAAATCACATTTTACATTATATTTATTCCTACTGCCATAAACTACGTTAGAATCTACTGTTATAAACCTCTGTTCACACTCAAGAGAGCTTAAATTACGAAGTCGAGTTATGACCGACTGGCCCCTACATATAATCCGTTTGTTACATACGTACGTATAGCATCCTTATGTGTGCTCGGACATTATTAACTCCTTCAAATAACAGTATCTCCCATCTTTTCTTACTTCTTGCTTACACTAAGGTGTATAAAATATAGTTATGACTTTTATGCTCCGTCAGCCAATAAAATATAGTAATTTATACTGATAGAAATTCAGTTATTGGCTGGTTTCTATATTATTATTTTCCAATTCAATAATTTACAACCATGTTATATTACTAACATATTTATAATAAATGCATATTTGATATAAATTTAATTTATATATAAAAATATAATTTACTCGTATAATCAAGTCAAAAAATAGATTAAATAAAAGACTGTATGAATATTTTTGTAAATTTTTTATTATAAGAACATTTTAGCAAACCATTATATTTCTATAGACATAAATTTCATGTTTGTTAAAAGAAGTTTAATAGAAAAAAATTTAATATTGTTAATTGAAAAGTTATAAGAAAATTGCTGAAATACTTTTTGACCAAAAGAAGGGATAGATATAAAAACATTTTTATATAAAAATAAGTTATATCATTTTTATGGGAAGTAAAAATACTATATATCCTGTAAAAATAATAGACAACTCAATATAGCAATTTCGAATAATAATGCAAAGATTTTTTATGCATAATTTCGTTATTAGATTAATTTAAATGATGTATACATATTTTTCGGATTACCGTTACGAGAAAGAAATATATACTAATCGAGTGTCTAATCAAACCGTGTATTAGATAAGGTCGTCGGGGAAAAATAACGCTGACTAATGAGGAGACATTAGATCGACCTGTGCAAAAAAAAACATTCCCCTCTCGTCTCTGACACGTCGGAAATAGCTGGTGCGACCGAAATGTTCGCTGGCTCGTGAAACGTGCGGACGCGTCGAACCGTTCCAATGACGAATATTTACCGCCATTCGCTTTTCGGTGTCGAGCGTTTATCAAAATTCGACATCTTTCCTGAATTAATGACGTGCCTGATGCAACACCCACCGCGGATCGCTAATTAATAATAATCAGTGACGTTTGCAAGCGACTGCGTGGTCGATAGTTGTATGGGAGGTCTATTAGAGATATAGTTTCCGACGAGGGAAAATTTATCGGGATATAAAATGTAACCAGAAACAGATGCAAACCGACAAATGAGGGTAATATACAAAATGAGTCATATGGGAATAAGAGCGAAATAAATGCTTTTTAGCAGAAAATAGTAGATAGAGATGAAAGTATTAGCTCCTTTAAAATAAAAACATGAGATAAAAGCGCTGCTGAAGAATATGCTAATGACGAATAATCTTTCGAATTTGCTACAAAGAATTTATCCTTAAATAATTTCTTGTAATTCCTAGTAAAATCGTAGTAAAAAAATATATCAATACATAACAATAAAAAAATGTTTTTTTTTTCTTACATTCTTTAACAGAATTTTTATTAATTGCTTCTTAATGAAAATAAATGCTCTATATCTTTATTTATTTCTTAAAGCATATATTTCGATATAAATCAGTATGTGAACTGATTTATTCATATACTCCATTTAATCATATAAATCAATACCTTCCAGTCTCTCTTTCATTTAATTCTTAATTGCAATATACCATTTTGAACGCCATCATATTTTTATTTCATTTGTAACGAAGCAGCAAAATAACTTTTTAATGAGTTATTTAATTATATAATCGTTTTTTTCTAATTTTTTTAAATATTGTAGAATTACATATTCCTGTATTTAACATGAATGTATAAAAACCATAATTATAATTAGTAATGGTTTTGTAATTCGTTGCATTTATCACTACAACAGTATTGGTATCAAAAAGGTGGTATGATGTACATCTCCCTGTATTAAATTTTATCTTTATAGTTGGTTGTAAAATTCTGTAATTATTGAACGCTGCGATATTAAAACACCGTAAACACATTGATTAAAGAACCTGGAAATTTTCGAGCTATATAACCGAGCACGGGGCAAACCGGATCCGAATTACTATTGTCCTAAAATTAATCTAAAATATTGAAGGATTTACGAGTGAGTAAAATTTGTAATAATTTACGTAGACCACCCTATATAAAAGACGATAAGTAAAACTAATTACCAACGTAATATTAAATATCTATTAATTAGCATTGATATAATCTATTATATAATATCGGAATATTGTATGTTCACAGAGGCAAATTAAACACAAATAATATTGATTACTATTAGCCAATATAACTTATTTAGAATGATTATAAAGAATAAATTAATGTACAGAATTGATGTATGTATGATGTATGTATGATATTTGAAATTTCATTGATAATTTAGTGATGAATTAAACAGACGCGATTTTAATTTTAACGTTTACCATATGTCAGTAATTAAATTTACTAAAATAATTTAAATAAAATTATGTGTTTTATTGCAAAATTGATTTAGTGGCATGACAAAAAATCGGTATAAATCAAGCCTTTATCTTGGCGAGCTATTCGATTGTGTTCTCAACCGACACGTTCTTCCTTAACAGAATCATAAAGGTAATACTCTTTTCGCGCGCAAGAACCGCTACTGCGAATGCACGACGACTAAGCGTTTGTAACTGAACATTCGTAAGATTATCTCTTGGCAACCGATTTCACCAACGACTTTCGTGCTTATCTCTATTATCCAAGAGCTCGTCGAGGTAAGTTGTCAATGGATATAAGGTCGAGCTCCTCGTCCTGTGGCGGGGGTACGCGGGAGCCCCGCTCGATTTGCTCACCACCAAGATTCTCGCTCAAACCCTCCTTGCCTCGCGACAAGGTGGTAATCGTCAAACGTCAGGATCCTTTCAAATCGCGCTCAGAGATCGAGCAAAGAGAGAATATTCTGCCGTAAGGGCTTGTCACGATGACGAAATTGTGAAAAATACGCTTTCGTATGTTAAATAGGACAGAAGAAATATTACTGCAAATTGGAGGCAATATTATTGGTCGCTTATTTTCATATTCAGTGACTTGTTACTAATTTGTGAACCATTTATTATTCGCGTGTGTAATCAGAAAATTTGCATTCATATAACGAACTACGTGAATATGTAAAGTGGATTTTTTAAAAGTTTTATTCATTATTTTAAAATATATCAATATTATAATATAAGTTAAATATCGCTTATGTAAAAAATTTCTCTCTTTCTATTCTATTTTTATTGTATATTATAACTGCATTACATAATTATATCATTATATAAATTATATTATTTATGTTATTATACATATGTTATTATACATATGCAAGAACTGAATTTTTTGAAATATTTAAAATATTTGAAATTTATAAAATACATGCTTAATAAATTTCAATATATGAGTTGTTAATTATAATTATCACTAATATATTATGTGCGTCAAATTTTTGAAAGTGTATCTACAAATTTATAAATTTGCAGTAATTTTTAAATTATTAGGAAAAACGCATTAATTTAAAGTGTTATGCTAGAAAAATTCGTGAATCGAAATACATGCCGCGACAATCCAACGCTTGGAGCTCAAGCGGAGTAGAAGCACGGATGATGTTGCTGCCCCTTTAATAGGAATTTCAATTTCGCACGTTTCAGTTGTTTCAGTAGAAAACGCTTGCCCCAAAACGTTCGTTTTTCGCTTCGTTTGAACGCGGGGTATTTTATCATTGTGCGTTAAACGCGAGTTGCACTTTCGTTTAGTCGTTGGCGATATTAATCCACAATTGCGTGACCAATATAACAGAACGACAAACAGTGAGTCGATATTTTTCTGTCAAGAAGAGGCAGATCCTATACAACAGTCGACAACAGTGATAAAAGAGAAAAGCGTATATCGTCGACGAGATGATATAGACTTTCAGAGGCTCGTATTTCTTGCGAAGAATCCTTAAGAGTGTCCAAAGCGTATCGCAATGTTGTACGTTTGATTTATGATTATTTGTCATGAACCGCTGAGAGAGAATATTTTTTTACTCAGACAGGTATTTCATGCGGTCGCGTGAAATCCGAATCATCATTAATTGCTAACGACATTTTCGCAGCACCCGCTATACACGTTCTTTTGCCGGCTATGGTTAACCAAATATGCCGCATATTGTTTTAACGACCAAGTGCGCGAATTCAAACGCCGGAATAATTTATATTTCCATTCGAAACTGATCGTGCACGTGCAAGTGAATTACTCATGAATTTTGTAGTTCCAACCAAGTTTAAACTTGCCCTATGAATAAGTTCTCCTTAAAATAACTTTTTACATTAGATATTCGAATATCGGATCGCGTTCCCGATTTAATTGATTAGCGGAACACGTGCATTTGGCTAAGAAATTTTTGTCAAGAAAAGTATCTCCATTTTTATTGTATCCTGCATTAAACTATTCTATATATTCTGATAAACTTAATTATGAAACGCGAGAGCAGGTGTACGAATATAAACTGAGATCATGAGCATTGCTATATATCCGAGCCGGATATATCCGCGTCATTGGATTCCGATTCTTGCAAAAACACTTGTGAGAAGATGTGAGACTTATTCATTTTTCTCCCTCAAATAATTGAGGATTACTTGAATGTATTTGTAAATTCAACGACAATAAAGAATTCACACGTGTCATTTGAAATATATTTTACTTGTATTTCAGATATCCTGCAGATCTCCGGTGGAGCGTTAAGATCGCTCTCGTACGTATCGGTTGCTTCCGAATTGAATGATCCTGATTTATTCTCAATCTCCGCGAAACAGTCGTCGTTTGATCAGACGAAGCTTTATAGCGCCATTTATAGCGATCAAAGAAACGTCCAAGATAAAATACCCTCATTTTTACATAAGGCGCAAGAAGACAAAAGACTCGTTTGGAATAAAGGCAGCCGCCTTTAATCGCTTCGATGAACAAAGTGCTGCACTTGTTGCGCTTATCGTTTATCGTTAGCATTTTTCTATGCTTTAAATTCTTAGGATCATAAATATTATATTTTACGCGCGCTATCTTATATTTAATCCGCTTAAAAACCGAGGGTAAGATAAAGTTTGCACATTGCTGCGTCAATTTGAAACGGAAATATTTCTTTTCGTTCAATAACTGTATTAATTTTCGTAATTGCAATATTTTCACTTGTCTATATATAAATCTAAAGTCATGAATTAAATCTTCTAATAATTATAAGATTCTTTATTGAAAATAGACTTCAAAACGTATTCGAAAGTAAATTTGTTCCAATCTGCGTGAAATGTTTCTTTCGCACCGTCATACGTTATCCGTTATATCTTTTGACAGTTTCCAATAGTAAGATCAACTGAGTGGAGCCACACAAACTGCATCAGCTTGTCGACCAGGCAAACGTCAATGCTATATATATATGCGTTTCTGATCCATATGTCGACGCGAAAATCCGCCGTGCGTTAGGTTGGAGCGATTGCAGGATGCTCGCACGGAAGTAGAGACGCGATGAATCGTCATGCATCGATCGAGTGAAAACAATAACGAAAAAATAAAAAAATTCGAAAACGACGGATACTCGGTTCAAGTTTTAACGCGACGCAGAGAGCGAGAGGAAAAGAGAGAAAGAGGAAGGAAGGAGAAGAGGAGGAGAGAAAAGAGAGAAAGAGAAATATATGCCTGTAGGAATTTGCATTTCGGAGCCATCGATTGCTTTCTCCTCGCCAAAAGTTTTCCGGATATTTCGGGATTTGATTTAAACGCACGGTGGGTTTCGTTAAAAACTCGAAATACAATACGCGCGCAGCAGATAGATTAGTTCAGTAAATGTCAACGCCGGATCTGGAAGAATTTCGAACGGATAGACGTGTCATGGATGTGAGCGCGAGTTGAGAAAAATAATATTTATCTTCGAGAGGCAAAATTTCCCTCCCTGACGACGCTACGAGAGTAAAATAATCGAATCAACGGGGGTTGAATAGTTCCTTTGTTGTAGAAAATATCTCCTTTCGTAATCATATTATAGAGAAAATCAAGATTTTTTAAACATATTTCTGTCCGTGCAATTTGTCTCGTATGCTTTACACGAAAAATAAGCTTTTACATCTGTTTTAATCCTTAGTTCAAATAAATTTGACCAAATCTTTTTATTTCTTCTTTTATGAAACAAAAAGTATAAGAAACAAGCTTGAAAACTAGCTTGAAAGTCTATTAATAAAAAAAGTATAATCTCCTTTATATATTAAATAATTATAGATTTTCAAATTGATAAAAATAAAATTATGTAATATGTACACAATTGGTATCATATTTTTAAATCTTCATTAATCTTACGATATTTAAAAAAATCTTGTCTCTGCGAAACCAATAAGAGATATATGCTGGTAGGATTATATCACCAAATATCGAATGTGTCAAATTTCTCATGTATTGAAATAAAGAATTTTGATAAATAAGAAAAACACAAATTCTGCAGACTAGCAAATAAGAAATAAATAATAAATTACCGCTCTTATTGTTAGAGTAGTTCCGCCGTTGCCTGATGTCTTCCAGGCCGCTCTTTTTGGTTTTCTCTGTAAAACTCACTCAACACTCACTCGCGAAAACGCGATCACATTTAGCACTAATTATTAGTATACGACAATTTTGCATGAGATTTTCTATAGCATTCTCGTTAATCGTTGTTTAACGATGCGATAATGAGGCAAAGAAATAATGCGAATAGTATAATATCACGCGAAGCTATGATCCATTAGACACCCGCGACGTCTCGCGAATTAATGCAACGAACAAATGACAAACACTGGAAGGAATTCGAAAATCGTACGGTCAATTTCACACGCCACCCGTAGCGGTGATGTTATACCTGTTGCTCCGACTACGTACTTTCATGCTATTTTCCGCACTTTGAATAACATAATCGCGTTGCGAGATATATCCTAAGTAAATTTAAAGCATTAAAATTTAAGCGAGAAATTTTCGACGGTAAATAATAATTTATATATATATATAACATCTGCCACTTATCATTTCGATATTTCGTACGTATAAGCTCGCATGAGATACCTACTCCGAAAAATAATCTCAATACACTTGTGTATCGTTAATCACAAGAGTTTATTAGTTGTACGGACTAATAATCTATAATTATCAATCATATAATTGTCATCAAAGGAATTTCGAGGAGTAATGCGACCTAATACGAGGAGCGATTCGCGCTACTACCTGCCGCCTCAAGGTTCGCCGTGCGAATGATAGCGCGCTGACCTTGTGTATAGTAACCACTGCAGGTCATAAAACTGGAGCGCCGAGAGTCGCGTGCGAGCCCCTCACGAATATTTAACGTATTACAAAATAAAATATGTAAATTCTTTTATTATTAGTTTCAATGATTGAATTGTTATCGCGCTACTTTGCGCTTCGTTTTGTGGACTCACCACAAGCGTGTATATGATCATAAAATTGCGACTTACGCATCGAATTCAAATTCAAATAATAATATCTCCATTAATCTGTTTTAGCAGATTTTTCAATTCAATCAAGCGGAATGAATCGTTATTTTAGGCAATGTCGTACACATACATATAAAGCGATATATATGTGCACGTTGTACATGTGTATTCTTTCGTGCCTCGTAAAGATCGGAATGGGAAGGATGCCGTTCAAATTTCTGTATGAAGGCTTTAGCCCGCTCGTTTCTTTCATCGAAATTTTCTCTTTCAGAATTACCACGCGCTTGAATCGTTTTATAGAGGGACCGATTTCTTTCTCGCTTTTCCGCTAACATTCGTGAACGGCATTCCCAAGTAATTTGCCGCGAAGCTGTTCGTCGAAGACGGTTTCTAGCTGCTCGATTCTGTTCTCAAGTTGAAGCTACGGTAGCATCGAAATTACCGTCTTTACTGATTTTATTTTCGCGAACATCTGTTTCAGCTATGTTCTCTGCTTTTTTGCCTGCTTAAAAGCCTATCGTTATTTCTGACAAACAATTAAAATAATATATTATGATTTATTTGGCGATATATTACGAAATTATAATACACTTTTAATATGTAAAAGTAATGCTGTTTGTTTCGCTTAATTGTAATAAAATGATAAAGATAAAATATATAAATCACACATAGATGCAATTCAATGAATTTTACATCTTCTATTTCTGAAACTTGAAAATTTGATAGACATTAAAAAATGAACAAGTTTCATAAGAAGGGGGACAATTGATAAATTTTCAAACATCTTGCGTTACGCACACAGAATGTTGCTAAAAGTTCTCCCGTTATTAACGGGATCCTATCACTATTCTTACAACAAGTTGGAGCCGTCATTTCTTTGGCAGAAAGTTTCTCGGAAGGTTTGTGAACTTTTCGCATGTCTTCCATTTATCAAACCGGCTCGCGTTATCTGGATACGGCCTCTGAAGTTAACTCACGCGAGATGTTAGAAGCTTGCTGATAACTGTGACAAGCGTGCATATAAAATACGCGCATCTATCACACAAGCGAAGCCTTTGTAGTACGCCAAGCAATTTTCGACAAAATAGTTTCGCCGTGCTGTGTCCCTGCGTATTTTCCCTACATTTCTCTCTCTCTCTCTCTCTCTCTCTCTCTCTATCGTTTTCTTCCTATTTCAAGTACAGATACATTCAATACAGATACCTACATTTCGCCTAAACAAACACATTTAACTTTGTCTATATTCAAATGGCAAGCAATTTCATTTCCTACATTTTTCATTTATATCATATTAATAGATAATTACATCAATTTAGTATAATATATAAAATAGTATTTTTAACTTAAAGCGATACACCCCAATTTAAATTTCTTGCTACAATTTATCTAAATAATTTGGATCAAACTAGAATAAATGCAGAAAATTAATTAATATTAAAATAATCGACGTCTCATATAGACATATAATGTTAACTTTCAAGATTTTTTATTGTTAATAATAAAGCTCTCTATTTTTCCTGTTATTGTTATTTATCTGCGTTTCCTATTTTTGGTCATTCGTATGACGTTTGAAGCGAGATTCGCAGGACGAGTTTGACCCACTGTTGATGACATCGTGTTCACGCATTCAAGCGACATCACGGTAAAATAAAGCAGTGGGGAAAAAGCCTCGTTTCCGCGAGGATGCGAAGAGTGAAACAGCGAGGAAGATGGAAAATGCGCGCGTGAAGAACCAGAAATTGCGTTCGTCGTAGTATTTTGCATATACCGGTTTTATCGTGGAGAACCCGCCGTGGCTGGCGTTTGCGTTTACACAAGAATTGTCCATCTGTATGTACGTCCATTGCCAAGGGAGCAAATCCAAGAGTAAAAAGGGGAACCGGCAGAAACATTCCGGCGCGATTCGTTCCGCGGTTGAATTCTCTTTTCCTATATCGTCATATTTCTTCATTCGCCGACGTTTTTCCGTCGTTGGCCATGAGCGAATTTCGTTTGCCGTTTTGCATCAAGGAACCACAAAATCGTTGAATTATGTAGAACAGAAAATGATATTGAAGAATGTAGCTGAATACAATAAATTGCAGTTAAACTGGGCTGTAATATGCTCTTGAAATACTCTTATCGATATGATTATCGTGACTGCTGTCGCAAAATTTAATGTCGTGAAAACTAATCAAATGACGACAGTAGAAAAAGATGTAAAAAGTGAAATAAATTATTGTCTTTAAATTGAAAAATATTCAACATAATAGGAAATGGTTGGATATTATCTAATAGATTATGAAATTTATCATCTGGAGAGAAACCTCTACTTGCTAAATTGCTACAAACTTTAATAAAATAATATATTTTAATGTCATCTGATTGCATCGTAGCTATTACTTTCAACGATATTCTAACTCATTCCGCGAAGAGAGAAATGGAACTTGCACAATGACACTTGTGATTTTTTTATTTGTGGTACAACGTAATACATTATGCTGTTTTCTCCAGAACTGAGAATGCAGAGAAACTCGCGTCCGGAAGGATTTGCATGTTGACGGCGCGCGGCGGTAAGATTAATTTAATAAACTAGACTAGACGAACGAGATGACGACGATTGCGTAGAGGGCATCGTTTGATCTCTGGTTTAGTCTAGACGTCTGGCGAAAAACACTGGAAAAATATTTCGTTTCACAAAAGAACGGAGTTGCGAAAATAAATGAAAAATTCTCATTGCGAGAACTCTCTGAGAAAATTCCTCGATGACAATAAAGTCACGGAGACAAATTGTTATAAACAATAAATAACATAATATAACAAGATGAATATCGAGCATGTCAATATCCATCAAAAATGCATCGTAAATCGATATGATAAAGTAACAGCAGACTTTTAAGAAATGCTTCTAATTAACAATTACTATTACCGTTGCTTATAAAGTTATATAACATAAATGTATAAGATGATAAAAATTTATTTAACTGACCAAAAATATTAATCATAACTTCATAGTAAAATTCTTAAAATGAGATAAGATTGTAAGATCAGCAGATTTAATACACTCGATGCGTAATAATCTATTTGAATTTCGATTTATCTTATGCAAGTCAGATCCGATACTCTATTTAGTTTGCAGTTTGTAACCTATGTCTTTATACTTGACGTTGAAAAATGGAATGCGAGCCAGAGGATGTGGAAACAAAACGTTAGTGAAATCTTGTTGAATATCCAATTCTTATGTCTCGATAGCAATGCTAGTGCAGTTCTTTTGCATAGAAATTTACTTTGCCTGAAGGTATTTTTCCTAAAAATGACAACTGAATTGTATGTACAAAGAGGAAATTGCTTCGAACTCTGAATAGCTCAAATGTAAAAGTTTTACAGTTCTGGACCATTGAAATTGATCATATCATTTTTAACATTTTTCTATTAAAAAATTCTATTAAAATAAGATTCTAATATATAAAATATAATCAAAATATCAAAAACTAAAAAGATATATGAGAAAAGTATGAAATATTGGAGAAAAACGTAAACTTCTTTTGTTATTAAAATCGGTGAGATCTCGAAATTAATAGATAGATGTAATTAATCATTAAAATGGTAGAATTTTAGCTTTCAAAACCAACATCATCTCGCTACGATTTATTTGTGCGAAGATATTGACGATTATATCGATCCTTCTATATTTTGATCAAGTATCGGACATGGCAGGCTCGCACGTGCACTCGGTTGGCGGCGTATCATATTTCAAAGCACATATACTACACGTGTTTTCACACCTTTTTTTGATCACTTGTCAATTGAGGCATGAACTTACAAGCAAAAACTTGTAATGTTCTTTCATGCGCGTTCAATTTTCAAAATGCTATAATTTCATGAAAAATAGACATAGAGACATAAACCATGGAGATAAAGCCCAATCTTCTTCTCATTTCCCGATCAGATGTCTTGTACTTTGAATACATATTCTCTTATCATGACACATGCATATGTAGATATAGTTACATTGAGATAAAAACTTTATAGATTTTATTTAACATGTCGATTGCGCTCAATTTTGAGTTGTAGTATTTATCAAAACATAATTAATGTTGGTTTATTATTACGCGCATTAGAAATCATATTTTATAAAGTCAATAAAGTTCACAATTAGTGCCCGTATATATATATATATATATATATATATATATATATATGTGTATATTTGTATAATAAAACATAATGATTTAATAATTAATAAAAATTTTGAAAAATACATGTTCTCTTTTTTGGATATATTATTAAATTGAGACATTAATCAAAATAATGTAATATACTATTTCAAACATTTAGAATAAAAATTTTCGATATTATTGATTTGAAAATATTGATTTATCGTAGATTACATATGCAATTGTACCTGTTAAAATTGTTTATAGTGGAATTTATTAGAATGTGTGCAAGTGTCATTAATTAAATGAAGAACAGAGAGTAATTTCAACATTTCCGAACAGTTCAGACTTTCTTATCAAAGCCGTAATGGTAGCAGCCGTTACTGAAGCTAGCCTTGCGCATCCCTTTAGCTTCTCCGAGATGATTAATGGCCGAATAAACTGTGATAGCAGTTTGTTCAAAGTGCTCAACAATCGATGGTCTGCGCTACGTTGAATCGCTCCGTCCTGCGGTCGAACGAGCAATTGAAATACAATTGCGACAACGCAACGGAAACGTTAATTTAATTACTTGCAAATGGTTTTATCCGGATATTTTTTAATAAGGCACTTAGGATTCATTGACCGAAAACGAGAAGTAGACATCGTTTAAAACCATTTTTTGCTCTTTTTCATAATTTTAACATCTTTGCATTTACTTTCCTTATTTTCTCTTTTTTCTCTCTCATTTTCCTAGCATTTAACAATACCAGTGACTCTCTAACTAACAAGTAAAACGACTTGGTATATACTCGGTATATAACTGCAATTACAGACTATCTAGAGTTAAATGCGTCTTTAAGCGTTTCCTATGGCATCAAATGAAAGACATCCTCCCGAATGACGCGGACAATAAATTCACCGCCGTTGAAGAGCGCTGTTTGATCGCGCGCGCTTTCCTTTGTATCCGTTTCAAGACGCGTTCCGGATGTATCCTTTTTCTTCTTATCTGAGCAGGTACTATTCTGCTCGAAATGTTAGAAGTGAACAACTGAATATTCGAGTGCGTGTCTATGCGCCATTTCTTCTAGAGGAATAATTGATGCTAAATATACCTACTGGCGATCGAAGCTCGCGAAGACCGAGTACGCGGAAGAACTATTTCTATATACGAGCGCACGTCCAGTCTACCACGAAGTTATAAAAGTTACAGCATTATCGGCGCGGAAGAGAGTTAAAAGCGCAAGAAGAACAAAGCACCCCAGAATGGCGCCGCTCGATATCGGGCCACGTAAACTCGTTGATTCGTGATCGCCGAACAATTCCCAGGCAGGGCTTTTTCATCCGATCTTGGGGAGTAAAAACTTTCTTTTCGGGGAAAGTTTCGAGCGATATCCAAACAACCGATTTTCCGCCGTGTCGTTGTTTGCCTTACCATCTTAGAGAGGAGTTACTTGGCGTTTCTCGGATGGTTTTCGCGCTCGCCTGACTCGCGATCGATCTCTCGATATTCCGTAGACACGAAGCGTCTAAAAGCTTACGGCGTCTCGTCCAACATTAATGCAATGCGTTAAGTAAGATTAATGCGCGACGGACTCACGATAACAGATAACAGTCGTTAATTGTAAGGTGGACTTTTTACACCGAGGAGTTTTCATTTTACTTTTATATTCCATTCTTGTGGAATGCAAATATCACAATTGAAATATCATCCGAATGTCCGAAATTCGGCCACGTACTCCTGAATGTCGCCTGATATCCAGGAAGAACCGTTTGCGGCTTTCCCTACGCTATGCAGCTATCAGCACGGTAACTGACACCTTGATTTCGAAATGCATTCAATATCACTCTTGAATGGATGCTTCTGCGTGTAACCGTAAATCCTTCTACCATGCTAAAGTAGAGATTCGGTTGGAAGGTTATAGAATTGTTAATCATTGTGCTAAGATATTCGCACATATGAAACTGCTACACTCAATAATATAGCGCGTGATCAAAAATTTCAATATTAATCCCTTAAAATTCCATTTTCGTAATTGGAAAATAAAATATTTGGTTATTAGTGTTATTTCTTTTCTAATAAAAAGAGCAATTTCTTAAGAGTTATAGTTATGTAAGCATGATAAGAAAAAATAAAATATAAAATATTTTGATATAACAAAACTAACATGTTTTACAAAATTAAATATGATATGCACATGTACATATATTAGCAATACTCGGATAAATAAAGCTCTTTAGTGAAATGGAAATGTTTGCCGAAAATTTACAATGGCGATAATTCTCGCAGCATTAAATGGTTCAGTTAATATGCGAAAAGGAGGAACTGTACAATGTAAGTTTGCAACGCGCGCGCAGAACCGACGCTTTTCTTATCTTACATGACGGGCGGTAAACGAAATTACCCTCTGCGATTTCATCCGTGAGAACGAGGCGAATAAGTGCACCTACCGTAAATCCAACAGCAACCTTTAAAATTAGCAGTATATTCTAAATAGAAAATTACAGCACTAGTTTCTATTCAGGTGAATTAACTTCGACAATGTTTCAGCAATCGCAACGTATCTGCGATGCTTCTTTGCAATTTGTTTATTATAGATTTTTATTTATTACAGATCAGTCTAATCATTATTTTCATGAATAAATATATAGATGTTTATTTTTTTACTTATTACAGATAAATATAATTTATTTTTACATATAAATATAATTGTTTATTTCCGAAATTTATTATTAACAAAATTTCGAAACAAAAATTTTGAAATCAAATTTTGGAAAAATTGAATATTTGATATTCTGAAACAAACATAGTCGTAATGATGATAATCTTCATAAAGATAAAATATCTCTCTCAAAAAGCATGTAAACTGCTCCATTTCATTCGTAATTGAGTGTGACAATGCAGCGGTTTCTTTCGTACGTGCGGATGTCTTAGCAACCTACTTCACAAAGGGAAATACTTTCGGTTTTATTACGAGAATAAATCAGGCCGATCAGGAACGATATTTTCCGATATAGAAAGCTGACGCGGGATACACTTCACGCAGAGATCTCACTCCGCATGAACGATGCCGTTGGGCAGAAGAAATCAAACGGACTTTATCTGGGATGCTCAGAATCCGATTATATCTACCCTGTCAATTTCTTTTACTCCTGCAACTTCCGCAGCCTGTATACGTTACTTCTTTCTCTTTTTTTTCTCTTAAGATAACTGGATCTGAGGATGAAACGTAATGCAAGAAAATGGGAGGACATTTGCGAAAAGACTAAAATCAACAATGTGTTATGTTTCTATCAATAATTCACTTTTCTTTCTCCTTCTATTTAATATTTAAGGTTAATTAAATGGATATTAATTGGCATCATTAAATCACATATATGCAAAAATGTGTATAATAAAAATTGATCTTTGCTTTCGTTTTCTATTACGTCACTGCTTTACTATAAAAATTGAATATCAGTTTATTTGAGATAAATTATTAATATCACCGCAGACGTATTTTCGACGTGCGTGCGATAATAATCTGCAAATTAAGGCTTGAAATTAATTTCCCAAGGTCTGCTCGCGACACCGACGCGGTCGATGCATTTATTACCGTATAATGACATCGTCGGTTCATTTCGCAAAGATTTCCCAAGAGCGCAGAGCTTCTCGCCGACGCACAAAATCTGCCACCCTTGTTGTCGACGTTACAGCTATCCTATTTCGCAACGGTATCTACGCTGAATTGTATTTGCAACGAAGTTAAACAGCAATTTTCTGTCAATCAACACGCGTCCGCCCTGAGAAAATGCATTATCCGTAGCCATGGTCGGACGTTCCACATTACGATGCACATCGCGGACACGTATCTCTAATGGCGTATGTTTCATCATGAATAAAACAACCACTGCCGGTAGAACCTTTGCGGCGGGCAGTCTCTACTCCGGAAATATGCATATTTTATGTAACTTTCAGATCATCTCAAAGCACTACGTTAACGTACAAAATCCTCCAAATAACGTTTGTCAATAAATTATAATGTATATAATGTAAGATTTTGCAAGCTACTTGAATATTAGAACCCAGGAGTTTATGGTAAATGTGAGGTTTACCGGACAATAAAAAATAAATAACTGCAGTGTGATAATTAGAGGAAAGGAAATTTCACGGAATATGAGCAAACTTAAAAAAAGAAAGGCTAATAAACATTTAATGTATAAAATGTACAGATTTTCTTGCACACGTTCTATCTGGGTTTTTTCATAACTTCCCTTTTTTTCTTAATATTGCAATAGTAATAGTGCATTCATTTATCAATATTATCTTGAAAATAAATCTATGTGCTTTACAGTTTATGAATTTTAGAAAATTGAATTTAGAGACTACATTTAAAAAAAAAGTTTTAAAGGAACGTCGCAACATCATCCATTATGACATGAAGCTTATTATTGAAATAACCGGTAAATGAAGTTGACTTTTAGAAATTCTCGCTCATCAATAATTTGCGTGGTTTGCGCAATTTTATTACACGTGCTAGCTTTGTAATATTAATGCGGCATTGTACTCGTTGGCGGACGGGTTACGTCGTGTGACGTTTTCGCAGATGCATCGACCAGGGTGCACGTTCGCGCGCGGTCTGTCACGTCCTCGCATTGACTCCCCTTCGATTTATTCACTTATCGCGACATGACGGGGCATCGTGGATCGCATATTAATACGAATGATGAACATCTCGCCTTGAATAGAACAAGTATTCGCGCAGACGTTGCATCCGGTCGCCCTCCGAGGATTTTAAGCTTGAGAGGCTTTTTAAGATGGCGCTTGTAAACGAGGCACTCTCGGTCTGACCATATAACGTTAATAACTTTGCCCGGTAATGCGGAAAACCCGGATGCAAAAAAACAGACCGCCGTCGTCGCTTTCTCGGATGCTGCGCGACTTTCTTATGCAATGACGTATAACTGCAGGGTTCGAAAATGTACAACTGTATCTTGCAGTTTTAAAACTTGTTCTCTGAATTGTACTGTAATATTAAACGTGATTTTTGATCATTTTTGATATCGGACCTTTGCTTTATGTTACAATTTTTTATTTAATATAATAAGTAATTCGTTATTACTTTTTTCTTGTTACTATCTCAACTTTCTTGACTAATTTCAGGACAAAATTCATAAGTTGTAATAACTGAAATGGCAAAGATAGCTTCTCGACAAACTTACAATTAGTTTATAAACTGTCGACCAAGTTATATTATATTACAATATAGCTATATTATAATATAGATTATATACATATATATATCAGATCGAGAGAGAGAGTTGGGAAATTTTGAACCAAAAACGCTAACTCAGCCGATCTCTGTGCGAAACTACTTTAAAGGGCCTTCCGGTCTGTCACCATAAGTCATTAATACCCGTCTACCGGGCGATATATGCAACACGTGCGACTCCGTTCGCCGTGATTTATGCAATGCCGTGGCCGGTATTACTTTTGCCGCTCTGATTTATTTCCGTCCTTTTCTTCGCACCAGCAAAGGCTCGTACGTCAGTGTTGATGAATCATGCGCATTATATGCAGCCTCAACAATAGTCCTCGAAAAACAAATTTGCGCCTCTCGATGGACGCGTTCGTCGAACTTCCGTACGCACCTGTTACGGGACCGTTTGCGAGATCATCTCTCATATCTGCGCCTTCTGTGCTCACGCGAGCAACAAGAATATTATGTCCGCTACTCGGAATTCGTCGAGGAACAAGTGTGTCCTGCGGGAACATTGAACGTTGTTCAAGCAATGGCGGATTTCAGCTGTTAGACAAGACACGACGAGACACGGGTCGGAGCATGATAAATTGGATGTCTTAAAGTCTTCATGGCTATGTAAGCGTTCGACGAGAAACCTGAGATACCGCCGCGAACGACAGGGACGGTAGGGTCCTACAGCTATCTCATTTCCTCGTGTACCTTTGTCAAAGATTATCTTCCACGGCAGTGCGATGTTTGTTTGCCATGGCATATACTTAACAATGTAATCACCTGCTAATTACAGAGTTGTATTTGCTTGTTAAATGTTGAAGTTACAATAAGAGAGACTTTCACATTTTTTTCTCATATTTTCTCTACTTTTTATCTTTTTTTTTTGTGATAAAATTTAACGATACTAATGATACGTGTAATATGTTATAGTTTCTTCAGTTTAAGTATGGATTTATAGAGTTTCGCACATGAGTAAACAGGATTAGTTAACTTGTTCACAATATCCTGCATTTCGTACTCGATAAACACGATATAACAGTTATCGCGTACCCGGCCGCTTTGAAACAGACTTACTACTCGTCCAACGGTGAATCTGGTGGCATCTGATTTGACTGACAATTACAATTCAAATTGCCCTCTAAATTGGCCCGTGTAATTGCACCTAGAGATGTAATTAAACCGATAGCCGTTTCCGCAGGTTTCGTCAGAAGATCTGACGGTAATTTCGTGCTAATGCTCTGTCAGCGGACTTTAATCCGGTGATCGTGAATCAGCCGTTTAATTCGTACGCACTTGCGTTTGCCTTCTAAAAGCAGCCAAGTTCGTGCCGTAATAAGAGAATAAACCAAGAGAAAACACGTATATGTCGAATAGAAGAAAGATTATCATGGATTTAAAAACTCTTAAATCTTATATGTTTACTTTCAATTAATGTCCCTTGGGCAATGGATCTAACTGATTCATTCGAAACGATATTTTTAAAAAATTACACATACGTATTATATTGTATTTAAAATATTATTTTACATAAATGGATTTTAGAGCTCTATATACAATAAAAAATTTATGTTGTACTTTCCATATGGGTTTTAATTTGCCTAAATTAATTTAATTTTCATCGATTTTTTTAGTTTATAAAAGAATAAAAATTTTAAAAAATATGCA
The DNA here is from genome assembly GCA_928718305.1 of Tetramorium bicarinatum. Taxonomy (NCBI): domain Eukaryota; kingdom Metazoa; phylum Arthropoda; class Insecta; order Hymenoptera; family Formicidae; genus Tetramorium; species Tetramorium bicarinatum. The sequence continues at coordinate 34,299,210 of OV788325.1, forward strand.
TGATGTTCTCAATTCCCTTTTGCACGTTTTATATAAAAAAGAAATAATTTTTCTTTGACCTTTTTACTTTCCAAATGCAGATCTTTTGATTATTATATGTATGTAGGGATATACGTAACATTTGATAAAAAGATTGGCTAAGATAAAAGAAAACCGTATCATTAGAATTTCATCCGCATTATCCGTAGATGTAAATGCAAATAATGATCTCGACTATCCATTGAGAATGCGAAGGGGAATTTAATATTGGCTTTACACGACATCCACTTTCTGTCGTATTCTAAGTGCTTCATTCCTCTTCTTAATACAGCTACATAATCTCATTTTATGTCTTACTATAATGTCCGCATACATAACTTTATATGCACGCGCATAAGTCTTAATATTAGAAAAGTATAAACAGATGTAAAATGACATTTTTTTTATATGATCTCATTGCGTTTCTCATTTCTGCATTTAAGCTTTTTCCCTGTACAAATTATATTTATACTGCTTTACAAATAGTATTTGCTTATACATCTGTATGCCTCGTAAACGATGATGTAGTATGAAAAATTTATATATCACGAGTTAATCAAAATTATGAAATTATTATATTATAATTATAAAAAAAAAGAACACAACTATAATATTTATCATGTAAGCCGTAATTTCAAAAATTGAGATTAATCGACTAGTAGTTTTTTCCGAATCTTTTGCCGATTTTTCTTGTGATAAAAACAGTACAAAGAACATTACGTTTAAGTCGCGTTTAATCTTGCATTGTAATCTTACGTCGTGTTATATCTCTTTGAGCTTGTCCGGATTCCTTGAACAATTATATCGCTAGTGTGACAGAGGTTGAGCCATTCGTCTACGGGTAATAGTGTAATCATGTCATTTAAATAAACATGAAAGAGCATGTCATATCATTAAAATTGTTGTACTATGTTTCTCTCGTGGTTGAGACATTACCTTCTTGCTCGAGCAAAAGTGCATTATCTGTGGCGGAGCATAGTCCGAATGCTTGATGAATTCTTTGTGTAGCGAGCAATGTCTCGTACATAATGATGCGAATGCGCTCTGGGAAGCGCCGTTGATTTTAACATAAACAAGCATTTGTAGCAGCAAGATCCGCATTTCACGAAGATCCGGACAGAATTGGTCGTGAAGTAAAGGAAGAAGGCTTTGCCCCTTTTCATACAATGAACATGCTATTTGTCCTTTTCATCGGCAACAAAAGGGAGAAGACGGGGACCTTGCAACTTATGCACGCCCGTTGGAAGCCGCGAGACGATATAGATGAAGCAAGAAGTACCACTGAAGAAGTAGTCCAAAGACATTCATCTTCCCGGATAAACGTGAACGAGGAAGGCAACAGTGACTTGTAACTATACCCCACTCTCTTCTTCCGCTAAAGCGCTGTTTCTCGTCTTTTACCCGCTTGCCACGATCTATCAATCTGATTGCAGCCGCCTCCTTTTCTCAGTTGTCGCGCTGCATCAGGACGTTTGATAAGAGGCCAAGGAAATTTCGTCCGACCTCGTTCAAACGAGATCTCCCCATTTTTCTCCGGCCAAATCGGCCGCCGTGACGAATACCGCCTTTCATCGCGACTGGCGGAAATGGCGGCATGGAAAATCCGGCGTAAAGCTTTATGCGATTCCAGTGTCCTTCGGACAGTAAGAAGGGTGTGCGAGCGGTGAGATGAGAAAGGTGCCGGTAAAGAATCGACGACACGTAGGAGGATAGCGTGAGATCGGGCGCGCGTTGCAGCGCGCGAAGACGCTGCAGGAGGCGAGAAGGGACGAGAGAAAAGGGCGACGGCAGATGTGACGGCAAGAAAATAATGTCGCGAAGAGGAAATCGAGAAAGAGAGGACTGCGCGCGCGAGATGAGAGATCATCGCGCGAAAAATGAAATCCGGGTGAACGTGGAAAGATGAAGAGAAGTATTGTGGAGACGATCGCGTCGAATGGAATCGACGAAAGAGAATTGAGAAGAGAAAGAAAAAGTAGCAAGAGAGCGCGGCATTCGGCGCGGTAGTACATCAGAAATTTATGGAGAGACGGAGAGAGAGAGAGAGAGAGAGAGAGAGAGAGAGAGAAGCAAGAAAGAGGGCGTAAAATGATACAATCTGACGGAGGAAGTAGGGGGCTATAAATCCAGAAGTGTTTTATGAATGGGCAAAAACGGGTTATAGAGAGAAAGCTATTATACACACGGATATTCAGTCTGTCAGAATTAGCACGGCCAAGTTATTTTTAGGAGTTTTTGCGATGGTACACAGGATGATGCTTGAAATTGATCGCCGAACTTTAGAGGCTTATCCTAATCACTTCAAGGATTAAAGAAAAGCGAGGAAACATACGGTCATAAATCCGGAGAAACATTCTCGGAATTCTAAAACGATTGCACAATATAGATAATAAAAGCGTAATAAAAATCATGTGCATTTTAGCCGGTATAAAATACGCCGCTAAGGTTTGGCCATTCACTTCGCAAATACATCCTGTGATACATATTATAAATGAATGTACAGAATATTAAATGCGGTAACATATACGCAGCGCTGTTATTAAGCGCAATACAAATATTAATTAATACAAATTCTCAATATTATTCAGCGCGTTTGTATGCGCTCTTACAAAGCAGGCTGCATTGCTGCGTATAGATTTTTAGTAGGTACTATTAAATGAGTAGTGAACATATGTTCACAAGTGTTTATGAGCGCTTGCAAAATCCGATGCAAGGTATATGCACGCGTTCCATTTGTTCTACACACACACACATATGTACGCGCACGTTGAACAATACGTGTCCAAAGCCATCGGCCTATTGGCAATATCGTTTGTTAGCGTAGTTTGATCATCATGCTGCAATACACATACGTACACACATGCATAGACATTACACGTATACAAGCCATCAAACACTTCCTAGTTAAAACTACGCTGTTCGAAGCGATGGGAGTGAGATAGGCACGGTAATCGCGGTGCAAGCAAATGCGCCGACAATTTGAATATGCTTTAATTAAAGCCGGCAATTTTTTTGGATTCCCGTAACGACATAGCGGCAACCGTACTATGCAATCTTCATTATTTTTTTTTTGCCCACAGAAATAATTCGGCGAAAGAGGCTAACGATTACGACCCGTAGTTACAGCGAGAACGACGGGAAGAAGGCGAAAAACGCTCAATATTACGTGTTCACATACGATCGACAGCTTACTTTCACATCGGGCACATTGCATGCTTACGCATATTGGACGTAATAGATTCCGTAGAAACTTTCCAATTCGATTTGATTGCGTCAATTGTCGCGAACTTTCTGCACGATAAGTTTTCCACGTCGTTTAAGAGAGCGAACGATATTTAGATTTTATCTTTACTTGCATTCTGCGATTTAAAGCCACATAAAAACATTTTTCCTTCATGAACATTTACATTATTGTAACTTTTCGAAGCTTTGCCTCATATTTAAACGAGCAAAATCACCATAATATATATGAACTTTTTTTATTTTATACCATTACGAAGAGATATCGCATTTCCTGCAGAACTGATAATAAATTATATTTTACAGTGTCTTCCTCATCATGTGTATATTAATTATAACCAGACTGTCGTTGTACTACTTTGTAAGCAGTGACGAAACTTCGTAATCAGGAAGATGTTTACTTCCATAAAGAAATAATTAAAATGCAAATGCATGCTTGGAACTCACCGTCATAAAATATGAAAATACTTCCGCGTGCCTTAAGATGTTATAAAGCTATAACTCAATAAAAACTTCTTGTTCGGGAAATCAGAACCAGGAGAATAAATTTCAATTTCTTAATCGCTTAACTCTTTGCATAATTCTGTTTATAGGTTAAAGTATCTGCATTTCCTGAGCAATAAAGGGATGCACGAGTAGCAATTAAACCTTTCTTAATTATTCATTTATAGAACGAGATTTCTATAGCGCTTTGAAAATCTCTTCAATAACGATATTTAATTATACGTGTAGTACTTATTAAATCAGATAATAAGCCAGCTTAAAATAATAAACCAACGTATAGTAATATATAAGCGATTAATTAATTAAAGACTCTTGATATTAAAATTAACGAGTAACAATGAAAAGTGGACTTTGAGAGTCAAATGCGGTCAATTAGTTGTGCGTTTGACTCTCAAAGCCTACTTTTCACTGATTTTCACTAGTATACATATATAATAAATGTAAAAATATATTTTACAATATAAAATTTTAAAATTAAATTAATTAAACATTGAGATCTGACATGTTTCCAGTGCAATATACACATTGTAGCTTTTTCGCGTTTATAACTGCATTAGGTTCAATGGAAGCAAATGGCATTTCAATTTTCCCATCAGAATGTTCGTCGATGATGTACTTGAAGAATATTACACGATCGTGTACGCGAGAGAACGGTGATCTGGTTCTCTCTGACGCGGCATTGACGGTAAGCTGGCTGCTGGAAGGCCTGGCAGACCAGGTGACGGGACATGCGACCCTCGACGACGCGATCTTCGGGGCTTTGAAGCTTCGGGGGCACGATCGAAAGCCATCGTGTCTCCCACCGACTGCCTCAATGGCGTCGGATTGGATCAAAGAGGCTCGCTGGAAATAGGCATGTTTACGTAGTACATACGCTCGCGCATGTACCAGCCCATGGCATATTCGAGTAAACTGATCCACATCAATATCCGGCGATGCTTAAGAGGTTTAAACGGTATTGGTGTATTCCAGATCTCTTTTTCTTTCACTTCGTCCCTTTCCCTCCCTCTCTCTCTTTCTCTGATTCAATCTACACGTATTCTTTTTTGCTTTATATCTCTCCACACATAAAATAAAAATTATGCTGGAATGACTTTCAGCATGATATTCTCAATAATACCATTACTTAGGTATTTTAATGTGATAGTACAATGAAGAAAATTGATATTTCTTATAATTGTTTTATATATGTAATTTTTATAGAAACAAAATTGTGCGATTTGGAAATATCTAAATCTTTTTTTCTGTTTCATCCACTTTTTTCTATCACACTCTTTAATTATTTGAAAAAAAATTATAGTGAAAATAATAGAAAATTATTTTTTAAATATAATTTTTTGTCTTTTTCAGGTATGTACGGAACGAAGATTCGCACATGTACATGTTCGTTAAATATGGTGGTCCTATCTTCTGGTGAGAGAGATACTAATTATTATCATCCATGTTTATTTAGCCGCTTTAATTTATCATGTCTGTTATTACTTATACAGTATTTTTGCAAAAATAATTACAAACAGAACAATGAACACTTATGAAATTAATGGAACGTTGTTATAACACAAAGAGACATAAACCAACCAACCCCAAAATTACAAGCAGTTTATTTAAAAAGAGAAAATAATATAATACAACACACACATAGCCCATTGATGCTTTATTTATTTAAAATTGCGAACCAACTGTAGAGAATAAAAGATATGTAATAAAGTTTGATTAAAATTAATAATAAAATTGCTATAAGTATTGATATAAAATTTATGATTTCTCTTTGAATGTTGAGAATTTAATTGAGTACGTTAAATTGACCTAGCAAAAGTGGATAGTGAAGTCTCCTTCCGCTGTATCATGCCAGGAATATTTTTCAGGGCTCCCAATCTTTTGAAGAATTTTCCTATTCTCCAGCAGTATATCGTAAAAATATTTATAGAATGTCAAAAAAACGTTCCGCAGACTTGACATGTAATAAGATACGAGAAAATTATATCAATTGTTAAGTAAGAGATGAGTTGCACAACCTTGTCAGAGAAAAAGAGAGAGAGAGAGAGAGAGAGAGAGAGAGAGAGAGAGAGATGTTAGATGAAACAAAGTTTGACAATCACTGTTCCTGCGGCAAGCTCAATCGTCTTCCACGAGAGGTGTTTTACGAACCTTCATCAGCGTTGATATCGAACGCCAAGCATCGCCCGTAACACATATTGATTTTGCCTCCTATCTCGTAATCCTCCGGCTTTCTCCTCTCTATCTACTTCCCCGCGCGCGTGTTTTTCTCAGCGACTTCCGGTTGATTGCCGGTTTTCAATTCCGCGTCGCGTTTCCGTTCGCTTAATCGGTTTTAATTACGGTATTAGGTAGCTATGGTGGAGAACCGATCCTAGTTAGGCCGCCATTCATCGCACGATGCGGAGCTGATTCTCGCTTCATTCTGGCGGGCATCCGGCAGTATTAGTTTTCACGTCTTGTCGATTCGTCGTTTGTCGAATTTCACGCATCTGCCGTGAACATTCAAACATCTATTTCGCGTAACTCGAAAGAGAACTCTTCTTCTCTTTGGAAAAAAAACTCAGTTGAATAAAAATCGCAGAATAAAAATCCCTTTCAATTATCAGACAAGGAGAGAGAGGGAGAGAGAGAGAGAGAGAGAGGGAGAGAGAGTGAGAAGGAAAGATGTGACAAAAAGATAAATCGATTTGTCTAAAGGTTCTTTTTAAATATTACCAATCTTTCTTCACAAATTACTTGATTTAAAAGTCTAAAATATTCGGATTATTTTAACACGTGAAAAGAAATCCTCGAACGTGACGCAGGCAGACGATATGTGTATTTTTAAAAAAACTTTTTTCATTTGTAATAAAAAAAAATGCCATACTTCTTATGTCACAAAAGCTATTTTCCGACGCACAGTCGAACGAGCGTTTGACAAACGTTCTAAAATGTTTTATTGAATTTTTTTAGTTTGTTTCTCTGATTCGTTTGGAACGAGCTATTCAGCCATGAGTGCTCGATGCAATATCTGATGATGACTTCATGATTCAGGCGATGAGTTAAATAGCAAACTAAATTGTTTGCTCGCTCAGAGCATCAACAACGCATGGAGAGAAAGAACGAGCTGAATGCAATCAGGATTTATTGTTTTTTTACTAATGCTGTTTGCACTAATGCTGTTTTCACTGAATACACGCTATTTTCCTACGCGTATTTTTTTTCTATAATCCTTTCACTGCACCGAATGTATTTTCTGTGTATGTTCATTCATGAGACACTGAGTAATACAATTCTCTAAAATAACAAAATGGATTATTTCATTGAAGATAGCAGCTTATACATTTCGATTTTTCCCCGTGTATGTATGTATTCGACGTACGTTCAGTATCTAATTTGAATTCGTACATGTATTCAATAATTTCAGATTTAAAGATTCTTACAGTATGTGTGTTATGTAAAATTTCAGAATATAAAATCGTTTTCTATTGTTTTATACGATTTGAATAATCGAAGTTATCGATATTTGAGTACACTTCCAGGCAAGATATGAATATAAAGAAATTTTCTGTCACAGTAAAATTGCATCCGCTGTTGCATATTCTATGTGAAAGCAATCAAATTTTATTAGTATAACCAATTATTTGATATTGATGCAAAATCTGTTTTATTAAAAAATTGTGTTAAATAAATATGCTAATAAAAATATAACTTTTCTACTAAAGAATATTTAATTTGCTTCTAAAATATATTTAGAAAATATTATACCAAGATATTAAAATTATTATTGTAGTAAGAATTATAGCGAAATAATTTATAGATGCAGCAAAATTATTTTCAGCAAATTTATTTACTAGTAACTAATGAATATTTTCTACTAATAGATTTTTTTCTCTATATATGTAATGTGATAACGTCTTAATATTAATTTTATTATTATTATTAGTTTGATTAATTAACCGAATTTGTGTGTATTTGTTACACATGTTAGAGTTATTCAACCGTATTGTGTGTGTAAATTATCTCATCCCGAAACCGAAGATCGAATTCACATCATGCAGCATGCAGAATATCTCGTTGTCATAAGCCATGCGAATTCGCAACGAAAATTCAATTAATTGTGCTAACCGGCATGATGAAGTTTGCTTTTCGTACTATTATTCGTGCGAGTAATCAATTCAATGTGTTTCTCTTTCACAATTAGCTTTCACAAACATTACTTATGTGAGATTAGAACAATCATAATACAATACTAGCGGCTAGTGTACGACAATGTAATCGACCCTCGCTTTATAAATAGCGTCTCAAAAGTAATATTGCAATTGAACCATTTTTCGGTTCATGCTTGGATAGGAAACATTATTGGTTAGTCTTTTCGCGCGCTCTTTCTCTCTCTTTCTCTCTCGCTTCTAAAAATCGGGCACATCACAAATCGCGTCTGCCTGGCGTAACACTTTTGATAAAAAAAAAAAAAAGGTAAATGGAGAACTGCCAGTGCACACAACGATTTTTGTCCAACGCCGAATGCCTGCACAATGTTAGTACCGTGTGAAAATGTGTTTTTCATGATACCGTAGCGGTTTGTTTTTGAGCTGGAATGTAGAGAGAGAGAGAGAGAGAGAAACGATTCATATTTTTGCTTAAAAAAATATAACGGAATTGATTATAATGCTACTTTGTTTAATATATCAAAACAAATACATTGTTGCTATACTATTACGACTAGTTGTGCATCGCCTTGTTATGTAATATAAAATAATTGCCGTTCATAATCATTCTTTTTTTATTCCTTTACAATTTATTGATCTCTCTTCTATCTAAATAGGGAAAAATATGAATCGTTATATTTAAATATTATGTAATTAAATAATATCTATTAAATGCTATGTATTTTTAAATGCATAAACTGTTAGGAAATCTATTTAAGCTTTATAATTTCCTCATTAAAAATGAATTTGATTTGATCTCAAGCAATGCGATCTGCGTAGTTGCAAAACGTTTAGCTATGGTATTACGCATTATATCTAGAACAGGAGTCGATGCTTCGCTAAACAGAACTATTAATGTGTCCCGCGTAAAATCTCGTTATTCAGCGACTTTCGTCCGGTATATCGGCAACGAATTAGATTGCCTGTACTTCGTTAGCAGTTCGCAAAATTGCATTTCTCGGGATGATATACATCGCCCGTCCAACGTCGTTGTCCGATTTGAATCGATCTGTCACGGCCAAAACGCGGACTTTTCCGTGGTTAATACGCGAGATTGTCCGAAATACTTTGCTGGTGCCCAAAACAATTAGTATTTTAATTCGACTTTTGAACTAGAGCAGTTGTACGGATTTGGCAGTGAGAAATGTCCCAAAAAGCATGCTTTTTGCAATGAGCTTTCCATGTAAATGTCATTTCGCTAAAATGGAAAAAATCCAGGAATCTTCTGAAAAAATATTTTTAAAAAAAGTGATTTGAAATATTTCAGAATTTATAAATCTCGGGCAGTTAATGTTGTATTATAATTATCCGTAATATTCAAGGAAAGATTTTTACTGAAGTGCAGTAATTAATTTTTTTTTACAAATGCAACACATTTTTACGATGTGCAATGTTAAAAGCAGGAAAAATATATACTTGTGAATAACATGTTTCGATTAAATATATGACCAATAGCTGACGAGAGTGACACAGACTTAGTCAAATTTTATGACATTACGGGCAAGGAAAGCGATACCTTGTCGACATTACCCAATAGCGCCAGAAATCGATAATGGCCAAATTCGAGGGGTCGTTATCGATTCCTAACGCTGACAAAGTATCACACTTTATCCGCCCTTAGCGCTCCTTCGCTTCTTCTGAGACTTGAGAGTCCTCGTTGATCCAGCCCAACGGAGCGAAACGCGCGGTGACTTTCCGCAGCTGGATGCATTATCGTATCCTCTCCCGGTTACCTAAAGCCATGCGTGGAGCGATATTGACGGTAACTTTTCCCCAGCGTCTGCAAACTTTTGGCCTGCGTGGTTTAAAACTTCTTCACTGACGGCTATCTTGTGAAGGCTCAAGAAAGAAAATATCTCGTTCCGATCTCCTCTAGGGGAGATTCACGCCTGCGGGACGAGACTGAGCTCTAGCATATAGGAAATCCATTAAGGTCTGTAGTCATTTTCGTTCGCTCGTCGATCATCTGGAAAACGGTCCGCCGTCGTCTTAAGTCAGATTATAGGTACGATTAATAACGGCAATTAATAACAATGAAGATCGCCGATGAACACGCTATGTTGCTCCAAAATAAACTATGAGTGTGCGCTACTTTAAATAGATTAGATATACATTTCTGAAAATTGCTAAATAAATAAAATATGAGAGAGAGAGAGAGAGAGAGAGAGAGAGAGAGAGAGAGAGAGAGAGAGAGTACTATCAGCATATATATCTTAAAATAGAATGCAAACGTAACAACTATTTAGTTTGTAATTAAGTTTTGACCGAAGCCTCTTAAAAATCATGACTATTGGCACTATTGAATTTGGAATATTATAAAAATGTTTCACATAATACACAAAAAAATAGTCAAACAACGACTGTTATACTGTTTATCAAAATGCATTAATTAAAATCTTCAGTTATGTTTCAGAATTGCGTTTCAATAAAATTTGACTTAATAAAATCAATCCTCTCCATAAAAATTATCACAAATAACTTTCTCACCAAGGCCATAACTAAAAATCAATCAAATTTCATGCGATGTCGTTTTTTGAATTAAAAAATATGATACAATGAAGTAGCACAATCGATCGCGTTACATCATCATTTCCGTCATCATTCATCCAGTGGCGCAACGTATGCGGAATGCGTTGTATCACGTTACCAATTTTCACCGTGTGCTATTCGACCGCGCACAAAGCGATAGATCTCCCTCGGAATTTAAAGCACACTGCGGGTTCCCGCATTATAAATGAAAGAGACGAGCGACGAATTGGTTTAACAGATTAATTTTGCAAAAATGAATACGATACCAAGATACGTGAGTGTAGGTAATGTGCCGTCCAGCGTCCGATATAGTACGAGTAACGGCGGGTAAAATTGCGACGATAGAAAAGAGATCGGAGGAAAAGACGGTTAGATAGCGGAATCCCACTATATCCTGCTATCCACCACCGTCGAATGGGTGGCAAGCGAAATAGTCTGAAATAGCGAACAATCGAACAAAAGATAAGTGCCTATAAAATCGGACGGTGTTTGGACCCAACTGGAAAAGACATAAAATTGTGACGAGTTAAAGTTCGAATGTATGTTTGAAGTAACTACAAAGCGAGACAGAGAGAGAGAGAGAGAGAGAGAGAGAGAGAGAGAGAGAGAGAGAGAGCGCGATAAACTGATTGTAATAGAAAACGAATATCCTAGATTGTAATTTGTTATTGAAGTAACAACTTCTGTTGTATTTTATTAAATTGTTGTGCGCACAAAAATACTTAAACTCATATTTAATAACGTGCTTTTCAGTAACATTAAAAGATAATGTTTAAAAACAAGAGGGATCATGTTTGTCATGCAAAATAATATAATAATTGCTTTATAAATGTTATTTAAGAAAATAGAAAAAGGAGAAAGTTTTGTCAGCATTGAGAATAGACGTGCGGATACAGATTTATTACTTATCTTACTCTACATAAGCAAAAGAAAGTAAAACGCGAAAGTTCGACGATATGATTCTCATGCATATGCAATCGCGCCAGTTTTGGCATCCGGTTAGGTTCAATTATTCATTGGTGTCTCTTTTCCAAGGGCTGTACAAATTAAAGTTTAAGTAAATTTTGTAACTATTATATCGCTGTCAATTTCCAACTTTTAATAGCGTGACAATAGAGGATGCCTAATTTCAATAATGTTCTGATGCTGCGAGTACTTGGTAACGACATGTATTTTCACCTCTATTTAGTGCCGCATTTACATGGTAGATGCGGTTTCCCGAATCTATCTTTGATGAGCTTAATACAAAAATATTGTTCTGTTGCTAACAGCAGACAGGCGCGTTTAGCAGTGAACGCGCGATAGAATGACGTCGAAATGTACGTTATTCCAACGAAACTGATTCGCAGAGCTCTGATTTCATGAACGGCTACGAGATGGCTATCTTTACGTGAGGATACTCGAGCGGAGACGGCGAGGAATCGAAGAAAAAGACGAACGCGCGAGACAATATTTCCGTTGGTTGGCTCACGCTTGCTGCACGAAAGACTTTCGAAGAGTTCACCATTTCGCAAAAGTATGAAGGTATTCCCCAGCGAGTAATTTCATTTATCATATAGGACACCGCCGTGCACGACGATTATAGGCGGCTCGGATTATACGGCGTGCCGACGGAGACTCGCACGACTTCTTGCGAGAAGTTGAACGTCATAATTCTCGAACGCTTTTGTGCGAAATATTAGCCGAGAAAGCAACGTTCTAGGGACCACTGTTGCGGGGAACGACGAGAAAATCGTTTTTACGATCGAGGGTTGTATCACATCGCGCGGAGCGAAGCACGAAGGAAAACGGCAAAGAGATGGCGGAACTTTTCTCCGCTGTCACCACCGTACGTCAGCAGCCATAAATTACATGTGACCTCTCGCGAATTCCCGGTGACATCCCTCTACGCTACCTCTATGGTTTCGTCGAATTCTTTCCCCCGCCGACCAGTCATATAACTCGAAATTCACATCGTTCAAGTGCACCTACAACGTCAACTTTTGCTGACATGCGTACAGTTCTCTCATCTTGCGGAAGTATCATTCACACGTTAATATAAGATTATCATTAAAAAATATTCGCAAAAATATAGCATGTATTTAATAAAGTAATTATTTCCATCAAAAAGTTTCTCAGATGTTCTTAATTGTTATTAAACGATTTTGATATATATATTTTAGACAATAAAAAATAATAAAGCTAATAAATTCAGCGTTATACATCCTTTGTGTAAAAATTATTTCCATACAAAAACTGAAAAAATTCATTATATTATTAATTATATAACGTAAGATTTGTTTGTAGCAAAAGAGATAAAAAGAAAGAACTCATTAAAGTATCAAAACCTGTCTTGATCCTTAAAAAAAAGCTTTAAAATAAACTTTATATTAAGCATGGAGAATTCTCGCAGATATGAAATTATTAGCAGAAATATCTCCACGTTATATATGGCACACACGTGTGAACTTAATTAACATATTTTATTGTACCTATTAATTTACTTGATATTTGCAGGATATAAGTTAAATCTAATAACACATTAATTTAAAACTTAACTATCATTTACTTATACAATTTAAACAAGAATAAATTTAAATTCATTTATATTAATTTGAGAATAAATAACAAATAAATTTACTTTATACATTATTTTACTTTAATCTCTTTTAATTGCGTACGCAAAACATGTTTCTTTTTAATTTACCAAAAAAATACAAGTAAAAAATTTTTTATTACGAGTTGTTATAGCTCCTTTAATATCTACAGTTCTTATTGTTTTTTGTTCATTGTACGGAATTACAAAGTGCCAATATTAAAATCTGATTACTTATGAATTTCACGATTTACAACTAATGACGAAATTGAATATATTCGTGCAGCCTCCCTCTTCGCAAGATAAACTCACCGTTAGTACGTTATTTTTCTCCTTTTACTCCCCCTATAAAATGGGGTTTTTCGCAGATACGAATACGAAAAGGCTTTCCGAATCTCTTCGCGACTTTTGTGCGACTTCGCCCCACAATTTTCTCTTTCTCTCTCTCTCTTTCTCCTATTTGATATAGACACCGTTTATTTTTTTTTATCTCTTCAGCAGTTTCGTTCGTTAATAGCTGCCGGTTTTGCATTACATTCTCATTGATTATACTTTACATTACATTCCCACTCCACATTTCCACAAGCCGAGCAAGAATGTCTGTGAAAAATACTTATAAAATATTCTCCAGTTCCGCGTAAATTTCAAATCCCTTTATTCTTGTTTCAACGTCGATATTAGTTATATCGACATCGTTATATAAACTCGATTAAGGAAATATTTCGCGTGCATACGATTCTTCGTTTAAAATAATTATTATTTTACATATAGCAGATGAAACAGGAGTGTTTCAAGCTGGGCTTAATTTATTATAACAGCTTAACAAATAAATATTTCGGTTTAATAGCACAGTGATGCCTTTCAATAATCCTCTTAATAGTGCTTCATCGCGCATCTCTTATCTCTCATCTTCACGTCTTTCCAAAGATCCCGTAAGAGGCTGCGCGTCCATTAAACTCGTCTTGCCGTTTCACTCTAACGTGCCGGGAATCGCCGTGAAACAGTTTCCGGCGTATCGATTTCTGGCGGAAACTTCTTCCGCGCCGGCTCTTCGAAGGATACCAGGCTGCGTCAAATCTAATCTCAGCCAGTGGCGGCTATTCGGTCAGAGATCCTCAAGTCGACCTGGTGGACCTATTCCCTGCGGCAAGAATGCGAGTGGCTACCGCACGGAGAGTAGCGTACGTGAAATGCCTGGTAATTTGGTAATTAATTGGCACCGCGACGCCAGCTAATTTTATGCAAATCAAATCTTGCTATTAAGAGCGCGTGTACATGAATGCGCCGGGCTACTCGACCGCAGCTTTTGCTTTTTCTATGGAATTTGTTTCTCGATGCGCGCGCGCTGTGGCACACATTCCTTCTCTTTTAATAATAATAAATTTAGTTTTCCTCTTTTTTCCTTCTTTCTCTTCTTTTTTTTGTCTTGGTCATATTGTACTATCCATCTTATTTTTTTACCTGCTTCCTTTATGTTACGTGTTCTGGGAGAGCTTACCTCCTAGGATATGAAATAAATCCCTGTTCTACTCTCTACCTCTCTTTCACTCTCCTCTGTGCAAAAGCTGATTCGATGAGAGAAGATCCGATGGTTTTCCGTCGACACAATTCAATGAGGATGCCTAAAGTGGAAACATTTGTGATGGATCGCCAATTCTGCGTTCGTGCTCCTTAATGCATTACTGGCAATCAGTAATTGTACTATAACAACAGATCACTAAATATATGTTATATATAAAAAAAAACTTGTAAGTATGCTTATTCATTGTGTACATATTTATGAACACTTAAACCGTCAGTCCTATTTTGTTAACTTATTATCTCCCAAAAATTTAACAATATGCTATGTTACTTGTTACATACAGAAAGATTAGTCATAACTTATTATCATGGATAAAGGGACGATATCTTGTTTGAAATGGAGCGTTAGGTACGGGTTTAACTGAATTTCACAATATTAGATATCATAACTGTAAAATATATTAGCAGCACATATAAGGTATGTGCAACGTTATTCGCTTTAAAACCAAGAATTATCAGCGAAGCACAGGATGACAGATTATTTTACCGATCTATATGAACTTAAGTGCTTTCACGTCGTTCACCGTCAGTAGAATGACTGATCGCGGAACAGTTCGGTAAGCGAAAAACAAAGTATGCGAATTTTTACTTGCATTTCTCATTAATTTTATCGTTAATTTCTCTATTTCAAATTAAATAATACATATCGCACATTCTTTGAAACTAAATTACATTATTTTATAACAGGTATTCTTTTTTAATTATATGATACTATATGTGTACAACATTTTATTGCATTTTCACAGATAATGATTAAGAAAATATGTATTAATCGCAGAAAAATATATAATCCAACTTTAGACAATATTTTAAATTATAATTTGTTAATGTCTTATTATTGTGGATACAGATTTAGAATTGCAAGATAAAGAACGATATAAGCCTGAATCCTACGTCTGTCGTAGGATTCAAGCTTACAATGTGGGATTTAGGTAATCTATGCAATTAAAAATAGGGCAGAGAGAAAAGGGAGGGAAGAAGGAAAGAGGCGGTAGAATATCGGAATAGAATGCTCGGATCTGATCGAATAAATCGAATGACCCTTTTAGGTGGATACAGAGAATCGGCTTAACGGTGGATCAGGTAGGAATATATTCTTAATCGTGGAAGAGATAGCCCATTGCTCGACAGGTGAGACAAGAGACTACTAAAACTGCACGTTTTAGATTATCAGCTTAGTAGAAATTATTTGCGACATAAATAGAGCTTAACAAAGCGATATATTGAGCTTATTTCAATATCGTACTTAACACAAGAACCAAATAATTTCATCACGGAAGAAACGTGTGATAATAATATTAAGAAGAAAAAACAAATGTAAAAACTTAAAAATGATTATAACAATAATGTAATAACAATTTATCTTTTTTTGAAAAAACGATTATTTAAATGTGGATGAATGTGAACAACCAAATATCATATCAATTTTATAAAAATCCGCATTTTGGAGTACCAATTTCACAAACTTAAAGCAAATAAGTAAGATTAAAGAAGTTCATTCGAGGATAAATCCACTTGCCATACTCGCTAAGAAACCTTCTACTAAAAGCAAGTATATGAATCTCATATAATTTGCACAAACAGAATGTACCTATTACAATTTTCGGTGCTGTATCCCTAATCGTAACTTTCCGAAAAGGTATAATTTCGAATCACTGAGCGCGGGGAAAGGGCAAAAGGGAACATCTGTAGGCGTGATTTGCGAAGGGACGGAGAAGGTCCGGAGGAAAATGGGCGCACGGGGATGCGGGTGAGTCTTGGATGGGAAGCCACGGATGCTGGGCCGGCCTTAGTCGGAAGAGGACGCTGCGAAAAATACGAGCGAGGAGTCTAAGGCGGGCGGCAACTTGCGGCTGAAAACTCCATTATCGTCGCGTGAACTGAATAGCAATGTCCGCGTTCTACGAGGGAGAGACAAGTGCCAACGATGGAAAGACGCGGAGAGGTGGCGACAGATGTGTGCGCATTTTTAAGTAGATCAGCTACGCTAATGGCGAATTAAATGGGAAGCAATTAAGGTTCGCCGGGGAGGAGACGAGAGCGCGAGATGGCCGGTCCCGATTTCAACCGTAATCGACCATACCGACTCGTGCGCGAACATATAAGAGGGATTAACGCTCGCGATTCGGTCCACGAATCTCTGAATAACGAACAGCGAATAACGATTTCAACGTATGGCAGGTTCGCTCGAGCGGAGAATACGAAAGTTTAAGTGGATTTATCGATAGATTAATATCGTCGTTCCGCGATGTCTGATGAAAACGGACGTGCTTAGTATGAAGTATTAACTTAACTTTCTACAATCGTATATAAAAGAATACCTTGCAACTTTAACTTGTTGCATTTCTATGTTAAATGTCCCAAAGAAGAATCGTTGATGTTTCATGCAACGTAATGCATTCAATAATAATACAATTTTAACACACGCTTAAAATTTTACACGATTGTAAATTAATGGCATGTGCATTTGTTCATTGATAACTTAAATTGTATAATTGAATACTTGTCAATTGCTGCAATGTCGAATAGAATTATATATCCAATTATATATCCAATAGTGAATATATAATCAATTTAGTAGATACAATCGTTCCAGCGCAAGAATCGAAGATTTAAAAAATTTTAGATTTTAATGAAAATGTTCCCCCATTTAGCGATCATTTATGCTAAGAAACAGAGAGCACAAAAAGACCTCCCTTTCAATTTCCGCGTCATCACCGCGGCTAAAATAATTGCTGCGAAATCTCGACTGGAGAATGATAGAAAGGTAGCAATGGTGGAAATATATAAAAGGGGAACAGGGAGGTCTTGCGAGAGATTCTGCACAAAAATACAAAAAGAAGATAAGAGAAAAAAAGAGTAAAGGAATAATGAACGAGAAGAGAAGGAGCAAAGCGGAATAGTGGGTTAAAGGAGCCAAGGGTATTCGTTACGACTTCTGACAAAGCCGCAAGAAGAGGAAAGAAAAACCGGCAGCAGCGAGGAAGCAGATGGACGGAAAAGAGACATGTTACGCAAATAGGCTTAAGAAAAAAGAGAAAGAGAGTAAGTCATAATTGCGTTCACAAGGAGCTTTAAAGACCAGAAACAAAGCCGAGAGCTAATCGATCGACACGTTTAATTCCCTCCTTTCTTCGCTCGACTTTTTCATCGTTCATCTCTCCCTCTTTCTCCTCGTCCCCTCTCTCCTCTCTTTCTCTACTTCTATCTCTTTTTCTTTCTCACCCTTGCCCTTTTTCGCAATTGCTATGTCCTTATTCTTGCCGGAACGTATTCGCGTAAAGAGGACCGGGCAGCACTGCGCCGCACTTTGCAAACTCGTTTCGTAACTGCAACATGCAAGCCGCATTAAACTGATTGCGATTTACGGCTACGCGTCGTCGGCCCTGTTGCGCTACATTATAGTGCACCACAGAGGAATTTACCGACATTGCTGTCGTTAACTTTGCAGCGACGACGTGAAACTGAAAGAGGCCTCAGGATTTCCGCGCATCGGCGTTCAGAATCCTTAAAGTGTATAGAAACCCGCCAGGAATAAAGAATGCGCGGAATCTTATAGCGATCTCGAGCAATTAAAAATTGGAAATTATAGAATTACATAGTCTTCGGTTCATTTCGAGAGAATCTTTTTTAATTTTTATTATTTAATGCTTAATTACAGAAAATAAATATCTTTCCTCAGAATTTACGTTGGGGAAGAATTTTGGCCACACTCTAAATAATCACAGCGATACAAATTACGTGGCTTTGAAGCAAAGTAGCCGAGTTGGCAAGAAATGTCGGCAAATACAAATTCGCAATGCTTTCTGTGCGGAGGAGTAATTGATAAGGAATTTGGTCAGGGTGCATCTCTCTAGGGAAATTAACGATAAGCCATCAAACTTGCGCTGATGTAAGCCAAGTTTCGCAGTCGCGCTTCTATAATTATTTCTTAAATGACTAATACGTGGACCGTTAATTAAAATCCCTTGCATTTAAATGGCACTTTGTGATAAATTGAGAAGCTTGATTAATGTTAAATGTAAAGTATTTTTATAATTAGTATTTAGTAATAGGCTCTTAAATGTATCTTAATTATTCGATGTTCTTCGAATAAAGTATGATTGCAAAAAGTTAAATTGTACAAATAAGTACAGCGATTAATCAATTCATTATTTTTCTTATCGTCAATATTTATTAATACTTTTTTATCATGAGCTATATAGTTATTCATTACTTATTAACAACGACGACGATTGATGAACACGCGATGTGATCAACAAGAGCACGCCTCGAGGAGAAATGATCGCGCTAACGAGGACGGCGATGATGTAAATCGCATTAGCTGGTTAATATATTGAGGGGTGCTAATAATGGGATTTAAGAGGAGTAAAGCGTCAATCGATACGCAATTTTCTTCACACTTTATAACGATATATTCCGGTATACCCATTTCCAACCAACGATGACGGATGTAATGTTATAAATTTCGCGTCTCAATTATCTACAACAAATAATTTTGATAAATGGTGATATATATTATGACAGAAATTACATTTTTCACGCGTACCTATTATATATCTTGTTGTATATGTATATTTTACAGCTTACATAATCATATTTTTAAATTTTGTTGTTAAGACAAAAATAAATCATTGTATATGACGTTTATTAATATAAATACCATGAGAGAAATTTTATAAGAACGTTGAAAGCATAAAATTTCCATTTCTTGATAAGAATTGGCTATCACTAGGTTTTACATAGTTAGAACGTTAGAGAGAGATTTATTTAGATAAATAGATTGTGCCGTGATAGAAATTTTTCAATAACTTTACTGCTATTCAATAGCGTATATAGTATATACTCTGTCGCTTAGTGGCGAGCACTTGTTCGTATACATACAAAACGAGTACACACGAGTATTCAACCATAATCTCTCTATTGCCGTTCCCTCCAATAAAGGTAGTCGCAAGACGTTGGCTTATCACACGTAAGCGAGTGTATCACGCTGATAGGATCACTCCCGGATATATAGGTTGCGAAGAAAAACACGTTTGCAAGTAACAAGCCTATATTCTTGACATGGATAAAATGTTTTTCCCCTAATACAACATAATATCAATTTTATGATTATTGCAGCATTTCAATTTCCAATTGCGCGCGTAAAAAGCACCGTCTGTTCAATCTGTTTTATTCGCACGACAATCCATTTATCTAAATAAGTCATTTTTAGTTACCTAACAATCAATTCTTATATTATAAAAAAAAGTAGGAATTTTACGCTTGACGGTTCTATCTATTTAAATATTGATAAATAAATAGACAACATAAATATCGATAAATATTACAAACAATATTTCCTTCCAATAATAAAATTTTAAAAAATTTATAGTAAAGTAAAATAAAAATAAGATTAAAAAAAAATATATCAAAATATGTAATAAATATGCATTATTTATCACCATCTATCAGTAAAGTCTATCATAAAATTGACTTAGCATTAAAAATTCACTAAACTGAATGAAAAGTTTTTAATCGATGTAGATAAAAAACGCATAAATACATGAATATTAAATACTTTTAAAAATATTTTTGAGGAATTTATATATAATAAATATTAATATATATATGCACATTAAATAAAGAATAAATAAGACAAGAGAAGTTGAATAACAGTACACTCTTTTCTTTAATATCCCATTTATGTGACATTGTGATGTAAAATTATGTGTAAAATGATATAGAGTCTGGTGGGATATTTCCCGGTGCTTTCACAACCCTGTGCCAACAAAATTTGCGGTGAAAATCAGGGAACGTTACCAGGAAAGATTATTATCTTCGCGCATGCTATAGGTAGGTGTTCTCTTTTATAATACGAAAACTGTCATATAATAACCAAACTAGAAAAGAGTCTAGAAAAGAGTCAAATTGACTTGTATCTTCTAAAATTAGTTTACAATAAAACAATACGCAACGTCCCGTTTTTCAGTTTTGAAACATTCTCAGATTCTTCTCTCTTCTCTTTCTCTATTTTATTTTTAGCTTCTCGAATTTCTCAGTTGAATGACAAAACGGCAACCTCTACTTTGTATTGTGAAACTAACTGTCGCGTATCACGCATACGAGAGTCACATTCACTACGGCCTTAAAATTGGCTCGCGGAGTCACGCTTGCGTGCATCACGAGAATCGAGTTCGCGAATCGCATTACACACTCATTCCTTTTTCCAATTTGCGCGCGCGAGTACGCGCGTAACACAAGCTCCGCTCGAAAATTAGTTTTGCCCCGCGAAACGGGATTTAAAAAAAAGAGTCGGGCAGGAAAACATCACGCCCGACGGTAGAAATCCGGAAATCCTAATTTTACTTGTCGCACGCGCGTATCTTCGCCAGGCCGTTTGAGCGCGTTTCGTTAATTAGTGCGGTACATGAATCGTTAAGTAACGCCGATTGCCGCGCTCTATCCCGTTATTGCCCAACACGCAATCACAATTGCGATGTGGTGCGGCATTTAACGGAGCGGAGCTAGGTAATGCGGCGCGCGTTCAGGTGCATCCGCAACCCCGAAACTCGACGCAACTCGTACGCTGCACCGACCACCGACCACTCGTGCGCCGGCATGGCCTGTGTGATAAATGACGATCAGATCTTGAACGTCTCTCCCTAGTAGGCGTACATACGCGTTGGCGTGCACTCACGTAAATCCCATTATGGAAGTACCGGATCGATCCCTCTGATAAACTTCTATAAAATCGGCGCGACTACGCGAGATCGAGAAGAGCGCCCAACTTCCATCGGCCGGATGGGAAACGAGCGAAACGTGATTTCAAAGCGCGATTTCCATTATATTCCCTCGATATATTTTTAATTTGTTGTTTATACTTTGCAGAACGCAAGAGCATATAAAATGAAGCCGCGCAAATGAAGAATAAATATCCGATTAACGCAACATTAAGTTCATGAAATAACTGCGTCATAAATACAAGCCATTTATTTTAGTCTCGTGGAAGTTAACAGTATATCACTACAATATATCTTGATGAACAATTTTAATTGCAGCTTTCGTTTATTTTGTCAGGATTATTACGTGTTGTAACGTTTCTAACATTAACCGCAACATTTCAATGAACGCAATGGAATTCTGTTACTTAATGAATTTATTTTTCTACGAAGAAATTTCATTATCATATCGAGTATCGAGAAATTTCACGTGGCGGTACTAACAGTTATTACAAAGCGCAATAATTTCGAGGAATAGCATTAGAATCATTTTTTAATTAAAGAAAGCTGAAAAAAATTGTGCATATCTATTTTTATTCAGCTTCGTCGACAATAGGGGCGCGAGATCAGGTAGTGGTAGCTTCACTGCCGATGCAGGATTAACAGCGTACATACGAGGATGCGCAGGCAGCTGCGTGTGACGCGTGATTGATCGAGAATGTGTCAACTTCACGTTACAGTACGACGCGTCAACACCTCGGCCCTACTATTACGAGCTCGACATAATAGAATTATAGTCGACATCCGAGCGAGCTGACGGCACGGAAGCGACGGTGAACGCAATCGGTAGTCGCGAGATTCGTTTTAAGAGGAGATTCATTTTAAGAAGACTAAGGTCGCGCTTTTTTAAGCCGTTTCACATATATCGCATTTCAAGATTCAGTCGTGTTAGATAACATATTAGAATGGAATTTTTATTTTCACATATAGATAGTTTGAAATATCAGAAACTAAGATTGTATTCAGTCAAGGGATGAAACAATTCTGTAAAATCTGATTTGAGATTCGAAAAAATGGACTTAATCACATTATTATATTTTTATATTAAATATCATATATGTGAAACTAATTTATAATTAGGTAGTAGTAATTGTGTTAGTAGATAATAATAATTAAAAAACGTTTTGATATCATATACGATCTTTAGTTTTACTGTACTTTTATATCACTTTACTTAGGGAGATTGCTTTCATAAGTGCATATGATATTATAAACGCTTTTATGTTCGCAATAATCTTGTTAAATAAGCCAAATATTTATATAGCTATTGTTACGAAGTGAACATTGAGCTGAAAGCTGTTACACAAAATTATGATGGTATTTACTCAGATTCTATTAGAAATATAAACGCTCTGGTATGAAATTATAAATGGTTTGACTTAGTTCGATTAGTTCTCTTGAAAATATAGAAACTTCAATTTTATATCTCTATAAATTCAAGAGAAAATCCAATAATTATCCGTCCATTCAACTAATTATTATTCACCTAATTATATTTATTCGTAAAGAGATTATTATAAAAAATATTATACAAATTATTATTAATAATAAATTATTTATCAATAACAATTATTTGCCTACATGTATGTATGTATATGTATATATCGTCTAGCTCCGAATATATAAAAATTTTAATATATAACGTACATAAAATCGGTATGCTATCTCATCGTTAAATCGGGCATGATGGAAGCGTCGAAAGTTCCGACGCTGGCTGATGTTTTGCACAGCCAGTTGGCGAATGGGTCAATGTGATGCGTCACTGATCCCTGATCGTCCGTTTCGCATAAGTTACACGGCGGAAATCATGATCTTTTGGTACATTTATTGCTACGGTAATTTAGTTGCGGTAATCCTATCAGTGCAGAACAATGTTTTCATGTATTCTGTAGAGCAACTTTTTTATATACTCTGCGCGCGTTTTTAGAATTCCTGAACTATTTTGCAAGAGTGGTATATTTATCTGTAATGTAGATACGACGTTTTTCGTTGCTGCAAGTAAATAGGAAATTGCAGAACTGCTATGTTTCATAACAATATCAAACGTAAATGCATAACTATATATGCATAGTGTGCATTATTGAAGTAACGGAAGACTTAATGGAGCAATTTATCTCACTTACTAACGTATCCTCTTGCATGCATTAAGTCCAAGTTAATAGAAATGCGAAAAATAGGAAAGTGCGACGAAAGTACGGAAAAAAGAATAGAGGGCGGAAGCATGGGGATTGCTTTTATGACACAAGTTCACCCATGAATAAAATATCAAGAAACTTTTGCGGTTCATCTAGCTAACTGACTTCCCTGTCCCCGGCAATATGCGAGTTAGCGTGCTAGGCACCATCAATTGATGAGTATTCCACGAGGATTCCCGTCGCATTGCTATCGCGATGTATCGGTATTCGAAAACGTGTACGAATCTAAAAAGTGAATGCCATTTACCATATAATGGCATCGCGTGACATTAACAAATGCACGCTTGTTACGAATACGATTGTTTCGTTCTATTATGGTAATCTAGCTCAATTTCCATTGTTAGCCATAAATGCTTTCCGACTTTACTAGTGTTTCGATTTGTATGTTTCGCAATCGAACAAAACTTACATTCAGTTTCGAGTAAAAGATACTTCTGTAAAATACGCGAATAATCTTGAATAGAACAAAAAGATTTACTTAAAAATATTAGGGAAAGAGAAAGAAGGATATTGACTATTAAAAATAATCTAAAAGTATAATTTATTGATATCACTTGAATTCATAGTTTTTAAAATCCCTGCATTACTTTTGCTGATCTCTTTTTGTCGATTTTCATTTTACGATTTTATTAGAAATTAGAAGCAGAAGTTATGAGAAGTCATGATTTACGTTGGCTAAAGAATCTCTGATCGTATGATAGTAAGATAAATGTAATTATTTAAAGATAAGCATTTTAAAGATTTTTAACTTTTTCTAAATTTCTAATACTATAAAAAATATATAGCTTGAAAAATATATTAATCTAAAAATGTATTGATCAAGAACTTTTTAAGAAAATTTTTAATAATATAATTTTATGTTTTTAAGATTATGTGTTTTATTTTATTATATTTTAATATTAATTACACCAATATATTTTATATGTTAGTTTTCGAAATACTTTACGGCAAAAGATAAATCTAAAGACTCCTAGTGAAATTACATTTTAATCTTTTAGAAATAACTTTTAGAAATAACAAAAGGAAAGGAAAGGAACTGACTATAAATTCTTATCAACGTAATTGTGTGTTAAAAAGACTCATCAAAATCCATGCCAAATCCTTTTTATTACGACAATTTGCAAGGTTTGCTCATAGTTATATCTTTATTTCACGGTTTTCCCGAAACATATGTATGTACATACATACACACAAATTTATATCGAAGATTGTATGTAAAGATTTGTTTTTCTCTTCAAATTGGTAATAATGTCTCTTTATCATATTTCACATTCCGTTTATTCATTTTGAATATTGTTTATTGAAACTCTTAATGAATAATATTCACTATGAGTTTTGTAAATTTTTGAACAGTAACTCTATTAAGCTTAATTATCATTTCGTTTTAATTTTTTCCAAAATACACGCTGATATATGAGTACACTTGAATATTAAAATTCCAATCTTAAATACGATATGGTAAGAATCATTTAAATATTTTGCACAGCAAAAGTTTCGTAGTTATTACATTAATTTCTAAAAAGTTTGCCTTGGTGTATCCTCTATGAAGGTTTTTATTTTAAAATCAGATATTTCGTACAAACAAGCTTTAACATGTTTTCGCCAACAATTTTCTACACCCAAAGCAACAATAAAAAGTTTATATTTATTACAAATTTATTTAAGTTAATATTTTTTACTAAAATTTAACAAAGTTCTTTTCCTTCCCTTTCTCTCTCTCTCTCTCTCTCTCTCTCTCTCTCTCTCTATCTATCTATCTATCTATCTATCTATCTATCTATCTATCTATCTATCTCTTTTTCTCAAAAAAAAACTTTGGAAACGATAAATGATCCACTAAAGTTATTTTTTTAAATTAATAATATATTAAGTGCATTTCATTATCCATTAATAATGTTTTAAATAAATCATTTAGAATGTTCTAAACAAATAGTATTTAATAAATTCTATCGTAAGGTTAATAATCGTTAATACGACTTTATTGTACTCTAATTGAAAATCCGTTAAATTGATCTCGAAAGTTTTAGACAAATTACAACCATTGTAATTTTTCTTCTTATTAATACAATAGCAATTGCTTTCAGCTTGATATAATTGTTTCTTTAAACTCGTCATCAGTTGTTTGTTATATTTATTTTTTTTTTTCATAAAGCTTTGAATTTTTCACTCATGCATTTGTTACGTCCAGCGGACTCCACGATTTCTCCCATTCGGGCAAAGAGGGGGGCGACTGGCAACAAGTGATCCACACGTGCACCTACTTATCTTCTTTTAAATAAATATTAAAAACCATAAAAGATTTAGAAGCAGAAGAGAAGATAACGTGCACGTGTGCCGTTGACAGACGCCGGTCCTCCGCAATGGAAAAGAGACACATCTTATCGACGATTCCTCTGAAAACCGAGTGAGGTACACAAGCCGACGCGTGAAATTTATGAGTTCACGCGACAGTCATTGCACTGATAGCGTCCACTTGTCGTGGGAAAACCACTTGAACCGCGGAGGAATCGTCCCACGCGTAGTTTAAATTTTAAGGAAAAACAGGCTTAGTTTAATCGTAAAACACAAGGACATTTACGATCAAACTACCTATGAGGAACTTGGAGCCAAATTATATGGCCGTTTCTCCAATTAACATTAAGGGACCCGAAAACCGCTCAACGAATCAAAGGGCCAGATTCGTTGTTCAAACACACCCACCCTTCAATTTTCCGGTATATAAACCCGCGATTTCTGGCCTAACGCGTCTATACTTCCACCAAGTTTATCTGGACTCTCTTGCATCTTTTTACGGTCAGTGTCGATCGAGTAAAATTACTAAGTCAAACTCACGGGCAGTGTCACACCGTTTCAACTGGATGCCATACCCGATACGCCAAAGCCCATCGAGTCAGCGTACCTCGCCAGCAACCATCGAGAGAATCTACTTGCGCATTTGAGACAATCATCAGCAGTGAGTCTTCATCAATTTTCTTCCTTTTACTTTTCTTTTCCTTTTTCTTTAAATCGTTCTGCCCATCGCGGGGTGTCCCGTGAATCCCATCTCCGGTTACCGCGAATTTTAAATTCCCTCTCTCGCGACTGAGTCTTAACGCCTTGATTCTCCTGACAATCAGGTGGATCGAGCGGTTTGATTCAGATCCGCGAAATTCGAATTCCATCTCTCATTCTTTCCGAGTCTTGAAACCTTGATTCTCTGGGAAACCAGATGGATCGAGCGCTCTTGATTCGGATTTGAATCTCCGAATCTCAACTCCTTCTCTCGCGCCGTTCCGAGTCTCGAAACCTTGATTCTCCTGGCAATCAGGTGGATCGAGTGCTTTTGATTCGGATCCGCGAATCTCGGCCGCCATCTCTCTCCTCCACTTTTCCGATTTCGGGAAAGTCCCGGTCGACCACCCTACAACTTATCCTTTCTTATTTTTTGCTTTTGTTGTTTTTTTTTTTCAATTCAATAATTAAACACCGATCGTAGTGTCAAATCGGCCAGTCGCCCCGGTCCCGTCGCGCTCTACCACCCGGGTCGCCGCCAAGCACAAGCGGAACCGTGCAAACCGCCGAGTCCGTCGGGCCGTCGCCGACCTTCTATCCGACCTCTTAACGGAGGTCGAAGTACTTGAACAGTGCCACGAGTACGGGCAGCTGAGCCCATCGCCGATAGTTCGTACACCTTCACCCCTGCGAACACCAACACCACCACCGCGCACACCGCCGCGTGCTCGCTCACCGTCGCCCCCCCTCTCTCCCTCGTCCGTTATCACTCTTGTTTTGCCGGAGACACCGGTCTCCATACGTTCCCCCCTTTCTTCTCCTTCTTTTCCTGCGGAGAACAGCCCCCCTCGTTCTCCATCTCCTTCCTTTTTAGATTTTCTCGATTTATCCCCCTCATACTCCCCCACACTGTCTCCTTCCGCGGGCCTCAGGCCCGTATCCCCCACTCCTTCTGAATCGAGCATCGAGTTCCTCGAGGAAATCTCGTTCGAGGCTCCCCTCTCGCCTTCACTCCACTCTCCGCGCCCAGCATCTCCCGCAGATTCTGTGTCTAGCATAGAATTTATAGAAAGCGTCCCTGTCCCACCTCCCAGGCCTCGTCGCCTATCTCCTGAGGAGCTCATCAACTCCATTACATCCTTTCGACAACATTATGGTCCTCTTTCCGACAAAGATTACAAAATAACTCCCCACGGCATCGACTTTTCTTCCTTCCGCGACCATATACAAACCTCTCAGCCTAACGAACCAATTTTCGTTTTCATCTCCCACGATACCCACCCGTATGTAGTTCCCGTCCATCACTTTTATAATTTGTTTCCCCCGTCCACGGTTTCCCTCGAAGAAGTACCTTGATCCCTCCCGGGCGTGAGCGCTCACTTTACATATATATATGTATATACACAAATACACAAACATACTCAAACTCTAGATTGTAAAAATTAGATAACATATTATGTATCTCAAAACAAATAGCATTGTTATATTATTAATTTTAATAAATTATTATTTAACTAATTATGTATACTTTACCTTATAACGCACCAAATCTCATTGTTCTCCCTTTTTAAAATAAATGTAAGTTAATTATAATTTCCATTTCAGTTTATTTAAACCACCCTTAACTTCTCTCCACTCTCCCTCCCTGAGAATCGCACGAGGTCCTATCCCGAGTAAAAGAGATTAAATTCTCTTACTCAAAACAAGGACCCCGAGTGCACTGTTTCGACTTTAGCGTCATAGCGTCTGTCCCAGACGTTGACCTAAATTCGGAACTTTAAACACGTGTGCTCGACTCGCCTGTGGAAACGGGCGAGACTACAAGGAGTCCGTTCCGTCCTTCCATCCCCTCCATCTCTCCCTTCCTGGGAAGCCTTTCCTTCGCTTCCCTTCACCTCTATAAATTCCGGGGTCTGGACGTAACATATCCTGTAAAATTGGGGGCTCGTCCGGGATGAAAAGTGCGATTCTTACGGGCAGGGATGAGTAAGACAAGATCTACTTCAGATAAAGCTGAAGTTGAGGATCGATACAAAACCGCTTTGGAAGACAAAACAAAATCTAAATCAGTTAACACGACTGTACACAATCCATTACATATACACACATCTACGCCAACTACATCAGGTCAAGCTAATCCTAAGCAACTTAACTTCACTCCAATCGGTTCCGTTTCTGCTTGTGCCGGCACCGGTGATTCGTTTCTTTCCGGAGACGAAACTATTCGTGAAGTGCATGACATAGATTGTAAGCCTAGCGATAAGAGAAACACCGAAACCATGTCTCATACTAATCCATTCGCCACTTTAAAATACGCGGTCGAAGCCGTTCCCTTCTTCGACGGCAAAAACATCCCTTTGACATATTTCGTCGAAGGATGCGAGGAGGCAAAAACTATGCTGCCTCCCGAGGCCGAACCACAATTCGCGCGGATAATTAGGACGCGAATAGTAGGTGAAGCACGTCGTACCATACAAGATCAAGATTTTAACTCTGTAGCTCAATTAACAAAGTATTTAGAAAATACTTATGGCCCTGCAAAAAATATTTACCAACTACAAGGGGAATTAGGGCGCATATATCAAAAAAATGAAGAGGATGTAATCACGTATGCAAATCGGGTAAAAATGTTGGGGAAACAAATAAGCGAGGCACATAAAAATTCGGGAAATGCCCTTCTCGCCCAGACTATTAAAACATCATTAGAGAAAGATATGTGCAAATGTTTTATCAGAGGTTTAAAACCGGATATTGAACAAAGAATAGCAAGAGATTTAGATGTGCAAGCTACTGTAGCCGACGCGCTGCGCATAGAGAGAGAACTGCGCGACATAACGGACCTGCGAACGGGACAGACGGATAAATCATTGAATATTAATCGCCCACGCGAAACATGCCAGATTTGTTATAAAGACGGACATTCAGCTTCAACTTGCAGGAAAATAACGCAATCTTACAACACAAACGCTTTAGGAAATGAAATAATGATATGTCAAATCTGCAAGAAGCGCGGACACAGCGCCGATAAATGTCGCTTCCGGGATCCCCAGACTCGGAGACCTGTAAATGTATTACAGGGAAGCGCCATTACTTGTCAACTATGCTCAAAATCCGGCCATAATGCCAAGTCGTGCCGAGCTAATACCGTTAATCGAAACAAATCATCGGTAACCTGTCAATGGTGCGATAGACCAGGGCATTCGGCCAGTAACTGCTGGAAAAAACAGAACGAACAACAAAACGCGGGGAATAAATCGAGAATAATTTGCCAAGCCTGTAATAACTTCGGTCATGTCGCCAGAGAATGTCGATCTAAAATGGGGCAAAATACAGCCTCTAGAAACTCGCTATTCTGTCGTTATTGTAAAGAAGAAGGGCATCTCCTCGAAAACTGTGAACTACGCATTGCAAGTAATAACCGTAGGAAAACGGAAACTCAGGGAAACTACAAAGGACCCTCGAAGTCGGGTGTGCAGCAGGGGTCCGAACGAACCTCACACCCATCAACGTCTCAAAAAACACAGTAGGCAAAAACGCGTTAGAAGTACGACCCGTAACAGTAAATCTCGATAAGAATAGTCGCGTGCCTACTGTCAGAACAACCTTTAGTAAATCATTCCCTCACCTAACCTTTATGCTAGACACAGGTTCCGGGCCGAATATAATTAAAGAAAATTTCATACCCAAAAACGAACCCGTCGATTACACGAACATTTTAAAACTAAATGGTATAAATGAATACCCCGTTTACACTCTCGGAGAGATCACATTGACTCTCTTCGGAACACAGGTTACCTTTCACACCGTAGCAAACGACTTCCCCATCGCACAAGCCGGTATATTAGGTAACGATTTTTTCAAACAGACATCTTCAAAAATAGATTACGCGAAGGGACATTTAGATGTAAGTGGAATTAAAGTGCCTTTTTCTTCACCAGAAATTATTATAGCAGCACCGAGAACTGAGTCATCATTTTATGTAAGAGTAGGAAATCCAGAGACCAAAATAGGATACATACCGAGAATAAAAGTAGCCCATGGAATTTATTTGGGAGATACTATAGTAGAAAACGTATCGGGAAAAGCATACCTGAAAGTTATAAGTACCTTGGACGAGGAAGTAGAAGTCCAAGTACCGACACTGGATATTAAGCCTCTGAACGAATGGTTCAATAACCAAGAGGCAGACGACAAGATAATAGAAGGAAATATAAAAACATCCTCAGATCCCCTGAAGTCATGGAATGATCAAATTAAATGCGAAACACCTATCGCTGAAATTGAAGACGATGACAAAAATAACGAAAATAACGAAGATAAAATTACTAGAAAAATTAAAGATGAAATACAAAAATTAAAAGAAAAAAATATAAATAAAATTACGAGAGAGGATGATAACATGAAAGAGAATCTTAATCCAAACACTTCGGAGGAGAATTCCAAGACCTCCAAGGGAGAGGGAAGTTACCAAACCTCTCCAGAAAATTTAGTTAATCCTAGAATTGCAGAGAAAAGTTTCCGCACTCCTCTAGTAAATTCTACTCCTGTCGATTGCGAGGAGGGAAGTTACCAAACCTCACTACGCGATACGACACAACCCCAGTCAAACAAGCCAAAAGGAAAAGGCTCTTTGGATTCTCTAGAAAATTTACATTTTCCAAGGGTTGGAATACCCGCAAAAAACAATACCTCTCGTGTTACTACGGCAGAGCTTATGAAAAGAATGCCGCCTTATGACCTTAGTGTCAAAAATAATCATCATATAAAAAAGAAAATAATACCGTCTTCAAAAATTTCGACGTCTATGCAAGCGCAATCTCAAGAAATGATAGAAAAATATACGCGCGGACGCAATCAGAAAAATAAAGAAGGAAGAAAACAATTATTGCCAAGAGGGATCGCAAATGAATGTTTTACATTATCGGGGGAATCCACAAAAGATAGAATTACAGAAATCACAGAATTATTAAGAATGGACCATCTGAATACAAAAGAAAAGGAAAACGTAGT
Source organism: Tetramorium bicarinatum (assembly GCA_928718305.1). Taxonomy (NCBI): domain Eukaryota; kingdom Metazoa; phylum Arthropoda; class Insecta; order Hymenoptera; family Formicidae; genus Tetramorium; species Tetramorium bicarinatum. Next base: position 34,330,801 of record OV788325.1, read on the forward strand.
AAGCCTTATAACAAAAAGCCAGGACAGATTCCATGTACCTGGAGAAAATCTAACGGCGACACATGTGTTACAACACCAGATACCGACAACAGATGATCGACCCATCAATACCCGACAGTATAGATTTCCACAGATCCATAAAGACGAAATAAACAAGCAAGTTAATGAACTGTTAGAAGGGGGAATAGTAAAACCTTCTCAATCGCCCTATAACACGCCTATTTGGATAGTACCAAAGAAAGAAGATTCGAAAGGGAATAAACGGTGGAGAATGGTTCTAGATTTTCGAGCCTTGAACGATAAGACTATCGGCGATGCCTATCCATTGCCGAATATCGTCGACATCCTAGACCAATTAGGCGGGGCACAGTATTTTTCTGTATGTGACCTGGCTTCCGGATTCCACCAAATAAAAATGGATCCTAACGACGGTCATAAAACGGCATTCACGACACCCTTCGGTCATTATGAGTTCAATAGAATGCCTTTCGGACTAAAAAATGCCCCGGCTACCTTCCAAAGGTTAATGGACCTCGTCCTAACAGGATTACAAGGAAAAGAATTATTTGTTTACATGGATGACATCGTCATTTACGCCTCGTCATTAGAAGAGCACGAGAGAAAATATAATCTATTAATAGAACGATTACGAGAAGCTAATTTAAAATTACAACCCGACAAATGTGAATTTTTGAAAACCGAAGTAACATACTTGGGACATGTAATTAGCAGAGATGGAGTTAAACCTGATCCGAAAAAATTGGAAGCCGTCAGACAATTTCCAAGACCAAAAACTCCTAAGAATATTAAACAATTTCTCGGATTAGCAGGATATTACAGGCGGTTCATACCGAATTTTTCAACATTAGCCAAACCTCTGACTAATTTATTGAAAAATGACACTCGATTTGAATGGACATCAATACAGCAAGATGCATTTGAAACATTAAAACACAAGCTATGCGAAGAACCTGTCTTACAATATCCTGATTTTTCAAAACCTTTTATTTTAACAACCGACGCTTCCGGAATCGCTGTAGGAGGAATTCTGTCCCAAGGAAAAATAAACAAAGACCGACCGATAGCATATGCTTCACGAACCTTGACCGACAACGAGTTGAAATATGACACTTACGAGAAGGAAGCCCTAGCAATAGTATACTGTGTTAAACACTTTCGACCATATCTATACGGACGAAAATTCACTTTAGTTACGGACCACAAACCTTTGCTTTGGTTTAAAAATGCACAAGATGCAAATATGAGAATATTACGCTGGAGACTAAAATTAGCAGAATACGAATACGATGTTGTGTATAAAGCAGGCAAAACTAATGTGAATGCCGACGCTTTGTCCAGGAACCCAGTGAATCACGAGGAAACAGAATGTAATGTGATCGGTCATAAAACTTTACTGAATCCCAACAACCCAAAAGATGCAGAGAAAATTTCTCAAATATTAAATGAATCTGACGAAGAAGAAGAAGAAGAGGAAGAAGAGGATCTTAATCTATATCTGTCAGATCTCTCAGATAATGAGGAAATAGAAGACTGGCCCGCTGACAATGACCTACCCATTAAAGATGGTGATTCTATTCAGTTCACACTTGAAGAAATAGGTGAACCGCCAGCATTAGAAAATGAAGAAAGAGCATTGATACATGACCCGCCTATAACTGGCAGAATTCAAACTCGTAATCAAACAATAAAAAATAAGAATGCCCCACGAAGGGTGGCATTAGAAAAGGTACAAGGTCACATGGATACAATTGAAGAGGCGGAGGATAGAAACGACCCGCCGGACAAAGACAGCGATACTGAAAGGAATGACAGGGAAGACGGAACAGACGACGAGGACAACGAAAATAAAAACTTACCCACCATAACAGATATACAACCACTAAAAGGCAATATAATTGAAACTCGCGATTTACTATTCCTACGTAAAGATAACTTTGCATATTTTACCGATACTAACGGAAACCCGTTAGATTCGGGATCGCAGAAACTATTTGAACAAAACGAAATGCCACGGTTAGATTCTCTCTCCTTGGGTGAAGCAAAGGCCATAAAATATAAAAAATACTATCATATAGCCTTACCCATAAGCAAAGGAGAACGAGAAGGTCCAACTATGACTCTGACACAGATCGCCGCAGTAACGAAAAACTTACGGGACACTGCCGACAAGTTAAAACTAGAAACACTTAGTATGGCAAAAACAGAACTCATCAACAACGTTCCATGGACCAACGTCAAACCTCTTTTGCAATTAAACTTCGCAGACGCAACAACCAAATTAATTATATGCAATGGATTAATTAAATACCCACCCAAAGATCTCCGCCCCACTATAATCAGTGAGATGCATTGCTCACCCACCGGTGGACACAGAGGAGTAACAAAAACATACAATAGAATAAAACATAAATATCACTGGGAAAATTTAAAAGCTGAAGTTCAAAGATACATCCAGCAATGCTTACAATGTCAATTGAAAAAATTAGTACGAGTAAAAACTAAACAACCAATGATAATTACCGATACACCAGGATCCGCTTTTGACAAAGTTGCCATGGATATCGTAGGACCCCTGCCGAGGACAGGAAGGGGCAACGAATACATTCTGACCCTACAGGATCAACTAACCAAATTCTGTATGGGAATACCATTGCCTGATCAAACTTCTGAAACAATAGCAGAAGCTTTTATAGACAGATTTATCTGTGTACTAGGAGCTCCCAAGGCAATACTAACTGACCAAGGCAGGAACTTCATCAGCGATCTAATGAAAAAGGTTGCTAAAATATTCAAAATTCGCAAATTTCGCACGACTGCTTTTCATCCACAATCTAACGGATCACTAGAAAGATCGCATCATGCATTGGGAGAATACTTAAAACAATATGCAAACGAGCAAAAGCAATGGGATTGCTGGATCGGCCTCGCAATGTTTAATTATAACACTAGCGTTCACGAGGCAACTAAACATACGCCATACGAATTAGTTTTTGGCAAAATAGCAAGAATTCCATCTAACGAACTTCTTGTCCCAGAGGACAAATTAGCAAACTACAGTGATTATTTAATAAATCTCGTCACACAACTTCACACTATACAGAGAAACGCTCGTAAAAATGTCATCAAAGCAAAACATAAATCCAAGAAATATTACGATAAGAGAATCAATCTTCACAGGCCTTTAAACCTGGAGACCACGTGTTCCTATTGAAGGGACCTAAACCAGGCAAATTTGGGGATCAATACACCGGACCTCATGAAATCCTGGAAATTTTAAATAAAAATAACGTAAAAATCAAGAATCAAGAAAAATAGTCGAATTGTACATCCTAATCGATTACAAATCTCACACATCAAACCAAACTAAAAAAAAATAAATAAAATAAAAAAAATAAAAAAAGGAGGAAACTAACAATCAGTAAACAATAGATTGTACAATTTTCAGATGAATATCCGGATTAAGAGCATTGCCATACTAATATTAATACTATGGACACAAAGAGCATACGGAAATACGGGAATAATAGGATACGATTGTGGAGCACCATCCGCCAATTTTACTACACTGTCACTAACGAATATAGAGGAATGTGATGTCCCCGTACCGCAAATAAACAGCACGAAAACTTTCCTACAATTACTGCAAATTGACGAATTCAAAACCGTACAAGTAATACAATGCAAAATCGAGATAGACCGCATAATAAGGAAATGCGGAATGTTCTCTCATACCATGGATGTACACAATGGCAAATATTCATATATACACGAAATATCTCATGCGGCGTGTTTTCGCATGCATACTTATGGGAGTTTCGAATTATCAGGGACCCTTATAGCCGGCTTAAAATCTAACGAAACCGCTACTCGCCCAATCGTTCTAGCCGGCCAGGTAGATCATGATGGCAGATGCTCCGGAGGAGCATACTCCGATCCATACGGAACATGGGGAGATGTGATCGTGCTGAGCAGCGTAAAAATCACGTTGCAGGATTATACTGCAAAAGTTCGACTAAACACTAACCGAGTGCAACTCCGATCGGGCGTAACCTGCGAATTGAGCGCTGGACACTGCACCGACATAGAAGGTGGAAATACCTTTTGGGATCCTGTGCCTGAAGACACCTGCAACCTTTCTATCTACAGTTCTTTATTCCGTGGACTCGCAGATAAAATAATTGACTATACACGAAATTCACCGCAGATCACTTATTCTCTGACTTCCGCGGACACAGTTTTCGCTCTAACCAAAACGGGCGAATACCAGACGTGCGGTTATAGACTCATTCGAACCGAGCATCCTAAACTAGTAATATTCGAAGATCAACCTGAAGTGAAAGTCTTTCAAAACCATGGACGCACTTCAAGTTTCGATCTTTTCACATACATGAACTCAAAGTTTGTATATGTGGAAAAGCACGTCCGCTCTCAAATAAGTCAACTATACAGAAATATACTGTTACAACAATGTAACCTTGAGTACCGACTGATGCAGAACGCCTTAGCGATTGCAGCACGATCACCTGATATTTTTGCATATCACTTTATGAAGGGGCCCGGATATATGGCTCTCCAAGCAGGAGAAGTAATCCACATAGTAAAATGCGTCCCGGTCAATGTAAAAATAGCTCACACTCAGGATTGTTACGAGCAACTCCCAGTAACCCGAGGAAACGCAACTTACTTCTTGACGCCGCAAACACACATCTTGCTGAGACAAGGAACACAGATTACCTGCAATGCATTAGCACCTTCCATGTATCAACTAGGAGGTGCATGGTACAAATTTTTGCCAAAACCGGTAGAAGCAATGCCACCAACCATTATGAAGCCTCTAACTAAACCGACATGGAAATATGTCAGTCCCGGAGCGCTTGCCACTACTGGCATTTATACACAAAACGATCTGGATGAATTGAGGGATCACATAATGTTCCCTGCTGAGCGGCCTGCCGTCCTCAATACAGTGGTAAGAGGAGTGATGGGACAATCAACTTTTATGCAAGGAGGCTCAATCGCAAACCTTATGGACGAAGCCTCAATTCATAAAATCGTTGCTTCCACTTGGCAAAAATTTTGGGGAAGATTCTTGATTTTCGGCAATGTCAGCGCCGGACTAATTGGAATATACTTATGTATGAGAGCTATAAAACTAATACTAGACACCATTGTACATGGATACGCCCTTCACACGGTGTACGGGTGGTCTGTGTACCTACTAGGAGCCATCTGGGATTCGTTGACCCAGCTCCTTTTACATCTGGGAAGCAAAAAGCGCAGGAAACCTGGCACTCCTAGTGCTCCAGTCCACACACACGAGCACCAATTAAATGAGAATTTCCAACCAAAATGGGGATTCACAAGTAAAATAGACACCCCCGACTTACCAAACGACAAAAATGACTCACAAATTACCTATCCCCTCCTCCCTCCCCAGGAACCCACTCCCCAACCAACAAGCTACACTCTCGAACTCAAAAACTAAAAACAGAAAAGAAGGGAGAACTCAGGAGATCTCCTCCCTCCCGCCCTACAACTACCTACCTGAATATTTTTATCAACCTTGGAATTTTGGGAGCATGCTACGACATGCAGATATTCAACAACCTCTCTTCCTTTTAGCCATGACAATCGAATACATCAACACCCGGCTGTTAACCCGCGGACCACTGAAGGTGAGAATCGTCAAGGTCATAACACCAACCCTCTTCTGGGTGCAAACGGAGAACGGGCGTGAGAACTTTGAAGAACTACTTGAAGACCTTTCACGGCGAATGAACAAAAAGAGCAGCGTCCTACATTACTTCTCCCATAGCATCCGGTTGGATGACCTAGTGGCTATCCGCGAGGGCACAAGCTGGCAGCGGGGAATGGTAACCCAGATCGGGAGAGGCGACACAGTCACGGTTTTCCTGCGGGACTGGGGGCGATTTGTCCAACGGTCAGTAGCCGAATGCTACATCCTGGAGGAAAGATTCCAGACAATACCTTGGCGAGCCATCCCCTGCGGGCTAGCCAATATCAAGCCTATTGGGACATTAGCAAGATGGCCCTATAGGGTCAACAAGATGACGCAACTCCTGATAGAAAAACGGGAAGCATGGATAAGAATCCGTGCGACTTACGAAGACGAAGCCGCCGCCGTAGACGTAAAACCTAGCCAACGCCATGAGGACGAGTTGAATGACCTGAAGCAGTTATTGATACGCATGGGATGCGCCCAACATTGTGACCAGAGAATGTTCGGGGGACGCCCTCGAGGCTAAAAAAAAAAAAAAAAAAAAAATATCCATTTATATTACTATTAAGTACGTTTGTTAACTTTTAAGTGTCATATATCGATTATTCTTGTAGCACCTTTACGTTCAAAATATCTACCTATGATCGCTAATTTTTTAAGCTTTTATAGCGACTGATTGTTCTTTTAGAAACTTTACATTTATATACAAAATTATTAACCCCAACGAAAAAAATATATATATATTCATACGTTTGTATCTGTACTAAGTACATATAAGCATATTAATTTTCTTGTTCTCAAATCATGATTTTGCTAAGCTTGTTAGTTTTGAAGTAAAAATAAAAGCAAATAAAATAAAAAATAAGACTTTACACGCCATTTATACTATATCAACTTACTGTAGAATAAGTTTACTATTTCGAAATCTGCAAGTTACGATTTTTCCAGATGAAGCAAACTGTGTTCCTGTAAAAACAAAAATTCTATATATATTACATAAAAAAAAATAATAATTAAAAAAAAAATAAAAAAAAAAGAAAGAAAGAAAAAAAAGAGAATCTCCTTTCTTATACGCCTGACTGTTAGCCTCGGTACGGACTCGCTTGAAAAATGGGGACAAGAGCCTTATAAAACAAATGTACCTCAACAGGTACCTCAGCATGTTAACTTACTTAGGGAATACTCTGTCCGACGGCCTTGCGACGCAAGTTGCCGGCAAGACTTGACTATGCATTCGTTACTCTCGGCGACCGAATCCATAAGAATTCTGTGCCACTCAACGAAGCATACGGCAAGCAATTCCAGCAAAAATATAAAAAGGGAAAAAAGAAAGAAAGAGGGAGACAAGCAATGAAGCGAGAACCCTAAGGACTGCAAAGGGCCTGTCCAGACAGGCCCATCGTAAAAGAAATAGAAGCGAAATGCAATCCGAAACCGGCAACAGTCACGCGCAGGTAGTAGAAAAATATATACAAGTAACACAATAGATAATAAGAAAAAATACTATCAGAATCTTAAAGAAAGGAAGACAGTCAAATACAGAAGGAAGAATTAATAGACTTGCATCGAAATATAATTTTAAAAACATTGAAAAAATATATATAAAAAAGAAATATATATATATAAAATAAAAAAAAGAGGACGAAAGAATAAAAGGAAGGGGTTTTGGTGGTCGCCTTCTCTTTCCTCCTTTTTGAACTCAGTAAAGAGTATTAAGATACATGCTCTCTTTTAAGCTGAATATATGTAAAAAAGGACGAAAGAATGTAAACTCTGAAAATGATTATATCTTTCCTCCTTCCTCAGATAGACTTAAATGCGTATTCTTACCGACACTAAGAAATTTCGCGCCGAATAAGTTGACGAATGGGAGAAATCATTTCACCACCTGCATCATTGCAAATGTTGTGTTTTTCATCCCCAACATTTGTCTAAGACGGGGGGTGTTACGTCCAGCGGACTCCACGATTTCTCCCATTCGGGCAAAGAGGGGGGCGACTGGCAACAAGTGATCCACACGTGCACCTACTTATCTTCTTTTAAATAAATATTAAAAACCATAAAAGATTTAGAAGCAGAAGAGAAGATAACGTGCACGTGTGCCGTTGACAGACGCCGGTCCTCCGCAATGGAAAAGAGACACATCTTATCGACGATTCCTCTGAAAACCGAGTGAGGTACACAAGCCGACGCGTGAAATTTATGAGTTCACGCGACAGTCATTGCACTGATAGCGTCCACTTGTCGTGGGAAAACCACTTGAACCGCGGAGGAATCGTCCCACGCGTAGTTTAAATTTTAAGGAAAAAACAGGCTTAGTTTAATCGTAAAACACAAGGACATTTACGATCAAACTACCTATGAGGAACTTGGAGCCAAATTATATGGCCGTTTCTCCAATTAACATTAAGGGACCCGAAAACCGCTCAACGAATCAAAGGGCCAGATTCGTTGTTCAAACACACCCACCCTTCAATTTTCCGGTATATAAACCCGCGATTTCTGGCCTAACGCGTCTATACTTCCACCAAGTTTATCTGGACTCTCTTGCATCTTTTTACGGTCAGTGTCGATCGAGTAAAATTACTAAGTCAAACTCACGGGCAGTGTCACACCGTTTCAACTGGATGCCATACCCGATACGCCAAAGCCCATCGAGTCAGCGTACCTCGCCAGCAACCATCGAGAGAATCTACTTGCGCATTTGAGACAATCATCAGCAGTGAGTCTTCATCAATTTTCTTCCTTTTACTTTTCTTTTCCTTTTTCTTTAAATCGTTCTGCCCATCGCGGGGTGTCCCGTGAATCCCATCTCCGGTTACCGCGAATTTTAAATTCCCTCTCTCGCGACTGAGTCTTAACGCCTTGATTCTCCTGACAATCAGGTGGATCGAGCGGTTTGATTCAGATCCGCGAAATTCGAATTCCATCTCTCATTCTTTCCGAGTCTTGAAACCTTGATTCTCTGGGAAACCAGATGGATCGAGCGCTCTTGATTCGGATTTGAATCTCCGAATCTCAACTCCTTCTCTCGCGCCGTTCCGAGTCTCGAAACCTTGATTCTCCTGGCAATCAGGTGGATCGAGTGCTTTTGATTCGGATCCGCGAATCTCGGCCGCCATCTCTCTCCTCCACTTTTCCGATTTCGGGAAAGTCCCGGTCGACCACCCTACAACTTATCCTTTCTTATTTTTTGCTTTTGTTGTTTTTTTTTCAATTCAATAATTAAACACCGATCGTAGTGTCAAATCGGCCAGTCGCCCCGGTCCCGTCGCGCTCTACCACCCGGGTCGCCGCCAAGCACAAGCGGAACCGTGCAAACCGCCGAGTCCGTCGGGCCGTCGCCGACCTTCTATCCGACCTCTTAACGGAGGTCGAAGTACTTGAACAGTGCCACGAGTACGGGCAGCTGAGCCCATCGCCGATAGTTCGTACACCTTCACCCCTGCGAACACCAACACCACCACCGCGCACACCGCCGCGTGCTCGCTCACCGTCGCCTCCCCTCTCTCCCTCGTCCGTTATCACTCTTGTTTTGCCGGAGACACCGGTCTCCATACGTTCCCCCCTTTCTTCTCCTTCTTTTCCTGCGGAGAACAGCCCCCCTCGTTCTCCATCTCCTTCCTTTTTAGATTTTCTCGATTTATCCCCCTCATACTCCCCCACACTGTCTCCTTCCGCGGGCCTCAGGCCCGTATCCCCCACTCCTTCTGAATCGAGCATCGAGTTCCTCGAGGAAATCTCGTTCGAGGCTCCCCTCTCGCCTTCACTCCACTCTCCGCGCCCAGCATCTCCCGCAGATTCTGTGTCTAGCATAGAATTTATAGAAAGCGTCCCTGTCCCACCTCCCAGGCCTCGTCGCCTATCTCCTGAGGAGCTCATCAACTCCATTACATCCTTTCGACAACATTATGGTCCTCTTTCCGACAAAGATTACAAAATAACTCCCCACGGCATCGACTTTTCTTCCTTCCGCGACCATATACAAACCTCTCAGCCTAACGAACCAATTTTCGTTTTCATCTCCCACGATACCCACCCGTATGTAGTTCCCGTCCATCACTTTTATAATTTGTTTCCCCCGTCCACGGTTTCCCTCGAAGAAGTACTTGATCCCTCCCGGGCGTGAGCGCTCACTTTACATATATATATGTATATACACAAATACACAAACATACTCAAACTCTAGATTGTAAAAATTAGATAACATATTATGTATCTCAAAACAAATAGCATTGTTATATTATTAATTTTAATAAATTATTATTTAACTAATTATGTATACTTTACCTTATAACGCACCAAATCTCATTGTTCTCCCTTTTTAAAATAAATGTAAGTTAATTATAATTTCCATTTCAGTTTATTTAAACCACCCTTAACTTCTCTCCACTCTCCCTCCCTGAGAATCGCACGAGGTCCTATCCCGAGTAAAAGAGATTAAATTCTCTTACTCAAAACAAGGACCCCGAGTGCACTGTTTCGACTTTAGCGTCATAGCGTCTGTCCCAGACGTTGACCTAAATTCGGAACTTTAAACACGTGTGCTCGACTCGCCTGTGGAAACGGGCGAGACTACAAGGAGTCCGTTCCGTCCTTCCATCCCCTCCATCTCTCCCTTCCTGGGAAGCCTTTCCTTCGCTTCCCTTCACCTCTATAAATTCCGGGGTCTGGACGTAACACATTTCATAGAAGCGAGTTTCACGGTGCCGAGTTTTCGACCATTGATTCTCGGCAGTAGGATACGCTGTTCACGTCAACCTGAATCGCAGCGGAGAACGGCTGCTGAGAAAATGCGTGCGCCATATGTACGTACGCGAGCCGAAGCATACAGCGAATTTGTATGTAGTCGCATGATAAATTCAGACGCATCTGCACGTATGTAGTTGCAAGCACAAATCTACACTTGCTATGCTGATACATGGTCGAACCTGCTCGTTTCGCATAAAATATTTAAATCTATACGTATATTGAAATATACGGCGCGCGGCGTCGACTTCATTTTTATGAGAATATTTTTCGGAAATCCCCTCATTATTTATCCAGATGTAATTTCTACTGTGCTTTGATATACGGCAGCTGTTAATGCATGTTTCTTAAAAGCTTGATGTTATAGAAAGATAAATTGTAATCATGATTCGTGTCGGCAGTCGTTTGAGTCGCTCCTGTAATGTAAGCGTTTGTAACAGACGGTAAAATCTTATCGCGCGTAACGTGAATTACGTATTCCGTCAGTCTTGTCATCGTGTGCACTCTCTGCTTCCAGCCTCCCGAAACAAGTCCCAGTTAGTGCTACTACCAGCAGGTTGCACCATTATCCCTTTGTTTCGCCATTCCCGTCTTTATTGCTTTTTCGTTCGCTCCTCCCATCTGCTGGCTGGCTGACTTCCTGAAGTCTGCTAACTCAATACCATGAAAGGGATCCCTAACTGAGAACTTAATAATCCAATTTTCATTGTGCTCTGCCGTTTACACCTGCTACTGCCGTTATTCGGTCCGTACGTACGCGTACTTCTGTATCCTCCATAAGTCTAATATTCTAGCTATTCTATTTCCAACTAATTTGTTAATTCATGCATGGCAATACGCGAAGATTTACTTGTGTGAATTCAAGCAAATAAACGTGTACATTAGGATGCTGCAGTAATTAAATACTTCATTTGATGCCTAATTAATCTTGGAAAAATAATATTTAAATAAAAAATTTTTTATTTCCAAGACAATGCTGTTTGAGAAAATAAATAAGAATATATCGCAAGGAAATGCACGATCTGTTTTCGGGTAGTTTTAGCGAGTTCGGAGGAATGATTAATTAAAAGATGACAGGAAAGCAACAAGTTCTTGCGACAAACTCGGAGGGTGGGCGCGACAGCGAGTTTCTACCTTAACGAAATTGTGGTCTAGATTTACATTTTTAATCCATCGCAACTAAATTTCATCTTCAGTAGCCTCAAGCTGTGGAAGGAAACTTATCCCGTTTCTCAACTAACGTTAACCGTCTTGACATGCGTAAACTAACATACTCGCATTGTTCGCGTAGAGTTTTTGAGGAGGGCCCAAAAGGTCGCACCTGTAGAACGTGCTCGCTTTGTGGTGCACGGAAGGAAATGCGAGTAACGCGCGTACGTCTCCTTTATTTCACGGTGTAACGTTTCTAAAAGGACTGTGCTGAGAGGAATTTTCGCTGCATTGTCCTCATTCCACCAGCGCGGAATATAATCGCGTATGCGCGCAAGCTCCATAAGTGCGGCACTTCCGTTCCCCTTTATCTCTCTTCGTCTTCTCTAACGAAGCTCGTCTTCATACGCGTGAGACGTTTTATTAATTAAAAAAAGTAATTACGCGCTCGAATTATCGCCAAAATGTTGTTGCCATGGAGCTTGTAGAGCTGCACGTGCACAAATTGACGTGACGCAACAAGGAACGCTTTGAGTACCTATGCTAGTAGAGTAAATATGTGCAACGCGTTGTTGTAAATGTAATCCTGCTAGAAAGGCCAGCGTCGTTGAATACGCGATGACTTAAATGCTGCTTGCTCGAATCGACGCGACGCGACGCGACGCGACGTCCGAAGAGGATGTAACTCAACTCAACTCAACTCGCGACAATACTGCAATCGAACTTGGCGAAAGCTTAATTTACATTCAATTTACAGCCGTTAAGATAGTTAAAGAAGATAGTTACTTCATTGACCTGTATCTGTAATTAATTTTCTGACAGTTCGCGAATGAAGGCTCTCTCATTTCTCTTTTATGCAAGTTTACACAAATTTTATTACGCTCTCCCCTTTTCTTCCACACTTGCAGTGACTTGTGTTGGATAAAATCCTGCAAACTTTTTCTCAGGTTGATAGAGCGGACTGCCACGGACAGTTGCTTAATGCATTTAGCGGAGGAAGAGTCTTCCCGGACTGAAGCGCATCTTCTTGTTGCACATATGAACTATCCACCTAAAACTTCGGGCTAAAGTTAGTCCGCGACGCGCCCCAGGCATATCAGTGCATCCGTTTCCGTTACTTTCGGAAACTCAGTGTTCCGCGAGCAGACTCTTAGCCGCAAACGAAGTTGTCCATTCGGAAGTTTACTGATACACGGATCCTAATTCGTCTGCAGTGAGATGTAGCGAGTGTTCCATCCGGAAAATAGACGATATCTTTACGAATCTCCAAAGCTCGTCGCCGTGATTCTGTCCAAAACCAATCGCGGTACATCATGCAGAATCACGCTCAGTACGTTATCGAAATCGTATTGCAATCGTACGCGGTATTGATCGAACTGACACGAATGACACGAGTTACGATAGCGAACCGTGAACACGACCGAGCCAGCAGTCATTGATCACTATTCAAGCGCGCAATAATTATGTTGAACCTAATCAGTTTTGAAGTTTTAGAAATTTTTAGAATTAAAAGTTTTAGTAAGAAATTATATAAAAATCTTTATGCAATAATAAAATAATAAGTCAATTTATTCTTAAAAAATCGACAAGTTTAATTAACATTTCTAACGTGAGATTATTTATATCCAATGGTACGTAGTTTACCAAATTGTCATATTTCAGCTCTGTCCGATTACGCAAGATCTCGAAAGATTTGCAAACGCTGAGATAAATGACGAAACATTAATAGCCATAGCGCCCTTAATATCTTCCGTAATCCTGATCGGGACAAGTTACCCGAGCGAACTTCCGCCATCCTAAACATAACGATGCTGTCACTCGCGCGTTCTCGCATAGCAACAGAAGGATCAATCCACTCCCGCTAAGACGCCCCGATAGTTCCAATAACTGTAGTTACTTCCTGCCGCCGAGACTGCGGACTACTTACTCGTGAACCCGTCGCAACCGGGTCTAGTCCACACTTTGTTACGCGAGACCGAAGTTGGTCGTGAACAAGTTCGCCGCATCGCTGCTAATTTATCCTGACCGGTGAAACAAAGCCCACTGGGTATTGAATTTGCGGCCTGCAACTCTCTCTCTCTCTCTCTCTCTCTCTCTCTCTCTCTCTCTCTCTCTCTCTCTGTTTCTCTTTCTCTTTCCCTGCTCCTCTTTATCTCTCTAGCCTTTCGTCGACCGTCGGATATTGCAGCCATGGTCTTTCTCCATTAGGCTGCATGTCCGTTATCCGTCTCAATATCCGCGAAGATATGGCGATCTTTGGGGTCGAACAAGAGAACCGGAAATTCGCATCTCGGCCAAGCACAAGGAGCTTTGAGAATCTGCATTGAATCACGCTCGGTCGCTTTTGCGGATTCTGTCAGTAATCGAAATTCTCATCGATTCATGACGGTTGGCCTATGCATGCAGGTGCACGCTTGCAAATTAACAAGAAGTGCATATTGTATGAGTAGAAATTGATTCCTTTTATTGAGAAAGTTTCAAGTTTTAAAAAATTGAGAATAATTTCTATATTAGATTTATGAGAAATACTAATGGGATAGAGCGAGTCAATATTTTTACTATCCATTTATTTTTATTCATTTCTATAATATTTATTAATTTTTGAGCACTCGAAAGAAATTTATTAATTTTTGTTGCTAATAATTAATAATTAATTTTAAATATTAATATTTTACTATATTTTTTCATAACTATTAGCACTTTAATACTAGAGGAAGTATCATTTTTCATGGCTTGACCTTTCACGTCTACGGTCGAGAAAATATTCAATACATTGTAACACATTTTCCGTATTAAATTTATGTTATAGATTAAAAAGAAACTGTCACAACAAAGATCGAGAAGCGGCGTTATGCTCGCAGTATACTTTAATGGGAAATTTTCTCTCGAGACGTATTACCATCATTCTTTCACTATCATCCCTTAGCTTTCCTCCACATTCTAACTACAAGCAGTTGCGGCTCTCAAATCGAACGAAAAGGAAGACTATCGATTTGCTGCGGTGATGGAGGCGTTTCACGTGAAACGCTCGATTATGCATGCCCGATCCCGAATAAAAATTCAGACGGCAAACGCGCCGCTGTCCCAATCCGTTGCGACGTGTGCCACGCGACATTTTTATTTTTCGTACAACCGATCGAGCTATCTCTATGTTTTAGTGTGATACTACACGATAAATCTGTCTGTACTTACATTTATATAAATGTGTTCAAAAACTTTCGTATTTAATAGCATATTCGGAAGAATAGTTAGAAATATATTTTTTGTATATAAATTAATTAATTCTGTGCTGCAATGCATTTATTCCATTCAACCGAGGATTTTCATTAAAAGAAAAATAAAATAATTTATAATATACATAATTAAAATTTTGTTTTAGTTAGTTTGTGAATATTACAGACACTTGCTATAGAATACGTAATACACATAAAAAATTAAAAGATAAAATTATCTGAGTAATATTGTATCAAAATACATAAAAGCAATATTCATAAAGGTAATTTTTATTAAAGAATTATATTTTCCATTTTATAAAAAAAAGTCATATTGTAATTAAATTTCAAGAGATATTCGGGCAATCGTGAGAATTTTCTTAAATGGATACACAAGTTGGAAAACGTTATACAGATTGGAATAAAATTACTTGACTACACCGTGATGTTCGATCTCTTTCATTCCCTCTGATGGCACGTCGTTGACCTGCAACCACGTGCACGTGAATCTATCACCAGATTGAATTTCCCAGCCCGACTTCCTCGAATCGGAGAAACGCGGATCAAGGAGCCACTTTGGAGTGGAAACGCGCACGAGAACGGGAGAGAGTAAACGTTGTTCATAGCCTATTTCTCGTGCTTCGACCTTCGTGAATCTACAAATTTCCGGTCTTCTTATTCGATACTGAGAGGGACATCATATCGACCATGGATACTCGAGTCGGAAGCGGGAAGAGTATGGAGGGAACATCGGATACTTGACAATATATTTTGTACGTAATTTTAGGGCGAAATTTTTGACAAAATTTTATTATTAATGTTTAATTTTTTAATCATAAATATTTTATTAAAACGCTACAATTTTGTTATAATAAAATATTCATAATTAAGAAAATTATGTCAGTTTTTTTATAAGTCTGAGTCAATTAAAAATGATGAATGATAGTAAAGAAATAAAATGAATTTGTATTGTTCCAGTTTAAATGTTAATTTAAATATACGAGATACTTAACAAAGCTCTGCGACATAAAAGTATCTGTTCATAATTTACCATAAAATAATCTCTTTTTAACATTTTTCTCGTGTATATAATCCTGTTAACGCAAATTTACGAACAATATTATACATTGCTCTTTTCAGAACAAATTAACAGTAATTGCAGTGCAAATAAAGATTGGAGGCTTTCAAAAAGATAGGATGGTTTACGTTCCACGAATCAAAGCGAAACGGCGGGATTTAATTTTGAACTCCGACAACTGGGATAATAAGATTTCGAGACCAAATACACCGCCGTGCAACCGCCTGCGCAGAAAGTCAATACTTCTCTTTTCATGAGATATCATTACAGCCACCGTTCTTTGTGTATCTAACACTCGAAAAATATCATCTCATTTTGATGATCTTAAAATCACAAAAAAAATCACAACTCAAATATACTAATATTTTGCAATGGACAGCGTGTATAGCTTATAATAAATTTTCGCTTATATTCTCGTGTAATATATTCCACAAATAACACAACGTATATTATATCGTGTAGAGAGAATGAAAGTAATCAAAGTGATACAATACTGACACTGCAAAAATAATTTTATCAGAATTTATTAATTATATTATACAAAATATTATATAAAAAGAAATTACCTATATGCCGTATTTTAATGGCTTCATTCTATTATTACAATACTCTCCTCCGATATTTGTATTTTTGGCATTTTAATGCAACGTGTGATAATGATGAAAGGCAGTGTAATTACTTCATTATACATGCATAGGATTTATAATGCGAACGAAAGATCCACGCGCCAATAAATCGCCATTAATCCAAGAATAATATAGCGTGGCAAATTAGTTCGACCACTTGAACGTGTTTGTGTATCATCAACAATATATAAAATATATTTTTCATATTTTGTAAGTATACTATGTATTCTATGTACATGTATATGTATAGCTCTTTAACTGTTTTTTTTTTACTTCTTTGATGTTATCGCCATTTTTTCGTTTTTCGTCAATTGTTTTTGCAAATTCAATTTTTATGATTTCAATTCTAAGATTTGACTATCTCGTTCTCCCCAATCTCTCGGTACTATTTTTGTCGTTGATCCTCGATTATAGTTCGTAAAAGACTTGAGGGGTTACACAAACACACGGTCGGTCCTCGTAAAAACTTTGGAAAGGTACTGACAGCAGTAAAATCCGGTAATTCGTTGCTCTCAACACGAAACATTGAGAACAGACATTTATCTATATAGCAGGAGCAAACGAATTCTCAACTTTTATCGCGTGTCGTTTCGCATGTAATTGTATTTTTATTCAGTTCACTGATGAGGAAAAGATTATTTGATTAGAAAGGAGATTAAACATTTTCTTGATTACCTTTTATCTCAATAATCCGTTAATAAACTTTCCTAAAATAATTTGTAGATAAAAAAGAACGATCGTAGAATTGGCAGTCTTATAATTTTATCACATCAATCAATTTATCGCAAATGCTTTTTAGTATGCTAGTCGTTATTCTTTTGCTAAGAATCTATTAAGAATCATTTTAACAAATTTAAACACTTACGCAATTATTAATGACAGTTTGATTTTATTTATTTCAAGTTGTAATTGTGATGTGCCTGAAATATATGAAATAAATTCCAATATGTAGATATTTAAATTTAACACAAATCGTATCTCTATATATAGCACATATGAACGATCATATAGCAATGATTGCGTTGCAAATTGAACGACTGCAACGTGACAAATAGCACCGTAATTTTACACCATTAACGAATCGAGGGAAAATGAACGTGAACGCTCTTTATATCGATATAAACTCGACAAAATGAAACTCGTACGATCGTCGCACAGGCTCCTCCTTTTCCCTGAAGATCTCGGGATTTTACGGGTAACGAGTCAATTAGTGAACTCTTTCTTTAATCCTATTTCCCGTCTCCAATCTTTCGAGAGGTCCTTAGAAATCCCGACAAGATTTACCGTAGAATATCGAGCTTAGTCGCGCCGATGAAGACGACGTTTCCCTCATTTTACGAAGCCGAGGAACTGGAGGAGAGTGTCTCTCTCTATGATAGGACGTGAGACGAGAAAACAAGAAAGCCTCAATTTTATTAACTGCTATATTTATCAGTCGCTCTTTCCGCGTGAGATTTAGCGCCAGACTCAGGACGTCCAGCCATGTCGAACGCTATCGAGAATTTTACTGCAGCCCAGTTGGCTCATTTACTGCAAGCTTACGAGTTTCTCGCCAAGCGTTCGAACACGGAAATCGAATTAAAGCCGCGATACGGACAGCCGCTCATTGCATTTTTATAATACCAAACTGGACGTGCACGGCGAGAATACACGATGCGATCGGTCGCCGCTTCGTTGGTCACGGTGTTCCTCCGAAACTGTGAGATCCCATCTCTGACTATTTCACGCTGTCGATTTCGTGACAATCCGTATCTAGTGACCTGGTGCTCAAAGAACATTCCGCCGCTCTCGATTTCGAACGTTGCCGTGACCGTCCGATTGCGTGACTTTTTTAAGGGCGACCCACGCGGATCGGAATGACAGCGAATTCTTATTCCACCAAGAAACTAATTCCGGCGACAAAGCGAAAGAAGAGTATCAACGAGTTATCTGACTTTTTGCGGAGATCGCGCTTCGTAGAGTCGTAGAGTAATTTCTTCGGAGGAGCTTTTCCTCAGCTACAGCTACTTTGACGTGCATCACATAAGAGGTGTCATTCTAAATATCATATCAGTTGACAATTTTGCTGCCGATAATTGACCTCGTAATACTTTGTGATTACCTGAGAATTGTATTACAGAAGAACAAAATATTTTTCACAAGATTACACACACATTTTAGACAACAGGAATTATTTAAGTATAATTATTGTAACGCAGTTATTTTTTCTAATATTTCATATTTTGCAATCATTGTCGAATAGAAAAAAAATCCGTGAAGAGATTCGCGATATTGATATATATACAAAAAGTCCTTTTGCCTTTGTTTCTTATTATACGATAAGATATCCTACTGAGAACAAATGAACGGAATGTAAAACTGGCAAAAGTACGGCAGATAATGATGAATCTCATCGTTGTTTTTATCTGAGGACGCAAAAAAGAGGATGCATATTAGAAAAATGATTTCTTAAAATATTATTTACAAAAACATTCTGAAGGAAAATGTGAATCAAATATATGCAGGAGATGGAAGCAAGCGATTAATTAAGATAAGAGTAATATTTGATTTTGAAAAACGCAATATTTATATTTACAAATTAATATAAAAATATTGAGTTACACATGTAGAAAGTATTTTAATGAAAATATTTATTTTAAGAAAGATTATAAAATATTTTTTAGCGTATAAATATAGAAAATATTTTAATTAAAATTTTATTAATGTGATGTTGTTTAGGAAAACTTAATAATTCTCTTGAATAAATAGTTTTCGTATAAAATTGGTACTTTTTGGAGCTGTATGTTCATTATGAGACAAAATAAGAAAATTTGCGTTTTAAATTTGCCGTATTTGCATTTTTTAAACAAATAATAGAACATATTTTCTATTGTAGAAATATTTCTGTAGTATTTTTATATCTGTTGTATATATATTTTTTAATTTGTATTTGCAAAAATTTGATAACTTGACATGATGAATAACAATAATGAAAAGAGATAATCGGATGTGATCAGCAGACGACGTGCTCAACTAGGATTATTTCTTCGGAGTGTTATATTTGATGGAGAAAGACCGAACGAATATAAGGGAGAAATGATTCAAGGAAAATGGAACGAAATATACAGCCGAGTTTGTTGAGGGGATCCGATCGCGGGGGTGTTGGAAAAATCCTTTTCGTTGAGAATACTGGCACGATAAGCTCTACGAAAGCAGAAGACGACAGTCCGAAAGCTCCGAAAATCCGTG
The DNA here is from genome assembly GCA_928718305.1 of Tetramorium bicarinatum. Classification (NCBI taxonomy): domain Eukaryota; kingdom Metazoa; phylum Arthropoda; class Insecta; order Hymenoptera; family Formicidae; genus Tetramorium; species Tetramorium bicarinatum. The sequence goes on from OV788325.1 coordinate 34,350,604, forward strand.
GAACGAAGTGGGAGAAGTGGATAACCGTGAAAGTAGGAACGCTTGTACGGGAAGTTAAAACAACGAACCCGCTAACGAGAAGATCGTCGTCCGCATATAAAAGGATTTCGATTATTTATTTCTCTCGCAAAAACATCCATATTATAACAAAATTGTGTGATATGCCATAGTATTAGTTTCAGAATTACACAAGCGATTATTTGCGAGGAAAAAACATGTAGACGTGCGGAAATTATGAAATTAAAAAAACTCGACTCTAACTCTTTGTGTCTGAGATGGAGGCGAGAATCGCTTCGTTGGATGAATGGATTGAAACAACGGTAAAACGGTAAAATTTTACTAAAATCGATCAATTATCTAGAATGAATCGTTTGCTCTTCTCTGAAGGTGGAATTAGAAACAGCAGCGGATGCATTAGTTAAACTAGAGATGCAATTGACCGACGTGGGTGAAACCAGCCGTTAATGTATCGCGCGGTAAAACGTCCGGTGGACGCGGCCGCAGGCACTCAAAGGTTAGCCAGACCAAATTTTCTCTCATTAGGTCGGTGCTGTTCTGTCTCTCGGCTCGATCGTCCACTCAGAGCGGCCGCCCGCAGAGAGCGGAGGGCCTCATTCCACAAGAAGGAATGGGAGAATGAACGGGAGCAGGCGGGCGGTCGCGAAAGGCCTTTATCTCACCGATAAATTTCGTAGATAGCGGGTGGCGAAAAAATTGGGTTAAGTCACGCGGCAGTATATCATCGATTTTCTCTCCGATTCCTGTTACCACCTTACGCGCGCCCGCTCCGTGTGTATGTGCATCGTTCCCTTTTTATTCTCGAGACAGCCTGCACGAATCTTTACGAGGCCCGCAGCATCTCGCGCGATACACGATCGCGCGGTGGCCCCGTCGCGGTGACCGCAATATTTCCGGGTAAATCAGGGCCTGCGCGCAATCGTTTGCAGCCCGACTGTTCAAGATATATACTTGCTGTATATATATATATATATATGTATATGTATATATAACATAAATCTCGCGGATGAGCCACTTTTTTTCTTTTCAGAGTTTAATCGCGAATCTAAATCGTGTTGCAGGAGCGAAAACCACATCTACATTCCATCATCCCGTAAATTTTACAACGACTGCCACAGTGATAAGTTTACGAGTGCTGTTTACGTCGAGAAAGCCAAGATAATTACATAGGTATTTCGTTAATTAGTTTACTAACTAGTTTTTTGCGACGTCGGGAAATTAGCTCTTCCGGGGCGCCAGCGGTACATAGAAGCATGGTTTTGTGAAAGATCGGTTAATGCTGAAATTCGCGATGACGTCGTGTTACGGACAAATATAAATTGCCTAAACACTGCTTCCACTTGCTGGTCCGATTAAAATAAAGGAAAAATAGTAATAATATTTCCGAGAACTCTCTGAGACTTGACGCGAATATCGAGATCTCTCTTTGACATGAAACAAATTACACTTAAAAGTTTTGAAATCAATCAATTTTGAAAATCTGTGTTCAAATGACTAACTTACAAAAATGTTACTTTAAAACCATTTTTCGTTAAACCTCTCGATAACCAAACTCTAATTACTTTTCAAAAACAAAAATATATTCTTGATAACTCTCTACAGAAATTGAAAACTTTTTTCTCTTATATGAGAAATATGAAAAAATTTTGTCTTTTTCCAACTGTGTGTTAAGTGTTAACATCGCTATAGTTTAGTCATTAATTATTATTTTTAGTGTAACAAGTTTCGCCTTGTTCGCCTCGGCCTTAAATACCATCGCAAATTGATTAAAGTCAGATTAAGCTTACTATTTACTCCTGACAATTTTATGTGTCAAAACTTTTCAGCGTGTACTTTTTCTGTAATTAACGAACTCTGCCAACAACTTGAGCTAAATTAAATCTATCTACAATAAAATATTTATGAAAAAAATACAAAATTCGTATTATTATAATAATAGTAATTTTGTTACAGCATTATTTTTTTCAAATATTGTGCTCCTTATACAGTTTACATTCTTATATCAACTTTATACGTCACTGTACACATACGTATTTTGCAGAAAGAAGTTTTGGAATGGCTTCACATCAGTCGAAAATGTCCGATTTCAAGATTTCAGTTGACTTTACACTCGATAAAGTGCCAGAGGGTCCTTACACGGACATTACTTACTCTCGCTGAAAGACGCAAGTTTCATTTGCGCCCAATTCTTTGAAAGCATCCTCGACTTGAGCGCAGTATCGTTTCGAGGGTACTGTCACGATTGAAGATACACATTGCCGCTACAGCAGTCCGACACAACAATTGTAAACTCGCGGTTCTTTATAGTCGGCGTATAGCTAATTTCACGCGCAGTTAACATTAATTACTCGTACCAAGTTACATAATATTTGCTGAAAATTTATGCGAGATGTAATGCCTGGTAATTGTTGCATTAACTGTTAGCGAATCTTTTGATTAATTTGAAATTGATAAAAAAAAATTCGATAAAAAAATTAAAAGTTTTTTTAATCTTTGTCATTTTATATATTTTTAATTATACATATATATTTATCTTTACGATCTACTTTAAATTAAGAAATTATAATTTTATTTGCAATACATTTTATATCTGCCAATTACAATTTAAAGTCTCGACATTTTTTCTTTCTAATAAGATCAATCCAAAGTTTAAAAAAAAATTTGTCACATAAAATATAATTGGCGCAATTAATTAACAGGACATTTTGCATCTTTTGAAAGTCTGAAGTCACTTGTGCACCGACAAAAGGAATCATATGCGCCGCTGCAGCGGCATAACCACAGGCCTCTGAGATCGCACCTCTTTACAAACCGATACAAACGTAATTTCACGCACTGCTAACATTTATAGTAGAATGTAACGGTCTCGTTAACGGCGGGATAATTTGGAACCGTGCGAGTGCACGTGATATCAAAAGCAACGGTTTTGCCGTTTCGCCGTAGTTTCGGCCCGGCGCGGCGTTTGCTCTCATCCGTGAATCTCATTAGCCCGTCGCGTTTCTGCGCGAGTTTTTATGGTCCCGGCCGATCGAATCAGGGTGCGAGACGACAGAGATGGGCAAATTTAAACGCGCGTCCGTATGTATTACGTAGCTAGGTAACTATACGTCCCATTTACATTAAATGCGCAATAACATTAATTGCCATCTTCCAATTAGCCACATTACAATCGTAGATCGAAATGGTCGAAATGGAATTTCTTGCGTGTCCAGCGAGGTAAAAGCGCGCCATGTGGCGAAAATGAATTTATCATTTTGACTGCAGTTGTGGATTGAACGAGTTCGCATAGAAATTTAAATTTAAATCTGCTTATCCTTTCGCGATTCTTCGTCGACAGCGCTTACGCTTTACGCAGATTTAATATGGTATTGATTTAACAAAAGTCCGTGGTATACACACATCCGTTTTACATCGATAGAATTATATTTGCGTAAATATTAAAATAAGCTGAAATGCAGCCATATGTCGATGTTAATTTTACAAATTTTATACATCGCAAACATTCTCTGTCTGTGTATAGGTATGTATTTAAACTTGTCTGCAATCTAATTAATCAACACCAAAGTTGAAACAAAGTTGAATCGCGGAACTCACTGACGAAACATTCCCCGCGATCCTACTTTCATGACCGATCGCCACGAAAGTTTCGACAGCAATACGACTTTCGCACCAGGTAGCTGGGAACTCATCACATTTACGTTACTTTGCAGTATCGATTGATATCGTGTCGAAACTCCGGAACAGTCGCAAACCAGCTGTTTAGGATTACTCGCCCGCATCGATTAGAATGTTTTGCGCGAATTTGCGGCGCTAAGTAAATACCGGTCGGTGATAAAACACGGAGTGAGATAATAAACCTTGATGTTACAAAATTGCTAATGCACGAAACAAAATCGATAAATTATTTATTTGAAACTAAAAGTTACGTGAAACGGGATTTAATATTGCATTTGTGTAATGTGACTGAAAAATTGCGCTGGAGTAGAATTATTTGAACGTCAATTGTTTATTTAAAACATTTGTTTCCTGATTATTTTTCGACTCAAAGATAAATTAAAATATTTTCTAATTAACTTTCTTATACAGTTGGTATTGCAAACAAGTTTTTCTTCTTTTACTATGGCTCGTAAATTTCTTGTTAGCTGTGACGATTAACACGCTTGCTTGAAACGAAATTAAAACAACATCCATTTTTCTTCCTCAAACAGAGAGTGTACTTTTTTTACGACTTTCTGAACATGACAGTCCGCTTGGCAAAAACATCAGACTTGAACTATCACGCCGTTATCCTGTGTAGACAATTGTGCGGGTACCGTTGTTTTTGCCACGTGAAGAAGCGATACAACACGAGAGGCGAAAGAAACGGAGTAATAACGCCCTATTCTTAACGGATAAAATGATCAATACTTATTGATGATCTGCGATAATTGCCAAAATAAAGTGCTGAAGCGAGACGTTTTAATCCCCGGATCGTTAAATGGTTGACTAAACCGGAAAATTACTTTCTTTGAGATAGATAACGCGCTAGCTTCTCGAAAGGAACGCAAAAGTTCTCGTCTCGGTCACAATGCTACGCGGTTGTTAGATTTGTATAGCGTCCCAACGAAAACGACAATAGCTACCATAGCTACCGACGACGATCGTCATAGTTGTCGTCGGTAGCTATTGTCGCGATTCTTCTTTTAATTAAACACACCGTCTATCACCTCGGATGCTGCAGAAACGGATTATCCATTAAAACAACGTGCCGCACTCCTTATCTTCTTGTTACAAGAGGCACTTTGATGAAACACGGTACGGGAGAGCCGCGCGCGTCTCCTCCTGACGTATCTACTTCGCTCACAATTACTCCTCTTCGCGCATCATAACTTTTTCACACTGAATAACATGGATCGTGACTGATGTTAAATAATATACGATTGGAAATTATTTTTGCTCTTTGAAACGAAAATGGATATTATTAAATTCCTGTTTGTTTGCCGTATATGCAAACATATAACATGTCAACGTATGGAATGCATTTATTTAAATATTCCCGTTCCGCCGGTAATTTCAGTAATACTGATTCATTGTTTCCTATTTCCTTATTGTGTCAAATATCAAAGATTAATATTGACTCTTGCCTCAATTTAAAGAGTATATTTGAATAAGCTAATAAATAAAGGGGGAAACGAGTATAAAAAGATTTAACGGTATAGGAGAGGCGTTGTTCTCTGTTTTGTTTCGTATATAAGCGGTGGTTATTTGCGGGGAGGCTGAAGTTCGGGCCGCGAGTAAAATAGATTACATTATTTTAATTGGTTTCCGCGATTCACACTTTCGTATTACTGGAGCACGAGATGGGATTTTCACGATTAAATAAACGGTCGCGACGCAAGAGCAATTATGTTGAGACGCAAGCTACACGATGTAACCCAGTGAAATAATTCTTCACTTCATGTTTGTGGAAAAGATAAAACTGTCAACGCCTTTTTTTCTAGTGGCCATTTTAACAGCTCGTTAAATTACCCTTTCTTAAAAAAGAATGAATATGACGCAACCACAGAATGTACTCGGAGAAGATAAGTTGGCATAAATGTGAAATCTTATGTGCAAGGAAAATTACAATAATTTAAAATTGAAAAACATCAAGATTAATCATAAAAATTCAAAGAAAAAGCATTCTACATCTAGAAGCTTATAAAAGTATTTTTCTTGCGGATATATGAGCATCATGTGCTTTTTTATTATATAACATTTTGTGTTATTTTATATTTGATTTCTTCATTATTGTCACGTAATACTTTTTTTTAAATATTCCTTAAACTTTTTCTCGATATACGTACATTCTTTCAAGCTCCCAGATTAAATTCAGATTTCTTATCTTCACCTATTTGATACGCTATTCATAACAGAAATAAAAGAAATCTTACATCATAATCCTTTTCATAAATGAACGTTTCTATTTCTGTTTTCGTCACCCAGTTTGTGTATGTATAGCTGTAATCGGATCTCTGCTTCCGCCAACGGAAATTACCGCTTGCGGCATCATCCGGAAATTCGCGAACGAACCTGTCTAATAGTAATAAGCAGTACTGCCGCTTGCTGATCCCGTCAGCGCGGACCACTTTGCCGGAAATTTTGGTACATTAACTCAAGCTTTTGCAAAAATCTTAAGAAACGCGTTTACTACCGCTATCCTGCTTCGCAATCCTCTCTGCACACGATGCTCATAGAATAAATAATTAAACCCATAATTATTTATCTTATAATTTACTTGTACAAATTTAATCCAAATTAATAGTCCCTTAATGCTATTCTTCGAATGTTCTATGCATCTCATTACTTATTTTTTAATTATAAAGACATGATATGTGTTAAAGTTAATTCAGTCAATTATCACTCAATTTTTTATTTGCTGGATAATTATCATATAGCGAATATTTAAATGCTTTTTTCTAAAATTGTAAAATTCTTCTAGAAAATCTATCTGCTGGATATTGAGGGGCATTTATGAGGACTGATGTGCTATCTAAAACGTAAAATGTCTAATTAATCTTCAGCCCTCACCAACCCCGACCCATTCTGATGTTTTTGCACGTTTCGTCGAGTCTCGTAGTATCAACGATAATCTGCAGCTGCATAAATTTTCAGTCGCCACGATGGCGCGGCGTTCCAGGACGAATTCAGGTGGATCCAGAACCGTGATAATCGACCGACGCATAAATCCTTCAGGTCGAGTAAAATCGGAACGGCAAGCAGGAGAACGTCGCGTGAAAATATTTGCCTCGCCAGCGCTGTATATCCCTTTAGCGTGCTTTCATCACGGCGCCGCGGGAATATCTTGCTATTATTCAACGATTCGTGGAAGAGACAAATCGCATATTTAATGCAGTATTTATTAAATGTACACGTGTTTCAAAACTCCTAAATGGAAAAGATAATTTATAATACTATCTTCACATTTCGGATATAAAAGTAGAATAATTTTGCACATTACAATCTTCTTTCTGTTACATAACCGATAACGTATCGCGCTCGTATCTCCACTAATTTTCATATAACAGCTTCATAAAAATTTCATAGTACTTTCGATTAATTTTAGCTGAATTTGATCTCGGCAGAATTTAAATTTGTCTTTTGATATATTTAATGAGAAATACTAAGAAAATTTTACTTAGAAAATTTTTATCTCAAACTGGATCGATAAAATGCAGACAAATGAAAAAAAAATACGGTTGAAAGAATTAAACTTCTCTGCATAAAATACATTCTTTAAAGATAAACAATGGAAACTTTTATTGCATTTCGACTACTTATAAAACAATTACAGAATCAGTTATTCTTATGTCATTAAATGATATATCACGTAAAATTTTCGTAAGAAAAAAAGCGAGGTTAGTATTTCTTATCAGCAGTTTTAGGCTTTATTGCTCCGAGATTTTTTCCAAGCTATCGAAGCGAAGAGCAAGAAAGACCGATATCGAAAGAGAAGGGATGCAAAAAGAGAGATCGAAGGATTTAGGGCTGATCGATGGCAATCTGATAAAACATAAATTTCAACGGCCAACGCGGTATTCGTGGCGGGGAGGAATAGCGCAGAGGTATTCGAAGCAGGACAAGCCCGACATTTTTACGCGCATCTCGTTGCATCGTTCTTGACAACTTTTATTTCCCGGATGAATAAGAAGGTAATTTTCGAAAGAGCATGGCAAAGAGGATAAAAGAGATGAGACGGTTGCAAAGCGAGATAACAAAGAATCGAGTATGATGTCCGGGATAATCGATTACTTAAAATTGTGTAAACGCGTCACAGTCATGTACGCACTTGAAAACTGATTGTATGCGTAACACGCCTCGGTAATTGAGTTTACCTACACTGCGCTTTTCCAGAGCACTTGACGCTGCATGCACAGTGAATCTCGCGCAATTTTGCGACAGACGGATGGATTGGGTCTCACTGAATTATCCGTTAATTTTCACCGTTTTTGCTTTACTTTAAATACAACTGCCTTAGCAAAATTCCTAATTACATGTGAATGGTTTAAATCTTTTTCTTCCGATTCATTCCGCGAGTACCGTAATTGATTTCGAACGCGATCCAGATACGAGAAAACATTAGGTTTTGATACTGACCAAAAATAGTGTAGCATTTAAAATGTTTTTGTCATCAAATAATAATTTTATTAAAACATCCCAACAAATTTTGTAAAAAAAGTATAACCGTTTAAGGTACAAGGATAAAGAAACAAAGAGAAAATTTGATACCGTTTTTTATATCTTTGATTATATTCCTTGAATAAATAATAAAACGCTGATTCCTACTAGATTGAAGAAATTGAGAAGAAATGTAACAGCGTTGGATTGAAGAAGAAACCCTCATTAAAGTTATTGTGGTGATATTTCGTGTTCGAAAAGTGTAAACGAGATATCGCAACGACGACGAGAGTGAGGAAAAAGCGAGGCGATGAATTGCCAGATCCAAGATCAAGTGATGTAATTAAATTCGACAAACCTTGTTAACAGTGCGAAACCCATCGACCCGTTCCCGCCGTCCGTAGAAAGGCGGCGTTGAATGTCGAAGAGTACGCGTTGAGACGGAAACAGCGGAAATATAGCATTCTGTAAATTTCCCAGCGAAACATTCCTCAGCGAAGCGATTTAATTGAAAATCTCGCCGGCTGTCGCGACTCTGACGGCAAAACTATCTCGACACTTTTATTATAAGCACGCTCGTGATCGGGATTTAATATATCGCAATGTCGAGCATATTGTATATTGTTTCCTTGAAACACAATAGCTTTCATGAAGAGCGATGGAATTAAGAGATGGAAATATAACGAACAAAAAATATATAATTTTATTCTTTTATAGATTGGTTTCTTTTACATGCTATGCTTTGTTTTAAAAATACGATTCACTTGATGACAAACTCAAAAGAGATAAATCTGTTTTATTATTACTCTGTGACGAATTTATCCACCGATTTCAGTGTACTTCGTTTCATAGTAACATGTGCGCAGCTGTTGTGAACAATATCTGTGTTCTCATATAACATTTCCAGTTTTCATATATTAAGAGAAACCAACGTTTAACGAACTAATTTTCCCTTAAATCCACTTTGTAGATGATATATGATTCTCGACAAAGGGAGAAGAGAGAAAATTCAGGACAGATATTTATAATCTCGCACATCGTATAGTATACGTGTAATATGCAAAACGTCAAAATATAAATATTAAATACATATGTATGTACGCGGCATTTAAAGTTTAAAATTTTAGAATTTCATCACGAATTATAGGTCGCCTAAGATTAAAGCCCACTCGAGACAAATCGATCTCCATTCTGGATATCGTCTCAATTTCTCGTTCATTTTGAAAGTAGGATATTTGAGTTAAGTTCTTGTTGCCTTTACCCCTTTCCCTTATGTTAAATTGATTAATTTAATCCAGCTTTGCGAGCGCTGAAACGGCGAGAGAGGCATTAGCAGCTCGTGATTATGCCCAAGGATGTTAATAATTATTATATGTACACTTCTGTCTTGCAAATATAATTTAATATTAACGGCACATACATGTTTACTCTCGTAAAATATTACGCGTGCTCGTGTGATACTTGCGTAATTTTCGACGCGGTTTAAATATTGGATATTCAAATGCTTAGATAAAGCAAAATACTTTCCCTTTTCTCCTTCCCTGACCCAGCAATTCGTGTCACTTTTCATCCTTTCATCTACCTCGCCGATGTTATCACGGCGAACTGCGAAGGGAATATTATATAATCGCGCGCCACACGCGGTATGAAACATGTCACGAATGCCACGGCCGGCGTGTGACATAGGTGTCCCGGCTTGTGGTTTATCGAAACCACGAGTCATAGAGCAACGCAAATAGACATGCGACTTGCATTTAGCGCGATTCACGAGTGCGTGAGTGCACACGATAGTTTCGGCAGCGTTATGAAATCGTCGACGTTTTGCTTTATTTTACCGTTACAACTTTTATAGCGATGACAAATTATCCTCATCGAACATAAATAAATCGGAAAAAATAGTGTACATTAATTAAAAGCCTGTTGCGGATAATAGTTCTGAAATATTATTTATTGTACCAAATTAAGCTTTGAATAGTTTTATAAGAATATTATTGTATGAGAATATTAATTAATAGTTCGATTAAAGCCATAAAAAGAAAAAGAGTCAAAAAGAATATAAAATCAATACTGAGCTGCGTAAAAATAATAAAAAAAAGCATGAGGCTACGTATCAATAAAAAAAAGAAAAGAATTGAAGCGAAACAGACGGATGTGTGGCGAGCAATGTCACTAAATAATCCGAATCCGAATCTGACAAGTTAAATAATCTTTGTATTTATATAGAAAATTACTAGTCAAACATAATGCAATCATTTATAAATAAGTGATTTATTTTGTTGGCGGAATGCTAAATGATGTTAAATAGAATTAATTTTATGAAGCAACATTCCGAAATGATTCCGATAATAAGTACTGGTAACATATCGAAAATATAGTTTCATGTTGGATTCAACTAGTCTGAGATAGAAAATATTTTTGAAATATTGATGGGTGCTAAATTTACACAATATAAAAGCGTAAAACGAAATAAATTTATAACTATAGACAACATAGTACCAAATACGTCCTGCTGTTTTGTTTTTAGTACACCGCATTAATAAAGAATAGAATAGATATACCAACGTTCAATATATTTTGCGGATTCATAATATACTATTGAATTTACAATGATGTATTCGTTGCATTGTTCATGAAAGGATCCGTAAAGTTCTATCACTTTCTAGTTTTTTCTAATATTTTATTTTCTAGAAATGCTTTAAAGAGAGAGAGAATCTGTTGTTACCGACATAACATTTACAGTAAAAATCAGTCAAACACAATACAAATAATAATGTGTGCATGTTTAATTAATTAAATAATTAATTATGATTCTTATAATTTTAATTTTCTGATCAGATAAATGGAAAAAATTAACTATATTGAATATATAGAAATTGCATTGTGTATAACATTTTTAATTATTACTGATTATATTCCTGATTACAAATTTGATTTAAAAAATTCAATTAATTTTTATTAATAACTGAAAAGTAATGCTAAAAATGTCTTTTCTCCTACTCCGAACTATTTTCGCATTCTTTACACGGTCGAATTCAAGTATCTGCAGCTTCCATGCCGAATAAATGCGCATATATAACTATGCGGGGTATAAACGCAACATTAATCCTGATATAAGCGGAAGTAATGTTGACGCGACATACTATAAGCAAGAAGATACTAGTTATATTTAAACAGATTTAATGCGCGCAATTCCGACGTGTAATATTTGATGGACCACAAGACGGGTAATTTCATCAACTTTAAATTATTTGTTTTTCAAGCTATGATAAAATAAATTTCAGTCAATATATAAAAATTTATGTTGAAATCTAGTGATGAATTTGATTATAATTGCAAAGTAATTGAACAATTATATTTTAAAATATTAATATTAATAATTAATATTAATTGTCGCCAAAATTTATAAAGTGATAACACACACGTGTTAAAATTAATTAAAAATAAGGATATATTTAAAAAGAGAGAGAAGAGAGAGAAGATTGTTAGTTAAAATTAACTTTGTAATCGCGAAACTTGAATAAAGTTAATATTATCATTATTGTACTGACAAAAATTTCTCAAAGGATATGTACGATTTTAGATAGATTTATGTTAGATATAGTTCGATCACTTTTATTGCAATCTTCTTATTGGAAACTTTGCTTCTGCGCTCGAAAAGTTTACGCATGCTTCCTCCCCTAAAACGAGCTATATAAACAACGTTATTTTACGTGTTCGTAGGATGTTAAAAGGAAACAGTAAAGTTTTGCTTGTAATTTGAACTCTTTTGTGTTATTTTTCAACTTACTATTTTCGCAGCGTGGCAGTGATATAAAGTATGCATATTTCTAGCCAATAAAAACATTCTTTAGAAACTAGCGGCCAAAGATTTTTCGCAAAGTTTTCACCGAATTTTTGCCCCGCTTTATTTTTTAATAAAATTTTCCAATAAAATTTGGTCATTCGACAAACAATTAATATAGCATTTCGTGTTAAGTCACCAACCGTATGCGCGAATTTAATAAACTCTACTAATCGAAGTTGAACACGAAACTGAGCAACGACGTATTTCAATCACGTTGAAATTAATTTGGAACGGATTAGTTTGTATTTTCGTCTCATCAGATTAATTTGTTCCAATAGTCATTTAGATGCATCATTTTGAGGCTTTATTAATCCAGCTTTAAATAAAATAGGATCAAACAATTCATGCGAGTATGTTAATAATAAAGTTTCACGTATTATCCAGTTCATATTAAATAGCGTTATTCCTAAATATTTTCAATGTAATTTTGTTGAAGTTTCTACAGCAAAATTACTATGAAAATCATAATTTACTTTCATCATTTATAATTTGTACAGAAAATTTATATTAGTTCATGAAAAAGATTTGAATGCAGTTATTAATTAAATAATTAATTTTTTTATATTATATAAACGCAATTTTATAAAAATATGTTTACGTTTAAAAAAAAAACATAATTGCATATTTTATATTCAAATATGCAAATTCTTATTTTATTTAAGCGTATTAATTTTCTATTAAACTCAGAAGTTAATAGTTTCATGTGTTCTTTTGTTGATATTATGTAATGTCACTAACAAACTAGTTTCCACTTTTCTTACAAAAGAGGGTATTGTAACAATACCATTGGATTGTTATGTTATTTTACTTGTGTTTTTAAAAATGTTTCACATACATTTGAGTTACTTTTAAGTGGCATGAAACCCTTTTTTTCTCTTTCAAACTTCCTTCATCTTTTTCAACATATATGCACGGTAGCACATACAATTCATACGCGGTGGAATATTTCCTCTCTGTATGAGAGTTCGCTTCTTCAATTTCCTACGTTTTTCAAGCCACTGAGCATCGAAAGAACATTGCGTCGTTTTATCCTCCAACCTTTCTTTCTCTGCCGAAAGATTTTGCACAGATTCGTGAGAAAAGACTTTGCGACCAGCGTCCGTGAAGACTGATATTACATTATTGACAACAGATAGACAATTGACTTCAAAATATATTGCCGACGGCTCTGCGAAAACTGTATAGTGTCAATAAACGAGAATATAATGAATTCTTTGCCAAACGATACACAAAGACCATCTCGAAAGAACATACACTTGGTACTAACTAATAACAATGATGTAAAATTTATGAGATATATTGAAACTTTTTTAAATATTATATTTTCTAATAAGATATGTTAGATAAGAATTGTATTAGCTTTAAAAAATTTTATCAGTAAAACTGAGCTTATTAAAGTATTATTTAATATCAAATATATTCAGAATCGAACAGATATTCAACGACATTATAAACATCAATTTTAATTACACTTATTTATAATAATTTAATTGTCGAACAAAATAATTAAAGAAAGACATACTGTCAAAACAAATAAAGAATTATCTTTAAAATTTAAAATATAAGATTGTAAAAATGTAACAATTTTAGATTAAATATAAATTTAATGAGAGAAATGAGAGAAATAACGTAATGAGAGAAAACGTAAGATGATACTATAATTTGATATTTTATCTAGCATATCAAAACAGTGATTTTAGGCTGCACATGTTGGTATCTCAGAATCTCTGATTACTGTGATATTTGATGAATGGTAATTAACGTTTAAGCCGAAAGCATACCGATCTGATTCTCTGGTTGAGCTTCACGTTTCCAATAATGCATTAATACGAATCGAGCTATTCATTACGAAGGAATTAATTAGAAATTGTTTTAGTAGTCAAAAAGTGGCTGCTGTTAAGCATTTCATGAACTATCAATATAAATAACAAATCCAAAAACCTCGGTTTTGTCTTATATTACGTACATTTATTTAATATAGAAATACTTAAATAGAATTTTTCTTAAATAATTCTTAAATATATTTGAAGAGAGAAAACAATTTTGTTCTTTATTTAATTTCAATTCCTATGTCTTTATTCTGCCCCTTGTGCTGATCGATGCGAAATGTAACGTTAATCAATAACTTTAATGTATTAATTTTAATGTATTTTAACGCAACGTGAATAAATAAAAAATTCTCTATCCAAAAATTATTACATAAATATTAAATAAATTCTAATTATTTTTTTCTTCTATCTTTATCTTTCACTAAAATTAGTAATTTAGAAATCAGAGTAAACAAAAAACTATTTGACACTTTTGTCAAACTTTTTGCGAACAAGTTTGAAAACATGACCTTTATTATATATTCATCGCGATAAAGCGGAAAAGCAATAGATAATATCTATAAGAAATTGAAAGAGCAATAAACAGAGCTGCGCCGCTTTGAATTTTTATTAGAGCAAAGTTTAACATTATTAGCTTGCGTTGCGCAATAAACGTCCAGTTTATGGCGACTTGTAACGATAAGACCGACGCAACGGCGCAGATAGGCGTACGACAAACGGCAGTGGATTATCTCGCTATTAGATAAAAATTTATTTTCGTTGGTCGTTACTCGGTTGTTTTACGCGCGGTGATTATACTTGTCTCGCAATACTACTTTTGGGCGCGCGTGGAACATGGATTATTCATGATACCGCTGTGATATTTATCCGCAGCCGCGGCACACCGTGCGATGCAAACGAAATGTAATTTTTTTTCGCGTGATTTCTCTTTTTCTCTCCTCTTTCCCGCTTGCGAGTGCATGAATGTCCGGTTGTAAAGTAACCCTCGCGCGCCACTTCGAATGCATGTTAATTAAACGCAGAGGTAGCTCTTGTCGTCGCAGGTACTTTCCCGCCGTGGCTTTCACAATAATGGTGCAGACGCCGCTGCAGAGAACTTCCACCTACTAATCGAGTTTTGTCTAAAATATCCTGCGGCAATTTCGACCCCACTACGCGGGGCATAGAGGTGCCGTTAATATTAAATTCAGCCGTACTTCACCTTAACGCAATCTTTTTATTATTACGAAATAATAAAATCAATGGTATCGCAAACGTCAAATGAAAGTGTAATTATAAGTGTTTGATAACAAAGATGATGAACTTTGATCAATCCAATGTTTCTCATAACTAACAAAAATAATTGGTTTGTTATTCATGGACAAAAACGCTATCAAAAAATGATAAAAAGTATGACATGTTTTTGTGAGAAAATTTCTAGGCAATCTTTCGTTTTCATTTATTCTATCTTTAATCAATCGTTTAATTCTATCTTCACAATCTATCATGATTTAAAGTTCATTATTTTTTTCAACTTTTTATATCATTTAACGTAATTAAATATCCACGGATGAACGATACAATAGCAATGACGTAAATATAATAGGAACCAGAATTATGGATTTGACAGGTGCTTTAAAGACCAAGTTCATTAAAACGCCGTACCATCGCCTTTTGTTCTTTGGGCAGACGGCATTAAATTTTCCACATGCTTGATGCACGCTCGTGAAATAAACCCAGTATCACAATAATCTTGGTTGCTAGCGCCGTTCGACGTGAAAAATGACCGCTGCATCTAAAGCCCCCCTGCCGCTATCGATTACGTAATATATGTCGATTAAAGATTTTTATGGCATCGTCTTTCGAAAGTTGGCTACGCGTGTCGAAAATTGTGTTAAAATTTTTTTTCCGTTCATGTTCCGAGCCCCCTATCATCCGTTTACTCCGTTTCATCTGCATCAATAATAATATCTGCTGACTCCCATCGCTTGAATGAAATTTGTGTACGCTAAATTAAATTCGCCATTCATAACACGTTCCTTCATATCTCCGCATATTGCATCTTAAAATCAATTCCGTAAACAGATTTTCTCTATCAACTTAACAAGATATAATATTTTCACGATAGTAACTCGTACGTTCCTTTACGAGCAATTGGAGTTTACAAGCAAAGGGAATAAACATTCTTGTTACGGCTGGCAATTTACTGCTACTTTGTAGAGTTAATGTTATTGTCAGTTTGACAAACGCAATACCAAACAACTTGGAAAACGACGAAAATATATAGGAAATAATTAAACTGTCAATTGTACTCGAGGCATGGATAGAATCAACAGTTTAATTGATGGAAATAGATTATTTTATGAAACTATTATAAATAACTTTCTATCATCTTCTGCTATTAACAAGTTATTTAAATTACGCCCCTTTTCTGTAATTCGAAACAAGTTAACGTCGGTCTATTTGTTCGACAACGAGCAATTTTCTTTCATTCTTTTCGTACCGGACTCGTTTATCCTCCTGACATATACTGCCCACACTGTCCTCCTTCCACTTGGCGTCGCAACAAAGTCGAGAGCACGCGGACGAAACAGTAAAGGCTAAACTGCAACAAGTTCGACCTACAATCGCGCAAATACGAACACATGCAAAAATGTGCAGATTGCGCCCGTGAAAGTTTGCATGCATCGCGACAAATACAAATACACGAAGAAACAGCACGCAACGTGACTGTGCACCGCAAGTGCACCTGCAGGTTTCTTATGTCGATTGTATCCAGTACTCCGTGTTGCTGAAGCGTGCAACTCACTAAACACTGAAACGTGTAGGGCGGTTGTCTCCGCAAATCGTGTCCTTAGTTATTTACAACGTGCACATGGCAGCGACAATATCGTCGGTTCCTCTTCGACGTTATTTACGCGGTCCTCTTGCATCGCGCACGCGCGCGCAGGATAGGTACATATTTACCGGCATGTACGAACCTGCAAGTGTATTATCGCACGTAGGGACGTGGGAGATGAGAACGTGACGCGCTCTTTAGAAACAAGGTATCCGCTGCGAGGTAACGTGCACAGCCATTACAGGGATTTTAAAGGAGATTAGTGCGTGCATGATGAACGTGCATTCGATTAATCGCGCGGAAATACCTCCAACTTTGTATCATGTAATAGCACTCGATCTACTACCACAGGGTATTACGATCTGTCGTATAACAGGTTGTCGGATGTGCCGGATGTTATCGGATTGGGAAAGTTTTGCGATGTGATTGGAATATTCTACGGAAACTCTAAAAATTTCCACATCGAAGTGATCAATTAGCGTCACCAATAAAACTGTCATATTGACAACTGAATTGTAATTGTACGATATTCGAACTGGATTAATGAATAAATACTAGTTTAACTCCATATGTGCTTTATAATTATCCGTTTTACATGGAATAACTGGACTCACTGCACACATTTCATCAAAGATTATTTCACGAGAAAACTATACATGGAAATCCTGTGAAGAGATTCTAAAAAAATGTCAAAGTGCAATTTCAAATAACATTTTGTAGATCATGTGTGAATTTTGTTTTTTGCAATTTCTCATACATGTCATTTAACTCATCTCGTTGATTTGAAATGTCAATACATGCGACTGATATAATCTCTATTTTTCTTATCTAACGGAAAATATTCCTACTATTATTGCATGAGATAAAAATTGTACGAGTAAATTGTATAAATTTATAAATAATTTATACACTTATCCATAAAAATCTGTATGTCTTACGTTTATAAATTTATCACTTTTGAATTGTGTTGGAATGATAAATAAAATATAGAAAATGCTTTTTATAATAAAGATTTAAAAAACGTCTATTTATTATGTAGCTTTGTATGGGTTACTGACTATCTAATACTAATGCGTGAATTATTTAACTTATTCACCTTTTTACTATAAAGTAAATAAAAATTTTATTAACAATTTTTTGGTATAACTTCTGTCTCTCCTCAAATATTTTTCCCATTAAATTATTCCTTTTTTTAGTAGCTGCATTTAAACCAGATTCCTTGCAATTTTTGTAAGTGTGTTAACTATTTAATAAAACGTTTTATCTGAAAATGCATTTCTCTTATAATTTCTATAAAGAATTCGCACTGGTATTACATTTAATTTCCTATCAGTAGTTCAGGTTTAACATAATTCCGACAAGAAGCGGGAAATGATTAAATCAATATTCTCAGAGAATTTTGATAACCAGAAGCTTGATAATACGCTATTTATCCCAAATTAAACGTGAATTACACACAAATGTCTATTATAGTGACATCGTGCACTTTTATCTTGGTAGAACAGCATGTTCGTGCTTATGCTACGAAACGAAAAGCTTGAGGGAAGCACGGAAGCAACATGGTGAACTGGGATTTTAATTAAGGAGCCGCGCGCCTCGTGCAAATGGCAATTTCTGTCGGCTGCGGGTAATGACGTTTCCTCGGGAGAAAGAAAAAAAACCGCTTAAATCGACCGAGTGGACGCGCTAGTTACTTTCAGCGGAGTCATCATCTTTCCGCGCGAAGGTATTCGTTTCGGGAAATGATTATGAATTGACGGGAAAAGTAGAGAGAAACTAACGAAACAATTTCAATCGGTTCTTAGACAACTTTATCCTTAGATCTTAATATCTAATCTTGCAGTGGCATCTCACTTTCCAAAATTTCGACATAGCGCTTTTCGTATAGATTTATATATGTCCAATACGTATATTCCATCTTTAATTATATTAATATCAGATCTACGTTTCTCATGAGAGACCAAATTGAATTTGCATGTTCAATACGAACATTTGGTATTTTCACTAGAAATCCCCCCTAATTTTAATATTCAGATAAAAACGATATGCAAATCGTTGATTAATTAAAATAAAAGATGCATACGAATTAATGGACAATTTCAAGCCTGAATTTGATAGATTGGTACTGTTTTATTCATTTCTTATATAAGAATGTTATTGATTCGGATCAATTGCATAAAAAAATGTAACCTCTAATTATAAAATTCAACAAAAATCTAACTTTATTATCAAGTAAAATGTAATATCTGTCTCTTATTTATTAATAAAATTTGTATTATATAAAATTTTGTTTAATATTGTATAAATTTTTTTAATTTTGTAATAAAAGAACAGCTAACGTAATATTTGTGTTTCCGATAGCGATTCATGCAAACACATACATAATAAATAAACCTTTCTTTCGCTTCAACTATTTGAAAATAGAAAGAAACCATTTAACAACTTTATATTTAATATTTATTTTATGTAATAATGGTGTAGATATTTTCCGCGATAGATAAGAGATGAAAATCATAGTAGCCACATGTATTGACATTTCAAATCGACGAAGTAAATTAGATGACAGTATGTTCGAGAAACTGTGAGAAACAAAACTCGAGACATCACATGTGTGATCGGTCGTCCGAGTATATTGAGATTGCACTTCAACATCTTTTAGAATATTTCCACAAACTTTCCGTGTATAGTTTCTTCGCGAACTATTGTGTGACGTCGCGACATATGGTACCAGGTATATATATACATATATATACATATATATAAAATTTCTCATTTTTGTATAACATGATAACATGTAAAACATAATTTTTGCAAAAATTTTTAATTCTTTAATCTTCTTTAACCTAACAAACTGCCAAAATTGTCACAATAACTGTCACACTACTCTAGCTACTCTCGCAGTACGAAGTGAGTTTACGTGATATTAAACTATCTGAGCCATTATTCAAACTTCTAAAAATTATTTTTAAAAGCAAAAAATTAGCAAATAATTCTCATGTCTTACTGGTTACGTTCTGATAATTTGATTCACATAATTTAATATCTATCTATATATTAAGCTATCTATATATCGAGCCACTGTGAAAATAGCGTATACACAAGTTAGAGCAAAATATTAACACCAAAATTTTTTGCTATTATTTCTCCAAAATTTTTTGCTTAACAAACTTTTAAAAAATATTAAGAATAAACGCATCATTCAAGAGTAACGTGCATTAAAAAAATTAGTTGCTCGCATAATGATGGCACCAAAATGTCTTCTAAATGTTTTGCTCGCCAAATAAGTTTAAAAAAAATTCAATATTTTTGCTATAATACTTCCGGATGTCAGGAACAATGTAGTTGAGCAAACTAAAGTGCCACAGTCAGACGTGCTCTGTAATATTTATTTTTAAAGTTACATTAATTATGCTTTCGATATTTTGAGTTCTAAATAATTCATTTATGACTTTTCTCTATAATCAGAAAAACATCAAAAGATGCGGTAGTATCTCCCGTTAAGTATATTTTATAACAAATTTTCAAATACAAAATTTGTATTTTAATCAAAATTAAAATATAAATTTTTACTAATTTAATTTGTTATAATACGTGATATGAGATAGAAGTTCTTTTTTAATCTATAATAAAAAAAGAATCAAACCTTATGATCTATTAAGAAAATGAAAACAAAGTATATAACACATACTGAATATTTAATTTGAACGGAAAGGAAAGATAACATTCTTTGCACCGCAGTTTCCTCGGAATGGTGTTTACTAAGCACGCAAAATAGCTCTGCAAAGTAATCTCGCGGTTTTACTGGCTAAAAATAAATACCACGTTGTGCGACACAAAGTTGACGTCTCCTAATATAAATTCGCCTTTTCCCCGGAGACCGGCACATTCCCAAAACCTCGACATAATTCCCGCATATTAATCACGTGCACTTAAACGAAAGAATAACGTCTAGGTCAGAGTTGAAACCACTCTTCTCATAAATCTCTACGTCTCAAGGACACAGAAAGCGCGGACACAGCCGAATTCCATGAGCTCTCGGATTTACTCGTGTGCCGACAGAAACTCACACGACTGCCGTCGGACTTCTCGATATCCTTCGACTTGCTCTTCCTTTCCCGTCAACGTGTTTTATTTTCCATATCGCGGATCCCTCGCTAAATGTACTCACTCTCTTTCCTGGCTCATCTATCGAATGTTTTCATTTTCTCGGCAATTCCAACATGCGCGCAGCTGTTATATATCCTTTTTTCTCATTTCTTGCCATCTCTCGTGTCCTGCGCGCGATAATGCTCGCTTGATGCATTCTCTCTCTCTCTCTCTCTCTCTCTCTCTCTCTCTCTCTCTCTCTCTCTCTCTCTTTCTCTCTCTTCCACATTTGTCGAAAACCAATTTAGGTGGGATATCCCAGTCGATCCCGCTTCTACGAATCAGCTAACCGAACCGCATCCTCTCAAATCCGTTGCCATTCAAAAAACTTGCGCGTCTTGCTTGTCCGTACCGACTTTAGAGAAAATATTGTGCGCAAGCTGCACGAGTACAGAGTCTATATTTGTCGTAACGCCATTATCGATTGCCAGCAACGCCACGGTAGGGTCCGAAATGGCGAACGGCTGTTACATCGGCATGTTCGAGGATGTTTGCAAGTGTTACCGCACATTTACAACATTTCATTTACTTTTACGGGAAGATACTGCACTTTTTTGAAATCTTTTACATCTGAAGCAAGTACAAGTTTACGAATAAAAATATTGACTAATCGTGCAAGTCGGAGTTTGTATTTTAAGTACGGACTATTCCAATTGACTGTAAAGTCAATGCATTCTAATACATCGATGGAATATAAATATAGAAATATTTTTAAAACTTTTAATATTTTTTGAGGAATTGAGAGTCTATGCTGCAAGTAGATAAAAATTTAATTTACGGTTTCGTTACCAAGATGTTGGTTATTGATCGAATAACAAAAAGTTTAATTAGCAAGGACTTTCTCTGTTAAAGTTACACTAATAAAGAATTTATTGAGCTCATTAAAAAGTCTATGATTTTAAAGAGACGTGCTAGTTTCACAACGTGTTTGTGATATTAAAATAGAGACAACTTTAAAATAATCTTTTTTCTTGTTAACAATTTTTATCTAACAATAACAACAAGAAACAAGCACTGGTTATTTAATTATTAAATAAATTTGTCAGTAATATGTAACAGTATCTAATAAATTTATTACGTAATTTATCACGTAACGAATTGATATATGCCTTATGATTAGCGATATAGGTATTCTATAATTATACCAACATTGATATATGCGTTCTAATTATCGATGTAGATATTCTATAATTGTACAGCATTAATCAATATTAAGATATTTGCAGCTGATAATAATTATAGTAATGTTTATAAGATTCATATATTTCTTTCTTATATTTAATTAATTTAAATTGTTACTTCATAAGTCTTCGTGTTTACTGTAAGTTTATCACAGACGTGCAGTTAATTGCTGTTAGTTATGAGTCTAGACGCTATTTGCAAATTGACTTGGCAAGTTGTTTTCATAATGCTTACTTAAAGATTACACGCGAATTGTTAATCTCGCATAAATTTTACTCATATAAAGTAACAGTATTAAGAATCAAAAATAAAATTAATTGACTTATAGATAAAAGAATCAAGAAAAAAAAAGAAACAAATTCTGCGTAATAGTGTATATGTATAATAATTGATCGTGAATTATATATTTTTTAAATATGTCCTCTTTTATCATTACGGAAAATAGAAAGCTACATATTTCATTACATATTTCATTGAAAATAAAATTGAAAATGTAATTAATTAATTTGTATTTTATATTTTTTGGCAGGTGGAGCGGAGTGCAATATTGTACTATGCTTTACTGTATTTTACGCTACGTATTTTGCGATAGTAATAAGGCCAATTATTCTGAGAGGATTACGCAGTACATTAGAGAGATAGAGCAACGCCTCAGGGTGGTAATTTATATGCGAACGAAAGCACTTTAATGACCGTGATGTTAGCCTCGCGAATTTGCAAGATTATTACAATGGGAATTTTGCCATCTTCTTCCTTAAACTTTTTTCAAAATTATTCAAAGGTGTCATCTCACTTCGTTCGCGTTACAGACGTATTACAGAAAGACTGTTTTAGATTGAATATACGTGTTAGTGTTTTACTCCTTGAAAATATTGACGTAAAAACTTGAGACATAATTATGCTTTTTCGACTGACTTCATTTCTGTACAAAATTTTGCGAGAATAAATATGTGAGTTTTACAATAATATCAGCAAACGTGACGGAAATAACACAGTTACTTCTATTTTATCGCAAAAATACGCTGTTTACTAGTCGATTAGCGTTTAGCGATATAAACGACATAACGCGCATATAAAAAGAAAGAAAAAGAGGAGAGGAAGATAGCCGTTGCTTGAAACATGCTAGTACATACTAGTACGGCGTTACGTCGAGCTGTAACGTAAATAGCACGAGCAACGTACTCGCGAGCGCGTCGATCCGCGAGCAACAAAAAGAGCTTTGTAAAAGTTCAGTGCGTTTCCTCGCCGTAGATTGTAATACGTTCTCCGCAGGAGCGCGCGAGACAGATTCGGCTCGCTTGGCGCATCTCTATATCGTGCCGAGAATTAGATTTAAATTGGAAAAATTACATGGTCCAATTGCAAATCACATTTCCATTTTCGTCGCCGCAACCCCTTTCACCCCTTCTTCGTTTTTTCACCGGCGCAATTTGCATGGCGTCGCGCGCACAGACATGTACTGATAGTTAAATTTAATTTTATCAAAAAGCAAGAATAAAAAGTCCCTTCCCGAATCGAAGTTTTACGCATGATTTCATTCTAGTTAATAACTTTAGAACGTAACGAGTACATCCGTCTTTCCAATTTGTTCCCGTTGCCCATTGTTTACCAAAATTACAGGAAGATCTTGCCTGATTTCAAAAAATTTATAAATTAAGTAAGATAGATTCGTTTTTTTATAATAAAATGTAGATAGTGGAACATGTCAGACAGAAAATTATCTGTCTAAATATCTTTACGAGTAATAACAAAATTTATTAATCCTTCGATGATCGTACGGAGTTGAAGACGCACACCTCACGTTATTTTATATCGTTACTTTAATTTACATCTCTCCCACAAAATTATCTATGTTTTTTGAAATTGGACATGACCAGATTAATGACTAGAGAAATTAAATCTACAAAGTAGAAACTAAGGCAACTTAATTTCTTCATCAATAGAGATAGATATATTTCATATCCATCAAAAACAAGAAAAAAATCTTCATCATCTCCACAATTATACTTGTAACAAATAAATTCAAGATTAATATTTATCGAGCAAAAGTGTTAATTTTAGACGATAAGTAATGTATGCCACCTAGAAAATCATTGAGCGAACACTATTGGCACTGTTATAACTTCGAAGAAGAATAATAAAATATTTATAGATCGTTTGTAAAATCGAATATCGATCAATATTCTCGCTTTTGATAATGCTAGGATACATGATATGCCGAGACTTTACGATGCTGTGCCTGCATTTTACCACTCTGGTGTAGTTTATATGGTTTACGTTGCACTTAGAGGATCATATTCTAAAGCGGGTTCTAAATCAATTTGATATATTATTTTACGTTACGATTAAATTATTGTTAAGTTATATTGTTGGATTATACCTACTTCGTATTTCCGTAACATTTCTCTATTATTATGTCACATTTTTAAATATTAACTTGCAATAAAACTTGAATAAAACTTTGAGATAAAATTATCTTAATTGACATTAAACAAACGAGAAATAGTATAACGAAATTTTTTTATTCGAAACGAGAGAGACAAAAAGGGAACATTTCAAGACAAAGTGGGTCTCATTTGCCTCTGATTATGACGCATTTATATTATGACGCATTTATATTTGAGCTTCATCTTGTTGCTCTTAATTATTCAAAAGACAATAACGAGCCTTTATTAGTTCGCGGCAACGCGTGACATGTCGCGTGACAAGTCGCGCGTTCTATGTCGCAAAATTTATTCAGACCGCTTCGCGGAATGAAAATGTTGTTCACATTGCGTACAGGAGTCGTTAATTAAATGTACTGCAATTTTTCTTTGTTGCATTACTTCGTTAACCCGCTCAGAAGCTATTGTTGTTTACTCATTAAGAAACACGCGAACAAACGTAACCGTTAATTCTTTCAACTTGCAAATCATCTGTCGGTATTAGGACAATCTCTTTAAACATTAGTTTGTTTGAACAATTTTTTACCAAACGTTTCTGTGCGTTCGCGTTTCCTTCTCCATTCTTCCCGTTCCTTCGTCTTACATGATATTAATGGTCGTGAAATTGAGCAGCTGGGTTTATCTTTAATTCGGGGGATAAGGAGAATGAAGCTTATACGAGAGAAACAAATACTACCGAGCACGTACCGAAGGTAGCTTAAAGGAAAACGATTTGTGACTAATACAAGGATTTGCGAGTCTGTGAGTTGGCTCAATGACGGTGCTCTCGAGAAACTCTCATGGACGTACGATATGGACTTGAAGGTGCGAGTTCCCCAGAAACGAAAGAGTTCCTATTACTTTTATTAAAGCAACTGCGTTAGACAGCGGTTGTTAGTCTTTTAACGGTTCCTATTTCCACAGACAATACGAAAGAGCCCGAAATATTGATAGTTCCTTCGAAACTCCATTTTTCATCGAGATCGCAAAAGCGTCTGTTTGACTTTTCAGGAAATTTAATGAATGTTCATTGGAAGCAGAAGTTTTTTGGAAGTAATTTAGAGGATGTCGAGTATATATATATATATATATATATATATATATATATATATATATATATATATATATATATCTCTTACACATTATTACAAATCCTTTAAATTGATTTAAGTTAACACGGCAAGCTTTTAAATTGTATATATTTATTGTGGCACATAAAAATAAAAGTTTACATAATTTCGCGACAACTTTCGATACACGTATTGATTTTTCTACATTTTTTATTTAATATTGTAATAACTCCATCTACCGCATGTTTATTTATTACTGTTACTTGAAGCGTTTTATAAAGTGCGACTGTGTTTTTATTCGTCCACTTGTTTCTAACTCTACCGCACGTGAAACATGCACCAATGTCTGCCTTATTCCGTCTGTTTCTACTTACGAAATTGTAGATAAGGCAAGTTATATGTATACCCGAAATAGGATCGTCCGACGTGATATGTACGCGAATTGCACATCGGCCTTATTATTATTTCACCTGTAGCATCAGGTGCTACGACGGGACTATGCGCCCGGGGAATTCGGTCCCCGGCTTGTACAAATTTGCACTTTGATCGAGAATACGTGTCCTTCCACGGCTAATGTCAAGTGGAATTCACGCCGAATAATTACGTCGATAGAGATTCAGCATGTCCTGCAGAATGAAACGTTCCGGAACAAAACGCATATTCTAATTTCGCTCGGCATTACCGTTCTATTCCGCACACCGTAACCAACAATATTATTTATTCGAATAATGTAACATGTGATAAAAATTAATATCATAGCAAATGTTATTGATTTCAAATATATATAATCGAAATTCAGTACCACGATTATCTCATTTAATTCTAAATATCTATTGCCTTTGTAACTACATAAAAAAATTCTTTTCCAGTTATGTGAATAAAATATATCAGAAATTTATAATATTAATATTAATATTTTTATAGTTGCTATAATTTGATAAAATAATTTGAAAATTTCTTTTTGAAATAACGACAGAAATAAAGTTTGCAAAAGTAATTATTAATATAAAAGAATTTATCATAACGCATGTTAAATTAATTAATATTTAAATGTTAATGTAATACTATTGCACAGCTAAGTTGACGTCATCAGTGTCTGATTTTATAGCATTTAGACGAATTTTAAAATCGGTCTATCTTGACGAAATATGAACTATTACAGCTATTTTTTTTTAAATTGATGATAATAAAGTAAGAGAAACGACTTTTTCAATCAGTTGCCAAATAAATTTCTACAGAGCAAGCATCGAATATGTCCAGAATAGTATTTCTCGCGGTTATTTATACGCATGAGGGATACAGTTAACAGGTGTCTAAATTATCGCGGATTCGGCTGTACACGTTGATGTTAGACGCTTCCCGACCCTCATTTCCCGGCTTGCCGGGTTTTGAGCCCGCGGTTCAGATAAATTTTTCATCCAGCGAGAGAACTTCCAAGAGTTGCGTACATATTTCCCACGGGGGTTTCCGGTCCCTTTTACGGCGAGCCTACTCGCGCACGATATAACACAATATGGTTCTAATATGATACCTTATACTCGCGTTTAAGACCCTGATAATAGGGCGCCGTCGGCATTGTCCTATTCACGAGAGATTTAACATAATATTTGCCATTGAAGCCCTACTCGGTCTATTCAGTGCGCCGTCAGAAATTGCCCCTGCATCCATCTCGAATGCTGTTGTGATTCCGCCTCTCTTTCACCCACCCCCTTTTCATCTCCTCAATCGGCCAACTCTAAGTTTCGCTATTAGTACGCCGCGGAGAGTATCTTACGTAAATGCCGCTCAATGGCACATCTTTGAAATACAGGCAAGTTTCACTCGGCAAGATATATAATATAATCTGCGGAAAAGAGAAGGGGGGAAGAGGGAGATAAAGGGAAAACCTAAACGTACCCGTTTGACAAATGTGCTGGAATCCGTAGTATCGCGAAAGCATCGAGAAATTGGAGCGGTATCAACAAGCCGGATAAACAAACGATAAGTCAAACCGTGTCGGGATGTGGAGAACGATAGGAATTTATGATAAAGATGAAAATGATATTGAAAATTTAGTTACACGAGATGTCTCGTGAAAATTACTAAGCTCACTCTCAAACTATTGACTTCTTAGATTAATAAAATCAATATTTTTTAAATGTAAATTTAATCCCTGCTAATTTGCATCAAATTAAAATTTTGTTGAGATTTGCTAAAATTTAATTAGCTAAAAATTAAGATTATTTATTCGCTATCATTTGCTATTATTAGAATATTATTTTATAAGATCTATTTCGTTATTGTAAGATTATTATTTTTAATGCTTAACAAATTAGCAATTTGTAATTTTTAATAACCTATTAATTAACTTGAGAATGTTCGACGTCACGATTTTAATAATATGGTAGTTTTAAAACAATTTATATTTGGTCGTTCAAGCATACAAAATTTAAGACACTTGAAAGATTTAAATAGAATTTATGCTCGTATTTAAAGTTGTATCGCTTTAATTTACTTGGAAACTGTCCTAGAAGAAGTGGAAAAATTTTTATCTTTACTCAAGCTAATAAAACTAAATCGTAAAATGTAAAGGAATAAAAAGACGAACTTTCTACAAAGATCTCGCACTTTCCGGTCACTCCTATTGTCGCTCATGCCGAGCTATCGTCAAAAGTTTCTCTCGGACAGCTTAATTTTCTCAGAAACAGACTTAACCCACTTTCCATTCATCCGGCGATTATCTCAACGAAGGAAGAAGGCGCGAGTGCCGTAGAAAAGAGGAAGAAGTCAGGAACCGGTATCATAAATCGTTTTCAATGTCTTCACATTCTACCGCGAACGGGCAAATAGCGTGTCACGATCGTTCGCGATCGAACTGTTGGCCGATCGATCGATCTACCAATCGAACGAATGAACGAACGAATGAACGAACGAACGAACGAACGAATGGATAGCGAAAATAATTTCGCGAACTCTCAATGGGAAAGTGCGAGAAGCAATCACAAGCTGTGAGTTTCTGGCGCGTTTCTCTCGCCCTTGCTGACAACGTTATCCGCTGGAAAGGAGCATTTTGCGCTGTCCCACTGCATTCGCACGCTATAGATTGCATCACGATTGATATCGCGGGCTGTAGCAGCAACGGCTGCAGCGATAACGCCTGTTCCCGTGCGGTATTAATGCGCATTTCGCAACTGTGTTTGATCCGTGGGCGACGATGGCACAATATTGTGTAAATTTGGAATTGTGTACACGAACCTGACGTTTACTGCGCTTTTAACGACGTAATAGACATTCAGTTAGAGATATACTCCAAAACAACTCTTACTTTCAATTCACATTACAGGCAGCTAATTTGCTGCGCCAAGTATTTTTCCTTACTGCTAGTTCTAATCTCATCTTTTCAATGATAATATCAACATTGTATAAATGAGCAGAAAAATTTCAATTTCAATGAGTATATAATCAATTCAGTTTACGTTAAATTGCAAGTTTACTTATTAAAGATTATAATATACATATATTATATGAACAAATATCAAATATAAATAGAAAAAAATTAAAATTATTAAAAAAGATTCAAATTAGAGTTCAAATAGGAGAGAGAGAGAGAGAGAGAGAGAGAGAGAGAGAGAGAGAGAGAGAAAGAGAAACATGGAGAACATTTTACAAATTACTAAACATACTTCTCATAATCGTAACGCAGGATCTTAGAACGAACGGGGACCAAGTAAGAGACTCCGCTCTTCCAATTTATCGAATTTGTAGAGTCCATGGGGACGCGCAAGTAAGAATTTCATGCAGATAAAAGCTTATGCGCATTAATTTTAACCGCTACACAAAAGTTAAGTTTAACAGCGTAAAGTGGACTTTTGCGCGCATTTCCCCCTCGTTCGAGAACAAAAATGCACGAGAGACTAAGCGCCGTCCCCCGACGGCTCATCCCATCGAATAAAACTGCGAGCACTGTTTTTTACGTAATAGCATTTCCTATTGCTAGTACGTTTGACATTCAAATGCACGTAACGAGGCTTTTCGCTATACATTGTGCGAACTGCTTTCATCATGCCCGACGCGCGGTAATGCCCACGAAGCGTTTGCGGTGCATTCGAATATTCTCGATACGTGCGGACCGCGAAATTTTGTAAGCTCGTGATCCCGGGATGTAATTTGACTTTGTTAAAAAAAGAAGGGACATATTTTAATGGAACAGGAAGGATATAATTTATGCGCGCACATGTCCCGTATTTCGCAAGCTTACGACTCGCCATTTTGATCACGGAGACAATACCCGAGGCACGTTTGTCCAAACGACCATCGTCAATATTTTTCGGAATAAAATTCTATTTTATCTGACGGATCCATTTGTATTATCACTTTAATACTTTCACGCGTAGACACGTAGACGTATGTAATTAACAATGATTTAGTATTACTTGTAATATTTCACGCGGCATACAATCGTACAAAATATTCACGTGGAAATTTGTATGATTTACATATTAAGGACACATTATGGGTATATAATTAAGTAAATTTTAATTAAATTGGAACATGATTTTTCGTCGTTATTTTATAGAATATTTAATATGCTAAAGAATTCCGTAATTAAACGTTCCCCTTTTATGAAAAAGCCGATTGCAAATTCATACGCATCAGTTTTACAACATATTTTATGCGAAATCAGAATGATTGATGCAGTCCTGTAGCAAATATGTCTCTTAAATCTTAAAGCGAACAAATTAAAGCTCGTTTTATGTCGCGTTACGTATCTGCCGCGGTATCGCGATATTTACACACAGGCAGTTATAGGAAAGTTTCTTGGTTAAACTTTTATTCCATCGTTTGCTTGTGTTCCACATGAAAAATTTGAGCATAAAAGGAAATACGTCGTGCATTCAGTTGCGCGATATGAAAAACGCATAAGTGAGTGACGTATTTATTCATTTCAGATGTATATTTGCGTAGCTTACATTATTGCGCGCGCGACCAGAATGCATACGCGACCGCGTTATTCCTGTTTCACTATTTTTCAGTTTGTCCATCGAACGGAATCCCGCGGAACAAAACACACGCGGGACATTAACATTATTTCGCGTTCCACGTTTATGATTTAACTACACATTTGAATGCGTTTAAATTCTTTATTACCTGGCCAAACGCTTTGCCGCAGAGCAAGGATCGAAAGATGCACGAGAAGCACATTAATGCTTTACATGCATTATGCAACCCTACGGCTTAAAGGCTTTAAATTTGTATCCACGAAGTCTCAAATAACTTTAATCCCCGAACCATTATGTAAAATCGCGGACTACTTCACTTCACATAATATAAACCGACGCATAAAATTATAGACTCGCTAGTATTCGCTTTTCACTTTAGTTAATTTTAGTTTTATATCGTATTTCACAGTTATTTAGCTTAATACTAAGACTTTGGATCATTGAAGTCACATTTAATCATTGAACTATATTTACTGAATCATTTTTATGTACTCTCGCGAAATATTCTTATAAATTTTTAATTAATATATCTCATAATTAGCACTCTGTCACATAATGAAATACGGAAATGCGACATTAATTTGTGCGCCGATGACGGGCTGCATTATGCGTATTTTGTGTGAAAATGCGAGCGTTTCCTCGGGAGCGCGAAATTAAAATAAGGAATTGTACAACAATCATCGATTAAGTATCAATCATAACCTATTAATCTATCCATTTTAAATCGTAAATTTGAATTTACGGGGCATCATTTTTACCTATATTGTAGTATTTTCTCGTAAATTGTTAGATGGATTCTTACATCTCCACATATATATGTCTAATATAATTTTAATACATCCAATGTACATACATGCATCAGACCTCAAATTAAAATTTTTATTAAATTTCTATTTCTACTGAAGCAAAATCTCTAATAACTCACTGACACGATGCGCAGCGGCGGAGTACCGAGAGTCATCGGCCTGTAAAGAGAAATGCAAATATATTATAAGTTACAATAATCCCAAAAATAATCGTCGCGCATATAAAGCGACCAAGCTCCTCGCAAAGGACAAGTATGATGGCGAAAGTTACTTACTCTAACGTTTCTCCGCCGTCGCCCGACGCCGCTCCG
The DNA here is from genome assembly GCA_928718305.1 of Tetramorium bicarinatum. Taxonomy (NCBI): domain Eukaryota; kingdom Metazoa; phylum Arthropoda; class Insecta; order Hymenoptera; family Formicidae; genus Tetramorium; species Tetramorium bicarinatum. Next base: position 34,382,166 of record OV788325.1, read on the forward strand.
GGCCGCCGCGCCGCCTCCTCTTCTCAGTGTCAGTTTTCCGCTTCTTCTTCTCCTCGCTCCCTCGTGGCACTCACATAACACTCACATTGCGCTACACATACAGCTCGCGAAAATACGTTAATTACGACCGCGATTTTGACAGCACTCGCGACTCGCGACTCCGTTACTTACCGTCCGCGACATCGACGTGATGCCTTTTCGACTAGATATCGATTCGACATCGATTCGACCAACTGTTTCTCATTGGGCGGTAGACATCGTGACGTAAGAGAATGGCGCGAAAAAAGCGCGGGCAACCGCGATTCACCTGACATCTGTGACGTTTCGCAAATTACTGCGACGGACGTCGCTCGAAGCGGCAGAGGGTTGTTTTCATTACAAGTGCACGCACACACGCCGAATTTATGCCGCGACGACTAACGACGGTGAAAGTAGGAGGTTAATCGCGAAACTCGGAAAGCTCGACTCGCGATGCGCGCGCGACGGGACGACGAAAATTTTCAAGACGCCATGATGAACGTACGAGCAGAATTGAGAAGATAATTAGTCTCTCGGTAATAAGTGTCGCGACGAAATAGCATGTCTCGTTCCCGAATAAACGTCTAACTTTGAAAAGAACTGCCTGCCTGCTCGAAACTCGGCGCGACGAGGAAAATTTGATTCGCGATGTGCCGACGGAACGGCGAAAAATTTCAAGACGCCATGAATATGTGCGAATACGAACGAAATTGAGAAAGTAATTAGTTCTCAGTAATAAGTATCGCGACAAAATAGTAACAGTAATCTCCGCATAAACGCCTAATTTTCTAAAGAAATTCTTGCCTGAAAGAGATTCGAAATGCAACCAATGGCGCGATGACTTTAAAAGCCCGTGTTCTCAGAATCTCAGAATTATTTCTACAAATGGCGTGCCTCTGTGCGTACCTCGCGGGAGAGCAAAGCGTTAAAGCCACATCGTTCGTTGTATCATCGTGATACTTGGCGCAGCGCATTTCACGGCGTAAAACCATTTTGTAAGGAGCGACTCGCTCCGCTACCTGCCGCTCCGAGCGCCGACACGAGAGTAATGGCGCGCTAACCTTCGTGCGCGCCGCGGCGCGTATTGTGACGTCACGTAGACCCCGTATGGCGCGCTCCGGCACAGTGACCGGCAGTGGCGGTAGTCGTGCGCGCGAAACGTACGTGTGTATGTGTGTGTGTGTGTGGGAGGCGCACTAAAAAATAATAAGGTTGGCATCACGATGTGCGGCTCACTTCAGTTTGATGTCCGCGACGTTTTCACCAACTGCGGTGATGTGGCGTGATATTATTACGTTCGTCTAATTAGTGAGGAAGTGAGTGTTAATTGTCTGATCACTGCGCTGCCAAAAATCATCTGATGACTTCTGCAATGGACTTTTTGAGCTTGGATTTGGATTCCTTCGCGATGTTCTTGTCTCACGGATGATGAAGGTGGAAACGAAAGGTATCGTACATATCTTTTAAATATGTATATATATGTGTGAAATAACATTAAATGTATACAAAAGTAGGAACAAATTATTGATTTAATTGTGTGCGATTTCCGCCGGATTAAGCAATCTCGTAAAATTGTTAAATTATGAGTGAAAACATGACAAGTTTAAATATGTTCAATATCAATTTTGCATCTGATATTCGCTTGTGTTTCGCGGAGAAATTTTTCCCGCAAATCGCTGAATATCCAACACCGCGTCTCTTTCTAAATTTATACGTTAAATCGTTAGCCGTCTCAATGTTCTCGATGCTATTTTCTTACAATTATTTTACATCTCGTTTGCATTTGCGAATATTGACGAAGGACTCGCCCTGCAACAAGCGAATTCCATGTGCGCGCTCGAATTGGGCCACTTTGCGGCCATGGCCGTTTATAGTAACGCCAGTGCCATTATCAGGGATTGCATAATTCGAGAAATCGGACGATCATTATTTCGGCCGATATTTTGATTGAGCGCCCTTACGTAAAGGATTTGCATTCGCCCCGCATTACGACGAATAATGGATTCTCCGATACAATTGAATTTATATTAAATCACTTGCGTATAATAATTACGTTTTTTGCCAATGCCGCATTTTCAATCCATACAACTGATCTATTCCGATTTTCCGATCGTTATCTCTCTCTTCTCTGACATGATTTCACTTACTGTTATATTTGCAGTCGCTAATTATGTAAAACGCGATATTTTCATCTATGTGACTCATAATCTCTTGACCTATTGTTATATTAAGAATATTCGATTGCTCATTTAAATCCTAAATTTAAGTGTTCGTGACTTGTAGTCACGCCAACTGCTTCATCGATTGCCGCATAATGTTGTATAAACCGATATTGTTATTGCGCAATATATATTAATATGATCAGCATCGTATCTTAAATATACCTCTCGCGCGTTCATCGAAAGCTCCTCCGAGATTTTCGCGAAAACAAATAACTGCGATGTCTATTACCGAACAATATTTGACGGATTTTTCAGATTAACGAGACCGACTTTTACGAGGATAAAAAACGAAAATAAACGAACACGGTGAGATAGAGCGGTATCATATCAGCCGATTTGCGAAAACTACTTTATTACACCCCGGGCGTACTCGCGATACGTGTCGGTATTTCGTATATGAGCACAGATTGAATATCGTATCGAATATCGTATATTCTAACGGCGTTCGTGATCAACGACATTTGGATTCCCTGAGTCGAGTTACAATGTCGCGATATGTTCAGCCAAATGACGAGTAATCAGCGTATAACTTGTTCGGCGCGTACAGGTAGAAACGTATTCTCGGTCTGCCAGTAATTTGCTTCAAGTACAATTTCGTTGCCGTAACCATATATATTACGGTGCGAAAGCGATCCAGTTCTCTACCGCGAGTTTAATCCGAGATTTATACTTCCCTGTTGCGAGGGAATAAAGCTTTTTATCGTATGACCGTATTTTTATTATTCGTAACCAGACGCTCGGCAAAGTGATAAAATGCGCCCGTTTCGCGGCGCTTCTTTGCGTATCTCTCGAAAATAGTTTCTCAACGGATACTTTTCGCTTAAAATTACTGATGGCGGATACGTCGTGCGTCAGATAATGTTGAGTTCCATTAATGTTTGCCCGCATACACGATATTAAGAATAAAATACAAGATCAAGGTACGAACCTCGCAATATACTGGTAGTGAAAAAACACTGATAAGAATTTAAGCACTATTTGTACAAGTATAGGACTTTGAAACTTAATTATTTCAAACATGTAAAAATGAATTAATATGGAGAATTAATATCTTTGACTTTTTAATATTTTTTTGTGAGAAATGACAACGAAAATTATAAAAATTGGTACATTATTGGGAATACGTGCATTGCAGAAATAATAAAGAACTATATATTTATAATATGTACATGTGAAAGAATGAGAATTTATAATAATAGCTTGCAAGGCAAATATAGAGAATAGCAAACGATGTGCTTTAAAGGAAAGCATTTATAAGAATTCCGACCGCCGTGATGCAAATACTTCCATAAATTTTCTTTGGTCGTAATTAGCGCGGCTAATGAAATTTGATTGGATTGTTTTCCGCAAACACCGTAATAAATGACTTTGTTTATCTTTTCTAGCAACGTCGACCGAATTACGTCTTTCACGTGTGCTGGCTCTAATACAATTTTATATTTTTCGATCAATTTTATTAATATATATAGATTATTTCTGTTTCTCAAGGAAAGAAATTAATTTTCCCCAATCCGTTGAACAGCGTTTCATTCTATTTTCGAATTAATTTAATGATAAATTTGTCGTCTTTGATTCAAATTACGTACTTATATTTTTGAGGTATCGCATGGAAATCGAGTATATCGCTGCAAAATAAATTTATCTTTAATTTAGTTTTTTCTCTCTCTCTCTCCTTCTTTTTGGGATCGCAATGATATGTTAATTTAATGACTTTTCCTCAAAGTACCCGCAAAGTATGTTACCACTTTATATTAATGGTACCACAGTTGAAATCCACAGGTACAAAGTATGTGGATTTATCTAGCGCTATCACTAATAATATTCTTTTATACTTTTTTAGTGTAGTGAAAAGTACTTGAAATTTCAAAACTTTATTTTAAAAAACGTTTAAAAAAACGCAGTAACGTTAGATGAACAAGTCCGTATAAATATTTATTTACGTGATCTTTTTTATGGTTACATTTATTGAATTTATTTATAGAATCATATTTATAGAACAAATATTCGCTCCAATTTTGTGCTCCCATAAAAAGTATGTGTATGCCGCGTAATATTTCAAATGCGTGTAGCGTTTGGCATCTCGTGTATTTTGCAGCCATTTATCGTTGTTGATGAAATTTAATCAAAAGCCGAGCGAGAGGCAAAGCGACGAGAGTTTGAACATTTCCGACCACTGATTCGTCAATTGCTGATCCATCGGTTGAAACTCTTCGGCTGCTGATCGTGGGAACTTACGCAACTTCCGCGATTTGCGGAATCGAATTAACGCTAAATGGAGTTTCACAGTGCGTCAAATCTCGAAATGGTTTCGCGGCCCTGAGGGCGACGGGTCGGTTGGTTGGCTGTAAGTTCCAAGTTGCCGCCGGCTGTTAATTATCGTACGAGTACAAGAAACCACAGAGTCTTGCAGGCTCTCCTCCCTAATGTAATGCACCGCTTCGGGGATACATACGGAGAGACGTGCGTGCGTATTACGAATCCACGCAGGGACTAGAACGGACGAACGGAATCCCAGCGGGTTGCATAACAGGCTTTTGTTGACGATAGCGGACGGGATTACAAATCCTCTTTGCACCAGACACGATTTCATAAGTAACTCATAGCATAGACCTGCTAGTCTCCGAGCGCGCTAACATTATTCACCGCTATGTATAATACCGAAATACGTAATACTGTAGTCCGCTGTGTCAATTAGCTACTTTGATCCTTTGAGCTCCGACGTGTATGTTAAAAGTGGCGCGATTGACGTTACCGCGATTAATATATATAATAGTCTCTCGGATACTTCGCAAAATTGCTTCAGTACAGAAATGTCGCTCCATAAGGAACATTTAAATAATAATGGTTATCCACATTTCAAAGTTTTCGATTTTCGTATATTGAGATGTTACAAATTTTTCAATTTATTTGGACAAAATATCTTAATAATTGTAATTGTCGCGGTTTTTTTTTGTTTACCTAATGTTACTGCGTATGTTAATTAATTGCGTTTTTTAAATTAAAAGTTTTGAAATTTCGAGTACTTTTTACTACACTAAAAAAGTATAAAAGAATATTATCCACATACTTTGTATGTCAACCATTGTATGATAGCATTAATGCAAAGTGACAACATATTTTGAGAGTGAGATACTTTGAGGAACAGTCAAAAAATACTAAATATATGTATATAAATAATTTTTTTTGTTAAATACTTAAAATTTAAAGCAAAAAAAGCAGTTTAATCATTATATTAAAGAAGTTACATTGGAGAAATATTACTATTTTCTGAAATACCCCAATAATACAATTGTCTTAGATAAATATATTGTTTGGATCATATCGTTCTTTCCCGAAATCTTTACAAGTACTCGCTGCAGTGGCTATTACGTTTGGTTCATTCGGTTTATTCGGCTCACTCCATCGTACTTAAAAATTAATCGTCGACAAACGACTCCACTGTTGCTCGGTTTGTTACAAAGAATTTGTAGGGCAAGAAGCTGTAGGGCAAAGTGCAAAGGGGCGTGCGGGAAATAATATCAAACTTCTCCTCTTCTTTCTGTTTTACTTATCGCGCTATGTTCTACACTATGATACAAACTTTTTGCAATTACGCGAGTAGTTCGTCGCTGATGGTTAATGTCTATCGGTATTGCGCAGCTGAGCCTCAAACTTGTCTGCTAAGAAAGGTAAAATCAATCGATTCCGCGCACGTGCACGTCTCGAGGGAGAGCGCAAACCGATATCCAGGAGATGCCTGCCGGGGCTCTCTTGAGCGAATTGACCACTCCGTTGGATCGCTCGGGGACCAGGTGAGAAAAGGTCGAGAAATCGGTTGCTGGACTGCTTCCGCGAAAGTCTCGAAGCGACGATACTGGTGAATTTCTAATACGAGCGAGAAACCTTGACGCATCGAATTCCAATATTCTTCTCTTATTTAACAAAAGATACATGGGAATTGGGAATTTGAGACGCTCTCACATTAAAGAATTGTTTATGCAGTTGCTGAAACTGCATCTCTCTAAATGTTTAGCAAATAGAAATTTTCAAGTAAAATAGAAAAAGATCTTTTTGCAACTAAAACCTCAAGAGAAGCTTCTGCTTTATTTGCACACACTTTGTTTCACATTGGACCATAATTTATCATATTGCTGTAGTATAATGCAATAACAGCGATGCTGTTGAAATTAATATTAATGCGATGGATTATAACGGTAGTTATTGCGATTAACATGCGTATGGAATATCTGTACTATTTTACAATGTCAATATAATATTTATAAATATAATGGCATAATATACACAGATTCAGTTTTTTGTAATTACAACAAATGAGATATTACGTATGTGACATAAAAATTCTAATCTCTTTATTTCATAAATAAAAATAATATCTAAGCATTCCGCTGCGAGATAAAATTTTTTTCGTGTTGCACATTATATTAAACCATCATTAAAAATCTACGAAGCATTGATGGGGATTAATTCTGGAAATGTTTCGTGCCTTATTACGTATAACGCGGTACTATTTGCAACAATTTCAAAGATTTAACGAGGTCTCTAGAGACTTTTGCGATTTTAAGCCAAAGACGAGAGAGATGTACGGCGTTTATGCTCGCTGAAGAAATCGAACGGTTTGCGCGAGTACGGTCGTTAGATTTCTCGCCTCTCCTCTCGAAAGGGAATGCCAGGCACTAGGTAGAAGCGCACGAGAAAAATTTTCCTCATCCACCAGACGTGCGCGTAATGTTCCACCGGGAATGCGGAACCTTTCGCCAATTCGAGACACAATCCCCCTTTCGCAGATCCATTTTGTCGTGTCGCATAAGCCGGGATGAGAAGACGTACTCTCCCTCTCTCTAGCTATGTATCTCTCATTGATTTATCCTGCAAATACGAGTCCGTCAGTCCCGGTACATTCCCGTCCGGTCAGTCCTGATATCAGCGCAGGGAGCCAATTCACGCATTGACTCATGAGCTGGTCGGCAGGCGATACACAGCGAATCTCCATCGAGATATTTGAACGAGATGGAGGATGCGTCGTGTAATACGCACGTTCAAGGAGAGCGATACTCACCTACCTACCTAACTACCTATCTGCCGCCCGACCAATTTGCGAGTCAAATGGAATTGGCCGCCGTCCGAAGTCCAGCGGGTTGTGTTTGCCGGACGTTGAACGTGACTGTTCCGTGGACCTGGGACGACAACGATATACATATATATATATGTATATATATAATATAACATCGGAGGATTAAAACCCATTAGACACGTACGTAGTCAGTGCCGCTGGTTACTCTGTTGCCCACATAAATGTCGAGCAAAGTCGTTCCACGGTAATAAAGCCAACATAAATAGATAACGGACACTAGATAATGGATCGTTATCTCTCGCGATCGATTGGTTTCCAATTCGCCCGACTTATAGTTGAATTTTTGAATCTTTTAACAACATATTAAAAAGGGGAAATTTTTCCCCTGTTAATCGACTTTAAAACATCATGGCGTGATAGTAATAACATTGCGGCGAAATGGAGTGTTTTTTAATTAGAGTTCCAACTGACAAACATTCATTGATCGGTAACATTTTTTTTCTCTACAGTGTTCTCGCAATGTATTTGATTGTCAAATATACGATAGATCACGACTCTCCTTTTTGTCCAATGTATTTATCGATAAATATAGAGTGACATTTATTGATATTGATACAGTGACAAGGGAGAAAATAAATTCCATATGCGTCATTCGTTTTTATCTCACAGAATACATTCCCGAGTGCGAGGAAAAAGTTGATTAAAGCACTAGTCGATGCGACAAGAATTGATTAGATAGAAGATGCACAGAAATGAATATAAAAATACCTTTGCGCCTCCGGGGTTTACGATATTTTCGCTTCGAAGGCTACACGCGAATTTAATTAAACAGACAATGCGCGATCAACGGGATACATTAATTAAATCGCTCGCGGTAAATCCTGTAAAGTAGTGCATTTATGTTTAAACATTCATGTTTAACAAATACTAAATCATGATCGAGCAGAGCGTCTTGTTTAACTTGCCATTTTTAACTTGCAACTTTCAGCATCCAGGATCCGTTCGATTATCTTCCGCGTCCCCGCGTCTCCCTGTCCCTTAGCTCGTCGCTCTATTTCCGTTATGAGGAAACAGAGCCACTTTTCTTGCCGCGGCAAATCCCACGACGAGCAAATGAATTATCCGACCCGATCGATTCCGAGAACCAAGAGAGGAGTAACCGCTCACGTTTTTTGCTGGCACGTACTTCGTTCATGACCCACTGAATGAGCCTTCGAGAAACCTGCTATTTTCTTGCTTTTTCGCTCGACGGAATCTCTTCTACATGAACCGCTTACGTTAACAACAATTCGGAAAATTGCAAATCATTCAAAAAGTTCCGTGAAATACGATAGTTTTATACACTATTTTTCTCTGCAGACATGCAAAAGTGGAGTTAATGTGTTTGTCATGAAAATTTACTGTTACGAAAAGAAGTAATTAATTCGTTTATATTAAGATTTCAAATTAACGTTACTCGTATGGAATAAATGTGACTGTAAAGCGATGAGAAAATTGTGTATAATAGGTTATTATTTTTAATATATTAAAAATTAAGAAACAAAGATTTCTGGCCGTTTGCAATTGTGAAATCGGGTGAAACTCTTTCCAAAGTTACCAGGAATAACTTTGAATTCATCGAAACAGAAGCTTAATAAAACACGGAAGAGTACCCTTTCGTTTCATTTGTCGTTAAGCGAGTTTGGCTGGGAACATAAATCAGGACAAACTTCGAGTGCGCTGCCACCGAAATTGCGCGTTTATTCTTGCAGTCTCGTCTGAGACTGAAATTGCCTTTCTATGATAATCACTGTGCATAAAGTAGGGTCTCTTCTGCCAAGAGTGTAAAGCGTCTTCACTTCATAATAATCGACTTTTCTGCTCCTGCCCCCTTCGTCGTTCCCGATTTGGTCGTTCGAAAAGATCGAAAATTACTTGAGATTTATTCGGACGAAAAGACGCTTTCATCCTCGATCGAGAAAGATCGAAGATATGTCTTATAAATCGAATATTGATCTACCACTTGAATTTAGAGCTATTTTCCTGAACAATGCATTCATTTTAATGCAGTGCGCACGTTGCTCAATTGCCCATCGATTTGTGAGTCGCATACTGCTGTACATACATTGATATCGGTTTACAATTAGTCGTTAGTGTTGGGTACCTATTGTTGTCCGACAAACGTGCTACACAATATCATACTGGCTAATTATAATAACAATTTCTCTAGTGCAGTTCAATTAATTATTGCCGCTGCGTAATGGCCGTTCATTATTCATAGAACTTGTTCTGTCTAAGTAGCTCCGATAATTAATGGGATTAAATTGAGATCGATTAGATCAGGACTGCTACATTAAGACTTTGGAATTTCTGAGTTCGCGCAATGACACCACTGTGGACATTTAATCAAGAAAATCATCTTACGAAGTAAAGTAAAATCCTTACGCGTAGTTTCTTTCCTTTTAACTTTTCTATTATTTTGCATATATATCATTTCTCTCATCCAATCCTATTCAGTTTCGTTAAAAATTAATAACGTAAGAGCATGCAGCTAATTTATTAGCTGCACCTTAACATATATCAACCTTATTGCATTTTACCGTGACAGTATGCTGCGCGAGCAAGGATTCTCTAACACATATAGACTGAATGATGAAATAAACTGAAGATAATAAAAGGTAAACAATTCCGAAAGTTTCGTGATTAAAGCAGGCGAACTAAACTTTGTTTCGTTATAGTGTCTTTGGAATACGATTGGTAAAGTTAGGATCCCGATAGAAGAAGGATCGTTAGACACTCGACAGACAGGAACTTGATGGAAAGTTTCACCATTCCGTGTCGCTTTTTAAGAAAATCCCAATAGTGTCGATGGTGCGGAAGTAAAGTAAATAGCAATCAACGAATGCTGATTAACCGAATGACGTTGCAGCATGCGACTCATCTCAATTATGAATATGCATTAGAAACATCGTGATAAAAGGTGTCATTAGCGTAAAACATTGATGAATTTTTGCCTGCAAATATTATACCAAATATTTAATTTTACCTATTTGCATGCAATTATTAATAATGCAAAGGAAATTAATGCAATATACACACTAAAAGTTATACAAAAGACAATGTTATTATATTACAAATTTACAATGGAATAAATTTTACATCACTTTCTGTATGTTATGTGTTCACTTTGGACAATGAATAAATATAGATTATATTCATTGAGAACATTAATGATTCTCTCCCGTCATTTTACGTCTTAAAAGATATATTTCAATACATAAAAATAAGAAATTTTTCATAAGTATTCATAAGTATTTCTATAAGAGATCTTAAGATACGAATCACCCCTTTTTATATGACACGATGTTGAAACAAGACTTCAATAATTCCAACAGTTCGCCATGTATCGTGATGTACGGGCAAATTTTATATCCAACACGGTTCTCTTTGAGGAATCTGCACACGCGGCCAATAAATTTCACATTGTGTCGTCAGTAGCTGTCCCGACACTCCATTTCTGAGTGTCAGCCGTACCTTCCGCACGTTTGAACACCGCAAACGATGAATGGAATATATAAAAAGAGATACCTGATTTATATAACATTTTGACTTGCAAAAAAAATTAGTAGTATCTTAAAGGAAATAAAGCCGGGCAAGATTGCTTTTAGAATTATTCGTGTCCAAAGAAAGACAAAACACTTTATTTTATTTATTCAAGAATTTATAAAATTTTATGTAATGTAAAATCTTTATGCAAAATACCTTATTTCAATATTTCATATTTCCAAGGATTTTTCGAAAATTGTTAACATTGACATCTGATTCTATGAATCTACGAGTAATCCGATTACAAATAATTTTGTAGCATGGCAAAAATTTCAATCATCGCAAAACCTATAAACGATGTTTACGTTGTAAAATTCTTTTGGGCACATGTTACTCTAAGGATTTAGTAGAACATTCGTCATAGGATAGCGACCATAAATAACATTTGCGCGCACGTCCGTGAAGAATTATGGCTAATATAATCTGCATATAAAAACGTGAGATGCACAATTTCACGAAATTTTGCAAACTCTGACTCGAAGTTAAATGTTTCCTCAAATTAATGTTATGTAATGGAATATCGTATTTTATTTATTTTGCACCAAAATAGCGTAGAATATTTTCTGCGATTATTTGCGTTAATATAATATAAATATATTTAATTCATTTCTAATTTTTTAAATATATCGCATTTTTGCGATATCGTATTTTATCTTTCTTTTTTTAAACGTCATTATGAAATTATTATTGGTGGATTTGCTTTATTACAGAATGTAGGAATGTAGTATTGCCCGCAAAAATTCGAGAGAACGCGAGTTATTCTTTTGCCAGTGTCGTTTATAGGCAACGCCGATATCGATGACGCTCGCTCGGTATTTCACAGATTTCCGCAAGCCATGTTTCCGAAGTTCTCTTACGTGATAGAAGATCATGCATAATCCGCACAATAGCCGCCACAACAATCGGAGATCATGGGATCCATGGGCACATTCATCGCGATGTGTCGTACATGATAAATAGCACGTGAACGGAGGGAGACAGGAGGGGTGTACGCGTGTATTGTCTTGTTAATGCTGAATTCTAGATAGAAGGCATGTGATTGCAAAATGAAAGAATGATGCGATGAGGTTGTACGTCAATTGTCGGAATCGATTTCTAACGACAGCAACTGCGATCTCATTTACTACGTTCATTAAAAAGTACGCGAAAGGGTCGATCGCTTCGAAAAGATTCTTTTTCGACAAAAGTTATGAGTTTAAAACATTTATTATCGTGCCTATCTAATAATTATTTTATTTATTACCATTTTCAATAAAATTTAAAATTATAACTATAAGCAAATAAAATAAAATTAAGTTAAATTGCCTTATTTATTTACGTTATTTATAGGTATTTTTACACTGGCAAAATCTGAACAAAATATACACATTAAACTACTTTTGATAAGAGACACATAAGTATTATTATTATCTTGAGCCACTGTTATTATTCCAAATTAGGTAGAATAGTTTAATCAGTATTTAAGATTAGTTTTCCATCCTGTTTATTTTATTACCATTTGCGAAATTCCTTTAGCTCTAGATAATCTTAACGACTTGATCTTACAAGTCCCAAAAGAATTGCTATCTATTTAAAACTTTCCAACAAGTAGATTGTTAGACTTTTTCTTGGATTCATTAGGGCCCTGTACAAGAAGATATTATCGTATTCGTTCCAATTTCAAGAAGTCCTCGTTGCTGTAGTTACGTTAAACATTTTATTTATATTTTGATTTAATTTCGATAAAAGTCGTAAAAATGTCGTATTTTTAAAATTATTATTTAATTAGTCATAATCTAACGTGATTACTACACGATGACGTATACGTATTAAGTACAATAAATACTTATTAATTTGCTTAATTATATTTTTAAATTAAAACGGCTGTGAATCTTTTAATCATCGTTATATTAATATGCAATAAAACAGACCATTTATTTAATACAATGTAAAGTGCAAATATTCGGGATATGCGTTTATCTCGTTTAAATATTTCACAACGACGAGTTGGTGCAAAATATTCGACGCTCGTTTACTGCAGTGTGCGAGTATTGTGCGGTCACCTTAATACCATTCGTGGGACTTGAACATCCGTGTTTCGTTGCGTTATTATCCTTTGAAACGCAATGACGACAAGTACCAAGAGAAAATGCGATCATTCTCTGAGGATAATTAGTTCGCGCGATTAATGAACCTCCCTGCGATTAATGTTTCCAGACGGTCGTTATTTTAGTGAAGCGACATAGAAAACGGAAATTATAAATCTTTTCTTTTATGTAGAAACAAATGTATTCAATATTTGATATGATAATACAATTTTAGAATTTCTCTCTTATTTTGATATTGCAAAATAGCAAATGTTGCATGAAGCGATATTAGTTTGTTTTAATTCCTAAGTTTATTACCCTCGCCATGTGATTACAAATTCACATGTTCCGTCGGGAATGAGTTTAGTTTGTGCCATGTTCTCTTATCTACAAGTATACACGTTTCATCCTTTGTGATACATAGCAACGCACATTGTGCAATAAGGGTGTACTTTAGTTTTCGTGATATTATCTACTCTACCTTCTGTGAAATGGAGGAACACACATGCGGACGATGATAACGAAGTCACTGATGCATCTTAGCTTACAATAAGACGCGAGAGAGACGTTGTTTAGAAACACTTTGAAGGGATACGGAGACGCTTCGTAACGGAATATCCATAGGGAGAGTTATATAAGAATCCCACATTCCACTGTTTGCTAAGTCGCCGAGCCGAATCGTAGACGGAAGTTCGCGCGGAACTAGTTTGATGAAACTGGAAATTGATGCGTCAGACAAAGCTTAGGTGATCTTTGTAGTCAAGTCAGACGTACACACAGATCCTTTTCAACTTTATCGATCCATTCGATTTACTAGCAATACTAAAATCCGCATTGGTTTCATAAATCAATTTGATTAATTTTGTGGGCAAATCTTCGTTACTACGGACCATCGTAAAAATCGCCATCTAAAATTCACTGTAACTCTGCAATCTTGGTTTACTAGATATCTATATCTTTATATAAATTTACTCGGTTACTAGAGAAATTTAATAAATATCATATTACGGATTTTTTTATATTTCATGATTCTACGCTCTGCTCGTAAATCCGCGGAAATATCTTCGTCGCAAAATATTTCATTGGTTTTAATTCATAAACTGTCATCATATTTACTTCTTGAAAAATTAGGTTTCAAGAAAATTTTATTTAAGAAATTTTCCTCAACATTCTTTGAGCATGCTCATAACAAAATGCCCTCTGGTACATGCTTCGTTCTATTCAATAATTATTTCACAGGAATACGTATCTCGTTAACGATTATTTAATTCCTTTCTGATTGTAATAATAAATTATGAGTAATCATATAAATAAACGGTAAATATTCATATCGTAAATGATTGCATTTATTGAATTTTAAATATTGTATAGATTAATAAATTTATATATTGCATTAATTGCAAAATATATAAAAAACTTTTTTTATTAATATTGTTACTGTTACTGTTTGCGTAAATTTAAAAAAATGTTAGAATAGAAAGCTTGAACTACTGTTGCTGTCATGCGGATTTCAACCGCCGATATATTATTTAGCAAATGATGTTCGGTGTCAAAAAATTTGTTGAATGTTAAATATTGAAACATATTTTGCAAGTACATTTTAAAATACGTAAGAAAATTTAGCATTATCTATAATTTTTTTGATAATGATGATTTTATGATCCTCTATTAGTGATAAGAGAGTACATATTTCTTTTCATTTATACTAAATAGACGCTCAATAGAATGGTGCGTTTTTGAGCATAATAAATTTTGCCATTAAATTTTACAAGTTTAACTACTGATAAAGCACATAAAATAAATAACCTTTTACAATAATCAACATTCGTGTACGATATCAATAAATTTTAATAAGTAATTATTAACAGTTGCTTGTTTTGAATGCTAAATAAATATTGGATTATTTTATCAGCAACGAGAGACAAATGAATGCACAAAGTTTCATATTCGTGTTTTTTATCTATAAATAATACTAATATATTCACACTGTGTTCTGCTTTAGATAAATTTTCATATAAATAATTTAATTTTTTTTTGTATGTTATTATTAGAAACTTTTCCAATATGTCACTTTGTTAGTATTTTAATAATTTACTTAAAATATTACGATATTTCTGACATTTTATGTAAACAAATGATGGGCAAATCTGAGTAAGAGGTTGCATTGCATTGCTGATTTTGTGCTATATGCTTGTCAGAACATGTATCCTGTTCACTGGTTATCCTATACAGTGTTTGATTTGAATTTACCGATTACGGTGGATCGAGGAAACTCCCAGGGCGGTTTCTCATAATACATATCCCAAGTTAAAGGGATCGTACCGTACTGTTTGTGTGATGTCCTCAATAATCAGTTTGAAAGCGAGTAATTAGTGAATAACCTCGCCTTGTTGTCGGATCTTGGCAGGATAACGCAGACATGCAACTAACTATCTGTATCTTTCCGTAAATATTAAATCGCTATTTCTTACACAAATTATCAGGTATTTCTATTTACAATTTCGTTCATAGAGTTCAATTTGTTTTATTGATATATTTTATAAATGCGAAACATATTTTTGTTTTTTCTCGTGAAGAAATTTCACTTAGAAAACAAAAAGTGCGCTTAGAATCTTAAAGCAATATTACAACTCATAACAGATAAAAAATATATTTATAGTTGTTCTTTCTCTCATGTGATCGCTATGTGAGAGAAAATTGACACAAACAATTCCATTGAAGTATGTATTTGTAATATCTTGAAAAATTTTTAAATTGAACCTAACGTGATAAGTTTAGTAAGAATTTAGCATGTGTAGTTAGGTGACGTACTTAGACAATGATATCCTATAACGGAATATAGAATTTGCTGACTGTGCTCCGGTAAGAAACTTAACACTCGACTCTCGTGGAAGTTTGCTTTACAGTAAACAAGTATTGTACTAAAGCATGCATCAACGCCTTCAATATGCGCATTAAATTTCCGCGCCAGGAACCTAATCAGTCCTAAGTATCTTACGTTCTCTTACGAGAAGTAGGATACACGATATATTAACGCAGCCCGCTCATGCGTGATAAAGAGGTATTCTCAAGCGGTATCTCTGTTTTCGCACTCGTTCTACCTCGCCTCCTTTAACCGGGGTATCCAAACTCTTTGGATACTTGGTTCCTGAAGAGCGATAGAAGCAACTGAAGATATATGAACGAGGAAGCAAGAAGATATCGTATAATTTTCAAATTATTCACGAAGACGCGCTCTCGGCGCGTCAAAGAGGGGTATCGTGGCTGCTCGATATTCTTCGGTCGAATATTCCGCTCGGATATACGTCGTAGTGGTGAGAGTTCGGTAAGGTCCTAGCACGGACAAATGAGGATCTTCCAGCTGTCGCTCGGCGTGACGAAGGTCTCAATCGTTAACGATTGTCACTACATATATCTTGTACGCTACATATCGTAATACTATGGGTATCACACCTCGCGTATACAGGCGTATATCAGAAACAGGAAACTCTGACGGATAAAATTGCGATAAACGAGAAATTTATGCTTCTTTTTAGTGTTTCACGTTATAATACGTGTTTAATGTTCAGACATGCTCCACACTTAAAAAGTTAAGCTTCTTCGAAGCGGTCAGAGTAGAATGTTATTAAAAATTTGAATTACCGAGGCATACGAGGTAAAATATATAGTGAACGGCTGCATGTTATTGGAAATTGGCTTTTTATTATAAAAAAAAAACAATAGAAGCAACCACGATGAAATTTGTAAAAATGAAAAAAGGGTTCTGCGCTCTTTATATTGTTCAATATGTAAAAGTTTAAATTAAAATTTTTTTGCTGCGCTATTGAGGAGCTATCTAACTGTAATACCTAAAATAATGTCGTCAAGAGTTTTAGACATTGGAACTTCGGTCTAACTTGTGCAACTTTCATGTCTGTAAATACGGGAAAGTTGAAGTACCCGAAACTTCTTGTTCGGACGAAATTTTTATTCCTACGTGTGTCTGTGTGTGATCGTAACTTTCATTTAAAGTTATATTCAATTTTCACAAATTTCGATTTTCACCGCTTTCTAATCAAAACTATTACAATGCCCATCATGCACGAGACTCTATTACTCGACTTTATCTATTATACTATATCGCATAAAAACTTACAGAAGTGAACAGAAAATGTCGAATTAATTAGCCACTAGATGATGATATCACCATCATCTTATTCTCGTTGCTCCGTTTTGGATTCACGTGTCTAATTCGCATGCTCACCGCATGCGAATCTCGAATTATCGGGGAAACGAGAGGAAGGAAGGGGATTGTTTTTGTAGTAGAGCGTAATCAAATGTGAGCGCTGGACTGTATAATGCAGAGAAGAGAATTAAAAAATGGAGGAAGCAGTTGAAGTCTAAGCAACTTGAGGAGCTTCTGAAAATTCAATGCATTTAACTAGCGCTTGGTAGCAGACAGCTTTAACAAACAAAGCGCATGTTTGGCACAAACTACCAATGCATGTACGGAGATTACTTTAATTTTGCGCTTTTCATGGCGCTTTCCAAGGTTCGAGATTATAGCTTGGCATGGTATTTAGTTTCTCACAGGAAGAATGCAATCCGTAAAGCGAATGTCTATAACAAACAGCTTCTCTCAAATATCAACTTTCGACCAATTTGATTACGAAACTCATCTGCCAGAAACAATAAAATTTAGAATTTTAAGGTAAACTATTTAGCTTAAGGGGTTACACTACGTTGATGTGTTGAAAAAAGAGGCTTTTTTGAGAATTTTTTTGACACAATTAATAAAGCAACAAAAATATGGTTTTGAAGGTTTATTGTACATGTCATAAGGTGTACAAAACATTTTTTTTATTTAGGATACAAAATGGCTTTGTGACAGTAGGTAGAATGAGACCGCCTTTTTTTCCGTGGCTAGCAGTAGAACAATTTTTAATGAGCACCTAGAGCAGAATAAAAAATTTTTTTATTATCTACATTAGTTTTGCTATTGTGGTACACACGATTTTTAAGAAATATTAATTTTTCGCAAAATAGCAACAGTCTGAACAAAAATTTTCAATTTTGACCGAAAAATCGGCCCTAATTTGTTTATTAAAAAAGAAAATTGTTAATCAATCGTAAAAATCGTGCGTTATTTAAATTTTTGTTGTATAATAATATATAGATTGGTGTATAAATACAAACTCATTAAATATTAATCGATATAATGAAAATCAAATTAAATATTCGGAATATTCGTAAAAAGAAAAATAATTAAACAAAGCTATACTTTTATCTCATAACAGTCATTAATATCTAAAAAACATCGGCGTATACATATAGTTCAATTTGAATCACAATTTAATTGCATGTCAAGCATATTTATGCTATTATTGCACGTCAATTATTATCATAAAAATGGTTTGCCACAGTTATCATGCTGCAAATTGGAAAAATTTTGTGTCTCAAATACTGTCGATTGTACGCGATCTTCGTTGCCGCAGCTTATCAAATCACAACGATATCGGCAATCTATATCAGCGGCACGTATTTCCGCGGCTGGTAATAATGCCAGTCCGGTACTGATGCTGAACTATGTGGGAGCTTCGTGACCGTCTGAATTTGCGCCAAGTTAACCACGGTACCTCAACGTTTCTAGTCGCCCAATCCGCATGAATCCCTACGTTGCCCGCCCACTCTTCTCGCTTTACGTACCACGTACCGTTAGGTGAATAGGTAAATTTAATCTGATCTCATCCAAGTCCTAACTTACGTATCCAAATCCTTTTAAGTTAGCCCGATCCGTTACCCGCGTTTCGCGATATCTTTAGAAAGCGCTGCATCGTGTAATTTCAATTGCTTCAAATTTTTCTGCTTCTTATCGTAAAAAAGTCCTTCGCGTAAGAATTGGATATTTCAATCTTGTCACAAAAGAATGAGTGTGTCGCAATTGCTAAAATTCTGGAATCGCGAGAGTTCATTTTGCCAACAATCTTGAAAATCTTATATTTGAATAAACTTTTTATTTTTAAATTTTAACATAAAAATGTGTCATTTTTAAATTCACTTTTGCTATTTTTGCAAATTCTTGTTTCTATAATGGCTATTATACTATTTTTTGAACATTTACGATTATTATGAGATGAAAGTATAGCTATTATTTTCTTACATTAAGCGGTTGTTCAATCAATATTCCTTAGCATTGAAGAAGCCTTTATTTTCATGAAATATCAAGATAATACATTAATCGAATGAATCAAATTTAAGTATGATCTACGAAATGAGTTAGCCCGGTGAACCTATTTTGCATAATTAATATTAATAGCCATTGGTGATCCTTGCAGGCGTCGCACGATCTTCGAACTGATGTATGCGATTCGACATCGCCGAAATTGCTACTGGTCTTGACAGTTTTAACCGTGGAAAGTTAACGATCGCTATCATATCTCTAGCTAGTTTCGCCGTCTGCATCATCAATGCAATTTTCAATGAGAGTGGTATCTAACTCTTTTACATACGCTTTGGCGGACGGTATGCACGCTCAAAATATCTTCCAGCGGAGTATTTCTGCTTAAGGACTCTGCATATTTTACTCTACTTATCTACAGTCAGCCATTGGCAGAGTTTCCATTTGTCGAGTGCATATGCTAGATTATTTCGCACAGAAAATAGTTTGCGTGATAAACTTTATGTCAAAAACAATTTAAACATTCAGTGATAAAGAATTCGGAAAAAATTAACTGCAAGAAATGTATTATAACACGGCAAATTGGCATATTTAATATATTATTACTTTCGGTATTTAATATTTTCACTTAATATTTAACTTCACTCTCAATACTTATATGTATATCAATTTGTTTAACTTTATCTTTTCATTCCTCAAAAAATTCTTTACTTATATATTATATATGTCATTTTATACAACGTAACATAACTAAATATAAATTCGGTTTAATAACTTTGTATTGCTCTATTTTGGTTTTTGTTAATGTACTAGAACTTAATTTTGCAAAACGAAAATTGTGAAAAATATATCCACTCATCCAGTTGTTATCTAAGGTCAACAATTTAACTCAGGGATACTTCTTGGTAAACTGCTTCCAATTCTTCTTGCGCCTTGAAAGGTATCGAACGTTGAATAGCCTTTTCACGAAGAAATAAGAAGCAGATGATCCGGCACATCCCGTTTGCTCACGAAGTATTGTTGGTGAAAATGACTGTAATCTCAAAAACTCGTTTTCGATACGGCTTCCTTGATGCCCGTTAGTTAAAAAGTCACCGATTTGCAGATACAAGATCTATCGTTATTCCGCTAATGGATTTTTAATGTCAGTTTTGAAATTTTTGACGACAATAACGATCACGTCGTTGGACTGTTGATTGCTTTGATAATGTCGTAAGAACTTCCATTCCTTTGTGATTGTTAACGAGGCTTTATTACTCTCATAAGTATGCTTCAGCAAGGAATATTAATTAAATTTTCAGAAATGAGCATTTATTTCTTGCGAGTTGCAAATCTAATATAAATTAGAAAACATTTTCCAACATTTATTTAATAAGTTATAAATTTTCATTGTCATAAAATTTGAAAAGCATAAGATTATATCTTTTAAAAAATTGCCACAGTTCTCATATTATGGCAACAATATCACAGATTTATATTATTTCTAATTCTGTTTTTTAAATATTTTTCTGCGAAACAGGATTACGAAATGAAATGCATCATTCACGCTACATCAACTTGCATCATATTTTTCTACTGACATAAATATTCCAGTTGAAGTATAATTGAATTGATGTTTTTCTTTCTCTGTTTCTGACGAGTGGCACATTTTTTATTGGACTAAAATTACCTTATTAAATCTCGCAAATCTTTGTATCCCCGAATGATTATGAAGAATGGTTATCCGGATAAAACGTTACGTGTACTTGAAAGTAAACTGTAACGGGTATGAAGCAAAGGGATGAGAAAGCAGGCAGCATCCCTTTAGAAACACCTGTAGTACCTGTCAGCCGTCAGTTATCGGCGGTTCTAAAAGCAATTAATTTGCCGCACGGCAAGATCGAAAAGCCAAAAAGCGTGACTTCAGCTACCTGCTTCAATCGATCATCCCTTCGCGCGGATGAGCGGTTTTACCTTACCTAGTGATAATCTTCCCCGCCTTTCCTGCCGCCCTCCATCCCTTCCTCCCTCTTCGTACAAATCACCTATACTCTCGATTAATTCCTGCTTGCATGAAAAAAGGTTTCTTCCACCTAGGAATGAATTCTCATACCCTCATCGCTTCTCGCATTTGGTTTGCCTCGAGACTTCTCTTTCGCCAGTTCCATTTTCTCTTCCCTTTCTTCTCTTTCCCTCTTCCTACGCTTCTCGGCCTCTTAGCACCTCCATCCATAAGTCTAACTTTGGTGATTATATCAATTCCGAATCAATTTTACCGACATCCTCTGCTACCTCGCCCTGTCTCTGTCTCACTGCCGTCGCGTCATTGAATTACAAGGGGTGAATCGCTTCGAGTACTGCAGCCGCTCGATACGGGAATTAATGGGAGCGACGTTACCCATTTAAGCGTTCGATATGATAGTCGACGTCGATGGAAAATACGGTCACTCGAAAACTACAGTGCCTTCGGCGTGTATCGCCCGATCCATCTTGTCATTTTAATGTTTGCTATTATTTCTTCTCTCGGTTGACAATGCAACGTCACAGCATCGAGTCACTTTTCAAATGGTATGGAAGCATGTTCCATTTAACACATCGTATCCCGATACAATTCTTGCACTGGAGGGAATATAAATTTCCGATTTAATACGTTTACGTTACATGGAAAAAAATAAGAGTATAGATATTGAAAGGATCGATAACTGCTTTTTTACAGATTTCTATTTGCTTCTTGCTTTGCTTATTTGATTTGGTTACTTTCAGTTTATTAGCTTTAACTTCTGATAAAACAAAATTCCCCTATGCTAAAGATTTGCACGTACAAAGCAGATTGTTTTGTTAAAATTTATTTCAATCGCTTTATGTTACGCAATAGACTTTACACTCACACATTGAAATATTTTAACAGATAATTCCATCAACAAGATCAAAAGTCAAGTGTTACATCTAGATAAAAAATTTTATGAAATTCGTATCTGAAAAATTCATGAACCCATCCGTGCGAGAAGCTCACATTTATCGCAGATCATCCGATGTTTCGCGATTGCGTGGTATACATATTTATTCAATTTGTTTATCGGTCGGTGAATATGATTTACTCGAAAATATTATTGATTTTCCTAGCGCAAGTTTTTCACTGATAGATTTTAAACTACGTTATTCTCCCGGTGGAAATTAATTGCATTTTCGGGATAATCCTTCATATGGAGATAAGAGCGTCAATCCTTTAAATCGTAGCGCTTATCGTCGCGCAGGATCAATGCAAACTAATATAATAGTTGACCACATATATCGGCCAAAATCAATCGCTCGTGTCCACGCACGCATTGTGCAGTGTTTATATAATATATATTTTATACGTATACATATATACGTGTATATCTATCATGCGCATCAACTCTCTCCTATACATTACATCTATCATATACTCCGCTTTGATACAAATACTTTAATTGATTATCCGAGATGCGAGAGGAGAAAAGGAATCCTCTGTTAGTCTGAAATCCAATGAAGTCTCCTCATTCGGAAAACAAGAAGATAATAGGATGGCTACAATAGGCGTGTATTTACGGAATGAAAACGCCAGTTAAATCGTCCGTGATTTGAAATAAAAAAAATGAATTTAATTTATATTTATTTTTAAATTATTTCGATGCGCGATAAAACTTTCTGCTTTTCTAATCGGCGAAAAATTTAAATGGCAAAGCGAGATTAAGTCTTTTCTAATATATTGCTAGACAAATTCTAAGGGCATGACGTAGGCGATTTTTTCGCGCATACACAGTCCGCGGAAAATTAACAGGAGCATTGTCCGACTAGATTCTCGACATTCGTGTTCAACTATAGTCGAGTACCTCGTCCGTGTCCTTCATGTCCCGTACATTCTGTATGGCGAGTGGTCTGTATATATTCCATCGGTCGATTGCGTTATATACGACAATCGAGTACATTATATCGAGTGCATTAAAGTGAATGTACGATGATATGCATGATATAAATCCACCCTATATCCGACTTTCGATGAGGACCTGCCACAGTTTTTTTCTCACTCGCATGACGCTCTTTGCTGGCAATCGTATTTTCCGCGATCTCACCGTAAATATACTAATTGTAAGAAGGCCGTTAATTAATAGCTGTCAAATTGATACCTTAAGCGCGGATTGTCATCTGTTGTAATCATCGCGAGCATCCTGTGTATGGCTTAATGTTCTATTGTCCGGTGTATACCATTGCTAACCATCTATTACTGTCTGTTATTCCACTTTGTGCGGTGAGTATATATTCACTCCCGAGAGAGATGGGTCACCATGGATAACCAGTATAATATCCGGATCTCCGGATGAAACGTTATGGGACTGTTTTTTAAAATTACGCTTAATGTAGGAGAAATCGAAATAATTATTATAATGTAGAAATAAAATTGATGAACTTTATAACAAATCTATTATATGTAATTTTTTAAACTTGTGATATATCTTTATCAAAGGTACATCTTTAAAAAATTCTTCACCATATTTGCACAGATGCGATAATACAAAGTAGCTCTGTTAGCAAGAACACATCTGAATCAGAGAGTGTTCTCTGTAGTGATGTATTCGATTGATACAGTTGAAGATGTTGCACATCAAACGTTAGTCAAACATATAAATTTCTCATTATTCGCTTGTCTAATTACATTAAAATGCCCGAAGACTGCAAGTGGCATGAATATATACGTTACGGTGATTTCATTAAAGTATCATTATTCACAATCTTATATCAAACTGATATAAGACTTTGATTTCACGTAAAATGCATACGATAATTGTCAATCGCGTACGCCAACTATTGCAATGCTTATTTTTGGATAAAAAATTATTTTTAAATTGTGCTAAACTTTTAAATATAATTGTATCTGACGAATTAAAAATTGACCACATTTATATCTTTACTTTATATTTTTTGCCCTCAAAATCATACACACAATATTTAAAGAATAAATTTGGTAAAGGGTAATTTCAAAGATTTAATTAGTTGTTTGTACAAACAACGGAAGCGATATACCTATGTATTTTTGTGAGAAGATGACGAAACAATTAACGTGTAACACGTAATTATTACAGCAAATCGCTCAAAATTTCTCAAAATGCCGTTGTATTTAACTAATCTCATTGAATCAATTAAAGTGTTAATATGCTTGTTTTGACGTGACGTTTTACATTGTTGACCGAGACGCCAGTGCGTAACCGTCAACATAATTTCTGCCGTGCACTATAATTATACACGATGTCACGTGCGATGTTCCTTCCGGGGATACGTGGCAATATGTTCAACGATGCTTCATCTCGCCAAGCGCGAAATTCGCTCGTGCATCTGCCTCTTGTTGAGAAACGATTCACCCTGGCGTGCTTTTGAAATAGACACTTATTGTTAGTTAACGATTGCGTTCGACGAACAGCGCAATTAACGTTACTCACGCATCTGTTTCTCCGCACGAAACCTACGAAACTGCTTGCGTTTTAACGTTGTAATGTCCGTTATCTTCGGTACATACGGCTTGATTGCCATCCTCAATCCTGGTGGTTGCTATGCCGTATTGAATAGCCTGCAGAGAACCCTGTAAATCAAAAACGTTTCCGAGGAAAGAAAAAAGCTTCTGGGAAAGATCAGCGGCATTTTATGTTAGCGCTTATCGCCATTTTAAACACTTAAGATATTAATTTTCAATAAATACAATGAATAGCGATAAGTTGATCTCTAAATTATTCAAATTGTATTATATATCTATAATTTGTTGCTGCCAATATTTTTCAATACTTAAAAATTAGGTATATTAAAAATATTTCAATAAGTAAATAATTATAGCAATCTCATATAAATGTATAAATATTTACTTTTTCATGATTAAAACAAAATACATATTTTGAGAAAATGCCAGTATATATAAGTTTAAAATACGCAGAGAAATTATATTAAATTTATACGAATGACAGCTGAATATCAATATGATGTAACATTTAGGTACGTCATTTAATGTCGTTCTGAGAAAACAAACGCTATAAGTGATTGACGTGGTTTACTTGTTTTAAAGCAATTTATTCAGGAAACACCTTGCGCGCCTGTTTGCATAACATAGGAACAATTTATTCGAAAAACTGATTCCGCCACGATCAACAACGTTTGCGCCACCGTAAAAATGCACGCCCCAAAAAGATACAAACTTTTCCCGGTAGTCATTTCAGTATAATAATTTTACTGCAAATCATTGAAGATTTTAAGAGCTGTTACAATGGTCTCTTTTCTCAGTGGGGAAAGAAGTTTGCTTATTACTACGGCTGAAAAATATATAGATTGGAGTCGACGCCAATAACAGAGCTTTTTGCGACAGCAAACCGTGCTCTTATCAAGTTTGATGCGACATAAAGTTTGAAAAAGCGATGAATCTCGTGTGAACCTAAAAGCGGGCAACGTGGGCAAGCGATTTTGACACATCAAACGGACGAAACGCGCTTAAATTACTTTGGCCTAGATGCTTCATTGACATCTTGGCCGCGATTCAACTTCGAACGAGGGCGAACGCTGCGACATCCGGCAGCTTGGCCATGTTGGGATTTAAATGGTGGTAGGGCTAATTAATGGCACGCCATCGGAAATTTATTACGTCAACTGGTTATGTTTCAAAGGTGCACGCTCGCTCAGAGCACGGCCATCGTTGACAAACTTAACAAACTGCCGTCGACAAAAGATTCTATACTGACTCGGAAAGACTCGCATTTCAAGTATGCTGCTAAATGCAGCAACGGCGACGGCGGCGGCTGCAGCGACGCGACAAAGTTACAAACTGGCGAAACTTCGTGCTGACGAAGCCGCAAATACTTTCGTTGACGTGTAACAAAAAAAGTTTAATTTCGCGAGCTCACCGAAACAAAATTTGCGGCGGTTGAAACGGTTCTTTTCGAGGTAAAGAGCCGCGCTAAATTTACTGTATCTTTTTTATTGCAAGCGTGTCGCGCGCAAAACCCAGCACACATCCTTGGGGCGCTGAAATTTCCGTAGTTTTCTGAAGAACACTTTTGTTACTTTTAAGAGTCTGATGTTACATACCTATTTCACGTTGACGTTTAACCTTAATTTTTAATTAGGAGCAAGTGTTGTCTCTCGAGTTAATTTAGTTATATCAAAAGTAATTTAAGCAATTATAAAATTTAATTTGTAATGTAATATTATGTCTTGTATATTATTTAATGTTATTCATTATTATTACATAAATACAATATTTGTGTTTGAATTAGATTTAATTATGTATTTGCAATAACACACATATTGTCATATATTCTTTGTGATATACTAGCTCAATTTTTGGCTTTCACATCTTCTTACAATCTTTGCCTATGCTTTTGGGACATTGTCATTATAAAATTTAACGATACCACAAGGGATGTAAGCCCTGTTCTGTACGAGTAAAATCTACTTCGATCAAACGTGGTAATGAGAAATGTGAAACACCTCCCGAGAGATACCATTATTGCCGTCTCCCATATATGACTGCATTCTGGAGAAATATATCTCGATACGTTATGTCGCGAAAACGAAATTCTCTGAGAAAAGGTGTAGCTTTCCTATTTTCCATTATTGGAAAAGTATTATTCATCTATATTGTGGGTCACTCTTCTTGGCAACATCATATTTTTATTTAATTGAATTTATTATTGTTAAAAGTCACAATGCAACATCTTATGACAAACTATTCGTGAAAAGTAGCCTGCATATAATATAGATATATCAACACAATATTTCAAATATTTCAAATAATGTTTATCAATTTATCTTTTTCAAATAAACATATTAGCATATCAACTGAATTATTGAATTAAATTAATAAATTTTATTTTAAAATTATTCCTGCGAAACTGTTACAATTGTAATAAATAATTATTAACATTAATATCTATACAAATCGTTAAATATTTGTTATCATAAATTAATCGATTAAATAATTAAGATTTATATTAAATGGTTTGAGTTTTGTTAATATAAAAGCGATTCGCACAATAATTTGAAATTACGTGGGCAATTAAATAATTAATCACGGTAAATGGCAAAACATGATACGAGGAAACAAGTTTCGACGAGCTCGTGTGCAATTCGCGTGCCACACACGCATCGCATGCGGTCGGGTCTTTCGTCATTGAAACTCCGACACGCTCATAACGCAGACTTCATTAGCTCGTAAACACCGCGTGCGCTTATCATGCGGCCCAGGTTAGAGTCCAATTATGAGTCCGATCGTAATCGAACGCGAAGCCCTGTTCGTTAAAAACACTTTCTGATCTTAGATGGAGACGCGCGCATACGTGCGCTTTTACTTGCGAAAGCCGGTATGTTTATATATATATATATATATATATATATATATATATATATATATATATATATAATACCATATATAAACTGGCGTAACGCTCTGATAGGGCGGGTAACAAGGGAAGTTACAACGAGGAGCGATAATAATTACTTTACTGTACGCCCTGCCGCGAACGTTATCGGAAACTTAGTTTGTGCTAGTTTTTAACGCAAAACAGTGCAACGCAAATTGCTAATAATTTACGACGAAGTGTCACTTAAGAAATGAATTATGTGAATCAAGTGTACTATTAAATACAAATCTTGCTACATAATATGCATATACATTAGTTTGATAATTATTATTGATTATTTATGATTATTAATTTTCGTTTTTCTCATTTTTTTCAAAGTAGAATAAATGAGACATGATGAGGAGATAGTAAAGATAGTAAAGATAGTAAATTATATAAATTATTATGCGAGTATTTTTGAATGCATCTAATTAACAGCGTAATTAGAGTGTAAATGTGTACAATAACAACTGATAATTATTTAATATATAGCCATAAATAATAAAGCTGTATAAATTTATTGACCTATAATATGTTAAACTAAGGGGAAAATTTTTTTGTATGTATTAAGTACTACAGATTATTACTGATTAAATATTGCTAAATAAGTCGATCTCTATTTTCATTTCATAATTTTTAGTTTATAAATACATAAAGACATACACATACACACACTTTCTTTTCTTTCGCTTTTTTTCTAAAGCATTTCTATTTGTTATAAATACTCAATACGAGGCTAAATTAATAAAATATTAATTAAAATCATAGGTATTAGATATAATGTGGAGATATACTATACATGATAAAATAGTTATTATTAAAATATTACATTATTTAATATGAAAACCAATAAATTATTGACTACTGATCACTAAAATTATTGAATGTGTTGTCATCCTGTTAGGGGAAGATAAAGTTAGCAGTCTCATAAAGTGTACGCGCAAGTAGATAATTCAAGTTTTTCAGAGAACCGACGAAAATGGAGCTAACAAGCAGTCTGAAATATCGCAATAACTGCGATTCATGCTTGTATTATGGCACGTGGGAATACCTATATTAGACCCCGTACTAATGCATTTCGCCGCGCCGTGTACGCCTAGCCACGGAATATTATTCCGTATTCACGTATGCGCGTGTTTACCCGTGGAGCACATCCTGCGCCGCATATATAACCAAGAGTTACAGAAGTGAAAATTTCCCGCTTCGTGTACGCCGCGGAAGCGCAACGCGCTCATACCATTTTTCTGCCCTTTTTATCCGAGAAAAAATACAAGGGACGACATTACATGTACAGATTGCACATATTTAAACGGTCTGAATTAAATTTCCCTATTCTCTCGCTTTAAACTTGAGTTTTCATCTTTTATACTTGCGTTTATATATTCTGCGGCGTATGTTGAAACACGCGTAGAAGCCGCGATATAATCGCGTGCATGTAATATGGCTCTTAAATGCATTCATAAATGTTAGTAAAATTTATTCAAATTGTGTTTCACACTAATTATATTATTGCGCAATAAATATGTATTTCGAATCGTATCTATTACTATAGCAACGGAGAAGTAATTCAGTCCACTCTTAAAAAAGGCGTGTTAAATCGATACTCAAAAGTCTTATTTGTTGCCTCTTTTTCGCGATGCTGATTGGCTTTCTATAATTTTTTGCTATTTTTGGCTTCTAAAATTAATTTTTTGCTTTAGTTTTTAAAAAGTTACTTAATATTCAGCTATCGAGTCTCTCGTAATGATTGGTTCTGATAATTTGGCATAGATAGCTTTATTTATCACCACTAGTTTACATTTAAAAAATTAAATAACTTAAAGTTTACATGAAAAAAACAGATTAGTATTTTCGTGTAGACGTATGAATTCTTTTACAAACTAAACATTAAGTTCAAACTGACAAAAATACAAATAATTTTTCCTACACGTGCCTTTGGCATGAACTGATACTTCAGAACAATATTTCAGAATTTTAATTGAATTTGCAAGTTTTGATTGTGCAAACCTTTGTGTAATCAAACCTTTGACACTTTCATATAATTGGTGCACGTTGGAAAATTTGATGGAAAATACACGTGGAAAAATTCAGAGTACAATAAATTAATACATGATAAATTTTGTAGAAATTGGAAAAATAATCCTCATATCTCGTTAGAAATATCTTATTATCTTCCGAAGCTACTCGCACAAACGTTCACGGGTGAAAACAGTCCTGCAGGGATAAACGTGGAGACAGAAATGTGAGCGAGTGTTTCAAACGAGTTTCGGCCGCAGGATATTTCGCACGCGAGGCACGAACGTTGCAAATAAATCAAGGCTTCTCTGGCTGCCGCCGTAGAGAATCCACGAGGGCAGCGAGTAGGTGCGCTTTCCTCAGTGGACAAAAAGGGCAGAATGACGCACTGGTCGAGAAAACTAGTGAAACGTCGAAAAGGAGGTGTAGAGCTCATCTCTCGAATTATCAACTAAAATATTTGAATAACAATACTTGTCTCGTTCTCGACTTGCCTTTTCAATAAATACAAAGAACATACATCTCAATCTCCTAATAAGGTCTTTTAATCTGAAATAACAAAATTATTCTATATTATTTTTACATAACTTTTGCAGAAACACAATTTCATAGAGACGCATTTTGGCCGAAAATAATTTTTATAAGAATAACACATCAAATTTTAATTGTATTCTAAACTTTATTATTATTTATTATAGAAATTATTTTCATAAAAGAAAACAAATATATTAATTTCACAAATTCGTTTTATTTCAAGCCAATACTACACTATTTATTTCTTCGCCCAATTATTGAGCATCATATTTATACATGGGCAAATATGAATCTTATTCAATCTATCGATCTGGTACTAGATATTGGTACTCTTTGCTCTTATTGTCATATACACACCCGGCCGCGAATATGTACCATAAACATGAGAAAATTTCATACGGAGGAAATACGGAGCCAATCTTATCGCGCGAGATACATTTCGCGTGAGGAGCGGTGCATGGAGAAATCGAAATAAATAATCGGTGTCGTAATATAGGCCACGGTGATAAAACGCATCGCATATATTGCACTAACGCACGATGTAATCGGAATACGGCGGACTGTAGTTCGCTTAAGAGATGCACCTAGTTCTCGTTTAAAATTTGTTGGCAGCCGTGCACACAATGCTTGTCCAGCAATGTGTAAAATCGCTGTGCGACGTACGATCGTTTTGGTCTGCGCGAGATTTTTGGACGCGATTATTTCCATCTGCGAGAAGAGTTGAATGAAATGAGAATGCTTTAAAAAAAAAACGCATGAATGCATCGACTCGGCCATAAGATCGATAATTATCGAGATCAAATTCATTTTTGCAATGTGCTAAATGTAAAATAATTCCACTTTTTGTTCTTAAGGGATTAAATACATATCAATCATTCTATTATTTTTTTAAATATTTGTTATTTGTATTACAAATTATCTTAAATATAATTCATGACTTTATTTCATGGTATTAATACAAACAGTCAATGTAAAAGTATCAATGAGAAATTTATGACATGCTAATGAACTGCATACATATAATATAGATTTTCATTATTCAGAATTGATAGAGTGGTGCGATTTCACTGTATACATAATGCATTTCATATATTTTAAAAGCATTTTAAATATTCTTAAATTATGTAGAAATATCAAGTAAGCATACATCACTAGGTTCTCTTGTAACGAAACAATTTTTATTTTAAATTATTTTCAGCCACAGAACATAAAAACAGTAATAAGTTAAATATTAGAAAATCATTTTAAATTTAATATCGCTCCATCATCTGCTTCTGATTTGTATATGCTTTTAATTCTTCTACCTTGATTTCATAATTAAGTTTTCGTATTAGCATTTATATTAAAAGACATTTAAATGCGTTATGATGGTGAGTACGAATGTATTTTGAATGATAATAATAATATGTATAATACACACATTATAGTGAGATTAAAAATGATGTCTTCTATTTTTGAATAGTATTATTTTGTGGTATCATTAAAAATCTATGACATTTACTTTAATAATAGAAAGTATTATGTGCAAGAGTTTATTTGATTGGTAGAAGAAATAAAATCTTACGATAATTGTATGATATAAGATAGATGTATAATTAGTTGTTTAATTTGTGATTTTTCTTTAAAATTAACTTTTTTACTTATCTTTGCAGGTGAACGGATCTTGGAGTTTACCTGGGTTTGTTTGTGATTTTTATATCGCAATGGATGTGACTTGCAGCACCAGCTCTATATTCAATCTCGTGGCTATTTCGATAGACAGGTAAACATTTTTCCTTTGCTTACACAAGAATCAAAACACTAATCTTGAGATATCGGTTGGAAATTCTCTTGAGATAACTTCCACTGGCTATTCTATTGAACATTTAATGTTTAAAGATTGGCTTATTAAAATTATTTAATATCGATTATAAGATTACGGATGACTTCCGATAATATTGCCTCAAATAATATAGGCCTTCATATTGTGAAATAAAAAATAATATAAATGTGTAGCACGTATTATTATCAAATAAATTTTACAATCTGATAAATTCTTTGCACAAGACTAATAAATAAAATTAATTTTTAATATAGAGATGTGATTACAATTTTGCCCACGTTTGGTGAGTTTGATGATGTCCACGTTTTTCGTTAAATTTCGATAGACGTTCAAGCATGTGCTTTCACTAATTCTCATGGTCGTAAAAAAGTCTCAGTGACTACGGGGAAAGTTTGGAAATCAGGAAAAAGTGAGGTGTAGGCTGATTTTACTGGTTTACGTGCCTTGAATAAAACGCAGGCCAAACTCGCACCTGTGCTCGGAATGTAAGTTGATAGGAGAATTAGACATACCAGTACGTTTAAATTTGCTGGAAAATAATCTTTCTGATGAAATGAAGGTTTATCGTGATTAGCCATAAAAGAAGAATAGATAGTTAAAACTGTTTTATATTATACTACGTAGGTTTAAGTTTACTATCTCAAATATATAATTACTTGTCATATTCTTTTTTCTGTTTGGAAAAAATGATTATAAAAAAATTATAGAATTGAAATATAATAATACTAAGAAAATTATAATTTAATAATAATAAGATTATTTGTTACGTATAACATTTAGTAGAATTTTTATTAAAAGAATTAATCCTGCACATATATCGAACAATATTCCTTAAAAATTTTAAATACGGTTAAATTTTTAAGTTAAAACCGTCTTCTATTTAAATGCTTCTAAAAAAAATATGTAAACTGGAAAAGTGCATATAGATCGCGATTTGAACGATATTGCATTTCGACTACGTTTAATTGATTTTGTATCGTTGAATTATGGATGAGAATAACGAGAACCTTTATTCCCTTCCCCTGTTGCTTTCTTTGTTCTGTTATGATAGTAGTTGACAAGAGGTTTGTCACATAGTAAATTGATGACAGGATGAACAAGAGATTCAAGAGTGCTTGATGATACATATGACGAGAGTGCTATATACCGCCTTCATACTCAACTCTACAGAAATAAATTGTTATTAGTTAAATTGCAACGAAAAACACATAAATGCGCAAGTCATGCACTTTGGGTAATTTTCTATTTGAAAGAATCGTAATGACTGATTGCTATAAGCGATGTCAGAAGCTAAAAATATTTTGAGAAAGAATGTTGCAAAGAAACTTCGGGCTTTAAGATAGTTCTATATCTCTTCCGAACTTTGGAAATCCCCGACTACAATGCTCTGAAAATAACCTTTTATGGCCTTTTCATTTCTTCGTAGGAAGTTTAGATGATCAATCACGAATTTTTATGAACGATAAAAGTGTGTATTTAAAGCAAATTGTTATAAAACTATTTTTTATTGATATTTTTGAAATAGTGAATTTTTAGATTTATTTGAAGTCTTAATTATACTTTAAACATATGTGTACTTTTAAAATTTATTTTCGCATTATTCCAAAATAATTATGTCCAAGCAATAATTTAGTATAATGATAATAGTCAGCACAATAAATACGTACGAGATAGGAATTCTGAAAGACGGATGAGACAAGAACCATTGGATCTACATGGATAGTTTTAACGATATAATACTCGTTGTACGGGAGGGAATTGCAACGTACGCGAACCGATTTTGAATTGCAGATACATAGCAGTGACCCAGCCGATAAAGTACGCGAAGCACAAGAACAATAGAAGAGTATGGTTGACGATACTGTTGGTCTGGGCGATATCGGCCGCGATCGGCAGTCCGATTGTTCTAGGCCTGAATAACACTCCGGACCGGATACCGGACCAATGTCTGTTCTACAATACGGATTTTATCATCTACTCGAGCCTGTCCAGCTTCTACATACCGTGCATCATCATGGTATTTCTTTACTACAATATATTCAAGGTGAGAACGATGTGATTTTTTTTGCGACAACGCATATTAAAATGCCGCAAAGCTATATTTTTTTGCATGCCTAAGAATCGACTGAACAATGCATGCAAAGTAATTTAATAATCGGAATATTAACATACAAAGTCATCTTCAATCATCTTTATTTTTAGATTTTATTCCATAAAATTTTAGGAAACTATCTTTTTTATTTAATTTGAAATTTTTATCGTTAAATTTTCTCATTCGCGTATGCATAGTAAACGCGAAAGAAGAAGTTTTTTCACTGAAGGTTGAGAAACGCTGATATTAATAGGTCAAGCCGGTTAGCGGAAAATATAGGATCATACGGGTAATCGAAATTGCGCATTAAACGAACACGTAGATTAAATAAACCGTCATTACCATCGCAATACAAATTGCGAACGACGTGAACAAATTTTGATGTAATAACCAAAAATCTGCAATTTAATAATCAAATTTCTAAATGTAATTGCAATTGATATGTCGTTATATTTCGAATAATATTGGAAATTTAATACCGCTATGAGATAAAATCTTGAACAAAAAATTCGCGACGTTAAAATTTTAACTACAATGAATTTTAAAGCATATGGCTTTTGTAATATAACTGTGGCACAGCAATTGTACAAAGACTGCACAGTGAAATCTATTTCAAAGATTCTGCTCCAAAAAGAAATCGATAGCTGTCTTTGTAACTGAATCGACACACGCACGCGATGACAAGACGCAAAGGAAATTATCTCTAGCTCGATTACAAAAGGGCAAAAATTTATTCGTGCCTCTTTTATCTCTATGATTACTTCAGAAACGTGAACCGATCGCGAAATTGGCAGTGCCATGAAAGGTAGTTCTCGTAAAGGCGAATCCGCTGTCTTTGTAATTTAATTATCACGTGTGTTTTTTTTTTAATTCTACGTACGGTATCGCTAAAATTAATCCAACTTTATTGTCGACGGCGCGGAATTCTTTAATATTTTATTTTGGAATTAAAATAGAGGAAATATATGACAAAATCATAATAATATGATATAATAATTGTAATACAGTCGACATAAAATCATAACTACACGCAACTGATATGTAGTGTGTTTCGAAAATCAAACACGTATTTAAATATTGAGATGTGGTTTTACAGCGAACGGTTTTGCTATAAACAAACTTATAAAATCACCTTCGTCCATCTGTCTCGGATTTCTCGTGTTCGATATATTTACAGTAAAAATCGTACAAATTTTATGTGATTAATCTCGGACGCAGATGGAGCAAAGTGCACTGCGGTTTATACAGCGGTTGCTATCATATTGCGGTGGTTCGTAAATACGGCTAGTCGAACAATTTCCACGTTTGTAATAAAACGTACAAAATATTTCGATTGGACTGTTAATTTCGTACTTGCGGCAATTGTACGCATAATACCAGCGTGAAATATCGTAATAATATTGATATACGACCTTTATATTTTCAATATAATGTTACCACGTCATTCGCGTGCGATATTATATCATATCATAAGCTCACACCCTTCATAAAACCGGAACGCATCATTGACGGCATCACTGTCAGCTGTAAATTTCTATTGAACTTTGTGGAGCTTGTAAAAAGTGTAAAGGATATAGCTTTAGATGGAAAGGAGAATATTTTCAACTCGAGTTTTCAGAAAAAAGATCTAGTGAAATTTTAAAAAAATAGAAAACAGAATTTTGTGCAACAGCAAGCATTTCCTCCCTCTCCTCTCTCTCTCTCTCTCTCTCTCTCTCTCTCTCTTTATCTCATTCAAAATGAATTGATAGTCTTTTTAGGCAATCAATTTACATTCACGATAATAAGATGCAAATAAATTTTTTCTTCTCATTGATTAAAAGTTATTTGCATCTATTTTAACTTTGTAATTTGACTCTCAACATAATTAATTGAAATAAATTCCACATTTCAATTGCTCAAATATTAAAAATATTGCAAGCAAACATAAATGAAAAAAATGCGAATAGCTATTCACAATAGCTACATATGTTATAATAATTTATTCGTTCATTAAGACTTTATACTTTTAAAGCAGCATTGTATTATTGCAAAAAATAAAAAATAGCTAGAATGAGTCTCTTTCATCATCATAATTATCTGTATGATAATTATCTGTAAGAAGAATTTATGTTATTTCTAAAAAAAATGAATGTGTTTTCCAAGAACGTAAGTACGGATATCGAGAAATATATATATATCTCTTTTTTAAAGAGAAGAACAAAACTTTTTTTAATGCAGTTAAATCAACAGCAAAATATTAGAATACTTTAGTAGCATGAAGATTTTTTTCTGTAAAACTGTTGAAATAAATCTCGTTATTCGTAGATAGGTGCTCGATAACTCGTCTCGAATGTTATCTACAGAAATCTCACGCAAAGATTTACGTTATACATTTACGTCTCGAGTTCGCAACCCCTCGTCTGATTTACGTCACAATGTAGATTTTCAATTGACCGTTTCAGGCTCTGCGAAACAGAGCGAAAAGGGCTCGTGCTAGCAAAAAACCGAATTTAGGCGATATAAAACCGGGGAGCATTATCGAAAATATCGCACACACGCGTAGGTGAGTACTCGAGTGTGTATTACCCGTTTATTTTTAAGTACTGTCTTTTACATTGTAAAAGTTACAGCAAAATGACAGATTTTTTTGTAATTCTGTCTTAAAAATATTTCTTAATTTACATAAATGTATACATAAACATACATAAATAAATGTGATTTTGTAATAATGAAATTTTTGTTGTTCTAATTTTAAATATATCTTTTATTTACTTTAAAGTAAATGAAAAATGTATTATGCTGTATCTTTTACTATAATTGATGTTGTGCATGATAAGCATGCAAATATTACACATAAACACACATACACATATATATTGCCGTCTCTGCTTCCTTACTCTAATATATTGTATTTACAATTTCATGCAATTTTATAAGAAGAAAAAAACGGATAGAATTCTAATACAACTCGATTAAAATCTGGATTAAATCTAGATTAAAATCTAGAAAAGCGCTAATATCTTATACAGATAAATCAAATTGAAAATACGTTTTCATTATTTGATTCGGCATTTGTTTTATATCTTTTATCTGATCAATAATCTTAAGGTATAAATGATTAGAAAAATGAAACATAATACAATTTATAAATCCTTTACATATATGCATATTTTTTTTCGTATCCTTAAACCATTGCATTCTCAATCCTAGACTCTTGCTCTATAAATCCCTGAATTTTTAATTTTTCTTATGTCTCTTGATACTTTTTCTCTGATTGTTAAATTTTTAACATCGTAGCAGATTTATCTGTAAATATAAACTGTTAGAGACCGTATTATTTTCCGACGGTTTT
Source organism: Tetramorium bicarinatum (assembly GCA_928718305.1). NCBI lineage: Eukaryota > Metazoa > Arthropoda > Insecta > Hymenoptera > Formicidae > Tetramorium > Tetramorium bicarinatum. Next base: position 34,419,458 of record OV788325.1, read on the forward strand.
ATCTTGATAAAATGACCTATAAATTATTGCCATTATATACTTAAAAGATGGTCCATCTTTAATATAATACATAAATATATCATATTGCATAAATACCATTAATATATTAGCATAAATAAACGACATTATGTGTAACAGATTTAAATTAGAATCGATTCGCGCGATTCTCACGTTCGCAGACAAATCGCTTCGTGGGAAAAATATTGTGGGTGAAAATTTATTCATGCGCTCTCTTATGCGACGTTATCCGGATCGTTTGCCGGCGCGATAAGCGCGAAGACAGCCTGCTGACATTTGGAGCACGTCGCGCGCGCGATGCGCAACTATTCTTTTCAATTTTCGCGACCGCGTAAGGCTTGCATTCCAACGAGACAATTTCTCGCGGAGATTGGTACCAGCTGGCGCGATGCGAGCTGAGAGACGGGGCGACCGAGGGTTAAGTCCCAAACATCCCCGGATAATTCGCTTTTCTCGCACGCCTCCGCTCGCACGTGCTTTCATTTCCGCCGTGCTGACGAGGGCAACCTCGTCTTGAATAGCAAACTACTTGTACGTCGCTTAATCGCCGGTTTTTTTTGTTTGCGTACTTTCTCAGACATGACTCTCGTTACGTCTTTCTTATTCTTTCTTTCGCGTTAAAGTAACGCGAATTGAAAATTATCGAGAAAGGTATTCTTTATTGACATTTATAATGGAAAGATGATGGTGCATCAAGCAAGTAGTTCGATTGATGTGCATAAAAGTGGCGAATGGAATTAGAATGGGATTAGAGGAATAGGAAAGAGAATAATTTTAGGTTTTGGATTATCATCATTTATTTGTACAGAAATATCCACTTAGATATAACAATGATTATTATTCTACGTTTTAAAGAGATAAAAATGCTATTCTACATCTAGCATTTGGAATACAATAGCATTTCATAATATTTTATTGTCATCATGCAAAGTGAATATCCGCAACTACATAAAATACGCACGGGCATAATATCGTAAACCGAGATAATAGTATTCGTATTTATTTATGTGCACTACCATTTACCGTTGCATTGGAATCGCATATAACGATACCTGCAGCTCGCGAATTCGATATAAGGATTATTTACTTCGCAAAGTATCACGTTGATGGCTTTAAAGGAATATAAAATATTCTGTAACATGTCCGTCTGTTCCGTCATGTAGAAACATATACAATTCGAGACACGTACAATTTCTGTAAAATATAGCGTGCCCAGGCAGTATGATCACTTTTCTACATTATGGATGTTACATTTAATTGAAAAAAATGATCATATCAACGTTAAATTAAAAACTTTCAGCGCATTAAATTCTAACGGCAGATAAGAAGCTTTTATATTTCGATTAATTAAAATTGGTTTCTATTTAAGGAAACTTTAATTCTCGCGATCTAGAGTTAGAAAGATATTTAATATTGGAAATTAAAAAGTTACAAGCGAAACGTAGCGTTCAATCAAAGTTTTATTCGTGTACTCAATTACGAATTGATCGAAGTAGTTGTTGAATTTGTTCCGAAAGAAGAGAGCCGCGGTATTTTTGAAACAACGTTTACACAGACCCACGTGAAGCTTAGCAGACATATACGTTCGTAAATACTCGACATCCCTAGCTAAGAAGATTTTCGAAAAATATTAAGACGCTTCGTTAAGTACTTGAGACTACCCGACGGGAGTACTACGAAGGTAAACGAAATTTTCCAACAAACTCCTGTTTACCTTCCTTCCAGCGAAGAGTGCAGGAAATCTAAGTATTTAAGCGGTTGAACGCGAGAAAGACACGTACTGGGGAAGAATGGCCGAAAACTGAAACTGACCATCGCACACAAAAAGTGTCGTTTAAATTAGCCATTAAAAAGTATTATCACGAGTTTTATTTTATCACAACACATTGGCAGAGAATTGTACTGTAGGAAAAAAGTTTAAAAAATTATTATAATTTTAATAATATCACTTCAATAGATTTAATTAATATTTCTCCGTGAGCAAAATAGCATTTTCTGTGATACAGAAAGAATTCTTAAACATTTACAAATAATATAAAATGTAATTTAATTTAATAATAACAGGATCTAACAAGTATCTACATCGTAATAGTTTCAATTGAAATATCTGCAAAATATTATTTTGTTATTGATTATTTCTTCCAGACGATTATAAAGTTTCTACAGACTTCTTTGTTACATATCTGAAATAATAGTTTCTAAATTTTATCTTATTTTTATGATTACTTTAGAAAAATATAAAAAATATTTTTGTACGGAAATTTTGTTTGGTGTTAAAATTAAATTAAGTTTTTAATGAATTAAAATAATGTTAAATTAATTAAAGATAATGCGTTTCGGAAAATTGATAATTACTTTTAATTAATGTTGACGAAGATCACATTTACAATGACGCATGATGCATGACGGCGGCGGCAGACGATAAATTAAACTTAGGTGTTTACAGTCGCAGTCGCAATTTGGTAACTTCATCCGCATTTTGATATCTCTCTAGGGTGCAATGTATCCGACATAATCTGGCATCCCAGTTAATCCGCCCACATGCACCCACGCTGACCACGTTATCCCTTTATCGACTTTGTTATCGCGTGGACCGAGGTTCGGTCGAAAGCACCGAAATTTTGATATTTATCTTGACCATCTAATGCACGAATCCTGTTGCCGTGGCACGTGTATCTTATCCCAAGGTTATGTTCAGGTCGGAGATCAGTACAATTAATAACTATTTCACGTGGTGACATATGTAAATCTGAAATTGCTTGCTTAAGATTAACGAGGATGAGGAAAAATGATGAGAAAATGAGATAAATACGAAAGGAAAGATATCGTTTTAAACTAAAATTCCATAAATTCATACAATAAAATAATAATGCTTTTTTTTCCTATGATTGTAAGATAATACATATTTGTAAGATAATTTTAATTAAATTAAACGCGTTTAAAAGTTTTCTTGGTAAAATAAATGTTACCGGAAAAATTCTTTCAATTTATTTTTTATATTAAATTCTTAAAAATGAATAAATATATACATATGTGTATTTTTTAATATACAGACATACTTATATCTTTAAATATTTTTGATAGCTTTCTGTTATTTTAGCAGATAGATTATCAAGATATTATTTTTAATTTAAGTCATATAAAATTAGAGTTAAATTAAATTACTTTATCATAATTTTTTTAATGAATCCTTAACAGTAAAAATTAATTTTGTTTTATGTAAGAATTTTTCTCTATCGCGAAAAATTGATGTTCAAATGTATGCTTATGCGTACAGAAATATATGTGAAAATGCTGCGTCATGCTTTGAATAGGCGATTTTTAAATGTATCGGCACTGTGTCGAAGTATACTATCATTTCGCGAATACTATCATCGAAGTTTGATAATGCAAAATTTAACAACTGAGCTTCCAATTTGCGCATAGGAGTATTAATAAAGCTTATGGCAGCTCAAATCGCAGTCTCCGAATATATGAATTATTTTGCAATGCAAAACGAATTTTGCGCGAGTTCAAGGAAATTAAACATTGTAACGCAATTTTACATTATCGAAGCAACCAAAGTTTTGATAATGCCATTTACAGAATATTCAACTTTTTAGAAAATTCGCGAATTTTGGATATTGTGAGAGAGATTGAAAAATTTGTGGAGCAAATCCGATTGAATTTATTAGCATATTAAAAGCTTGTTATACACAAATTAACGTAATGGTTTATATTTGATAAAAGCTGTAACTTATATTAAATATGAATGAGATGCTCAATACAAATTATTACATTGAGAGAATATATGAGCACATTATCGATCAAAACGCAAGTATACATTTGCAGTTAGATAAATTAACGTGCAACAGACTTTAATTTGTACCAGCGCGCATTCAATCAAAGTCACTCATTTTGTCTCTCGCTCCTCCCCTTTTCTCTCTTTCTTCGTCCTTTTTTCCTTATCTTTTTTCTGTTAAATTTTAAATATTTATATGATTAAATATTATGATTAAATATGATTAAATTGATGCTTTTTATTTTCAATATAGTGAATTTTTAAGTGCTAAATACAAAAATAAAGATATGTAAAAAGATGGAGATATGTATTTAAATATATACATATATTTACTACATTCTCAAAATTAAAGAGATAGGATCGTGACTTATCACGATATTTCGACTTGATCGTGTAACGACGTGTAACAAATTAAAGACTCGTTCGAGACATCCGCCGTAAAAGAAAAACAGCGACTTTCTGTCACTCAGGATCTTGCAGGTGCTGTGAAAAAGCGTGTCGTCGCTTTGTGCATGATAGATACGCTACTTGCTGGATTAACGCTGAGGGATGCCGGATAAACAAGGAAGTGCATGATAGGTGTAGAGGCTTTTCTAGAGGCTTTTGACTAAGATCACGTAGTGGGTATTCTGTGGCAAGGTTTGCGGAAACGGCGCTGGGGGCGGCCGCCCTGGTGGCACCTGGGATCGAGGAACCGACAAACACCGCTTCCGGCAGCAACGAGGACGAAGATGAGACGCCGCTCGATCCCGTCGACGTCATCTCCAATGACAAGAGCACGGAATTCTTTTTAGCCACGGTCGTCGAGGAAGCAGCGTAAGAATTTCATCATATCTTCTTATCACTCGTTCCTCCTCTTCCCCGTCGCGTGCTCCGAACGGAAGGAAGATGTCGGAATTTTCTTTCTATGATATCTGATCGCATTGTCATGACGTTGTGCGACGTAACTTGTCACATCGACTATCAATGCAAAAAGCTATATGGATGCGTCGAAACGATTACTATGGCACACCGTTTTACTTTTTAATAATATAAAAAATATTCCATTCAATTTTGTATGTAAAATTTTCAAAAAATAATTATCTTAAGAAATATGCGATTCTCATTAATAAATTAAATTTATGTCGGAACATAATAAAAATTCGGAATTATTTTTATGTCCAGACATAATTTTAATTTATGAAATTATTGTTATATATAATTATTGTAGGAGTTATTAAAATCAATAGCGGAATAATATTTAATACATCAATTTTTACATACACACACACACACACACAAGATTATTTTAAAATAATATAAAATTTTACACTTTTAAAAGTTTTATTTGCAGCGTTATTAAAAGAAAAATATTACATTAAATAGTGGCATTTTTACATATTTAAATACTTAATATAAATGATAAGTACCCTTAATAAACCACATTGAATAAATTTTAAATTAAATTTATTTTATGTGTATCGCAGGGGAAATACCGGAATTAACTTATAAAATGACTTATATAAATAAGGGCATCTGTATAACCAAGATACAACTTCTCTTTCCATCTGCTTTTACTGAGCTCCAAGAAATAAAACGAATGGTTAAAAAGTCGTGGATGTCTAAAAGGCAAACGAGATGATTATACGATATTCATCCGTACAGTAAAAAATGTAGAGAAATGTTCGCATTTCTTTTTATTACGCATTGCTAGAAATGATCCGATCTGAGGTTCTTCGTATCGTTATCATACAGAGTAGCTTTCCTTTTTAATTCTTAGTAAGTTGCGACTTGCAATTTAAGAAAAGTACGTAATACGAAATTGAAAGAGAGTTATTATTAATAATGACTAAATGAAATTTTTTTTGTATAACTTGGCCTATATATTTAGAAAAATTTCATTGAACGACTTTATGAACTTTTCAGATGCCGTTCCGAAACTACTATTTTCTACTTAATGTTGTACAATAAATGAGACTTGCGAAATTTCAGTTAGCTGGCAAGTGGCACGAAAGGTAAAAAGCGATCTGTTAAGTGAAGCAGACAAATAAAGTAACGCGAGCACGTAGATCACAGTGAGCTATAATTATTTCTCTACTCTTTCTCAAGATTTCTAAGCGACACGAAAAGGCTTTTGAGTCAATCAAAAGTTTTGGCCTACCATTTAATTGACCAATTGAGAGTCTTCAATTAAGAGGATATTACTTCTGCCTTGCGTGTCATAAAGTTTGTGGGTTTGTAACCCTTCCGTTCCGATCCTCTTCAAATTACCTGTACGTACCTGTAACGTGAGAATAATTGATAATTCTTTTTGGGCAAAGTAATGATTATTATTTCGGACTGTCCTTGCTCTTTCAAAATATAATACTTGTAATAATGAAATGTATGCACGTTTTTCTTTATTAAATTTAAAAAATCATATTTTTAATTTTTTATATACATAAAACAATATCTCTCCGAGAGAATTGCTTGGAAATTATTTTACATATAAAGCAATTTAAGCTAAAGTTTTGTATTTTTCACACAGTAAAAACTTGTTTCTTAAATATCGGTTAATTAAATTAATTTTTTTTATGCTTTGAAATGAGATATTTTTATCAATTTTTCACTCTTTAAAAGAATCTTTCGGTAATTTGTCTCGAACAGGTAAAAAGGCGAAGACAATTCAGGGCGATGTCGGAACTTCGCCCGATCGGAAAACTCGGACAGGAAGGCACGTCGATATTCGGGACGGCTGACAAGTCGGACGTTCGAAAGTTCGTGCGCATTGGACGATGAAGCAAAACAAAAAAAGAACAAAAAAAATTCGCAGATCGAGAGAGAAAGAGAGTGAAGGGAAGCAAGGCTGGCCGAGCGGCGAAAAGCCGATGATCTCGTAATTATTTTCTTCGTTCTCTCGACAATCGTAGTACAGTGGGGGTCACTTGAAACTGTGCGAGAGTTCATCTGTTCTCTCTCTCTCTCTCTCTCTCTCTATCTATTTCCAAAACTCTATTCAAAGCCCGCGCACAGTACTCGTTTAACGGAAACCCGTCGCTCCGATAGTAATCCGGAAGTTCGCGAGCTAATCGTGATGGGGTGGCCTCTTTGTACCGGCGTCCGCGAACAATTTGCATCTAACCGCTCGTGTTACCTTTGAAAATGGGCCAATCAGCTCCGTACACATGGACATTTCACGGTTATTAATTAGTATGTATATTCAGTGCTTGAATGAAACTATCGCATATTTTGGCACGTGTGAAATTTCGCATTCCTAATTATGTTTCTAAAGAATTATATGAAAGAGAAAAAGAAGAAAACACATAACTTTGGTGGAAAACAAGTTGTATGTGATTTTTATTATCTTAATATTATATAAAAATAATTATATAAAATTATTTTAACATATTAAACGGTGATTATTAAAATTCAGTAAAGTACATAAAAAGGTATTAAAAATATTTTTTTATATATGTATAATATAACAAATTGAATCTTGCTGTATATTTGTTTAGGATATTATTTCTGTATCCTTACTGCTGAAAGATGTAAACCTATTATTATTTGCATGCATATTTTAACACGTATTCTTCCCTAATTCAGATATCTGTTACATAATCCGATTTCCTGTACTGTTTTTTTTTTAATATTTTATTACATTATCAAAACATTGGTAAATGTAATATGTTAGATAATATGTCAGAAACGTATAAGAACGCAAACATATTAAATACAAAACTTAGTAAATACAAAGAATGTATGTGTAAAATTATTAATAAATAATAAAAAAAGATGAAACTATCATTTAAAGTTTAGAATACATGAAAATTTCCTATTCAAATTTAAATACATGGTTCTGAGATTAGATACAGATATGCACAAAAATATTGCATTGAGCAAGAATATCTGAATATATTTTGTCTAGAATCGTTTTGAGTGCACAAACGTAATCACGCGTTTCGTATCAATAATGAGAAAACAATAATTTAAGTATGATATCAAATGAGATTTTTAAAAGTCTTTTTGTATTATGTAACCTTTGCGTTTTTATTATCAGGAGATCTCGGATTTCTGACCAGGATTCACTTGAGATTGATAGTGCGGATTTTAAACTCTAACATGAAGCGAGTGAGTACCGGGTCTTTCTGACACTCGAATGGTAGTTGTCGTTTCAGCGCGGTGGCACAGGCCCAACTGACCGGAGCACCACACGTGCCGCGACAGGATTCCGGCGGATACGACGGTGCAGCGAGCAGCACGATGATCCACGAGCCACTCGAGACGAATTCAAGTCCGAGCCCGAATCCGCGGATCACGTCGGGCCCGCCGTCCTCGTCGACTTCATCGTCACCACCACCAACGCGAGGCGCGATCAGCATGTCCTCGTCTACGCAGACGAAGAGGAATGGTAACAATGGCGGCGTGAACAAGCAAGAGCTAAAGCGGTTGAAGAGCGCCGGTTCGCTCCTGCCGCTGCAGCTCGCGAGGACTCCCAGCGTGCTGTCGTCCTCCTGTAAGAAGGACCGGAAGAACGCATCGGCCGGGTCAAGGTTTACAATATACAAGGCTAACAAGGCTAGTAAAAAGAAGAGAGAAAAGAGCTCAGCCAAGAAGGAGCGCAAGGCCACGAAGACTCTAGCGATCGTGTTAGGTAAGTTGCTCGCGTGCCGTTGCATTGATAAGTAGCTCGGCTCGCTCCGTTTCGCATCTATTATTGATGAGCTCGTGGACTCGCGAGTTAGAAGCGAGAACGATAAAGAGCGGCGATACTGGAAATGGATCTCTATCTCCAGTATATGTGAAAGTCTGAACGTGGCTGAGTGGATAGGCGAGTGGTTTAAGAAAAACATCCAAAGATCAGGAGATTAGTTACATGTCTGGCATGACGATTCGATTGGGATCGAGCAATTTATCCTTGTAACTATTTCTTACGAGTAATAAATAAATGACAGTAAAATGTCGATACAAAATTACTTTTAGTGCTTGAAATGTAGATTTGCTTGAACATTGAAACATTGAAATCAGTACGAAAAATATCGTGAAGAATATTGCGTATTATTATAAAGAAAAAGGTTTTTAATCCCTTGCCTGCATCAATATGAAAATCTTCTATTAAGGAATTTTAAAGCTTGTCCAAATAAAGTCCACTGTAAAATTGGATGACAAAACAGAGAGGATTAGATGGATAGTTTGTATTTCAACAAACTATTTCTGATAAGACATCAAAGGATAAGTTAATAACAGACACTGAAAGTTTCTGCGGTTCTTGATGTGTTAAAGTCGTTAACAGAATATATTTTGCAAACAAAGTACTAAGGCTGAAGGTACTTCGCTTTATAGAAAATAATAATTTATTTAGAACGCATTTATTTCATAATTCCTACAATAAATATTGCATTATAAATTAAAAATGAAGGAACAGAACTGAAAAATCAAATTTGTATTTGCAACATTGTATTATTATATTATTTATGGTTGTATGATAAAACTTTTTGATCATTTCATTTAAATTAATAATTAGCTTCTATACTTATAGTAATATGTCTTTATTTAGATGTACAATTTAAACAAGATTTAAAATATTAATGAAGCAATACAAACATGAAATATATAAACCATTTATGTATTGAGTTAATCAGATATAATTAATGTTAAGTTCTTTTTATTATTTTATTAATTATTTAAATACAATTATTAAAGAGAACAGGAAGCATTTATTGTGATATAGTTATAATTAGTATTCAAATGTGTCAGAAATTAAGAGTAATAGTTAGATATTGTTACATTTATAGAAAATTGAAATTATTAATCTCATTATGTGTGCATATACGTAACATTTTTATCTCGCTAATCTCGTTAATCTTTGATTAACATAATAATTATCACCAGGTGTCTTTCTAATATGCTGGGTGCCCTTCTTCACTTGCAACATCATGGACGCAATTTGCACGAAGCTGACAAAGGCTTGTCAGCCTGGTGTTACAGCCTTCATCGTCACCTCTTGGTTGGGCTACATGAATAGTTTCGTGAATCCCGTAATATACACTGTGTTCAACCCCGAATTCCGTAAGGCCTTCCGCAAGCTGATCAGCATATAAGCGAGCGATTTACCCGCTTCCATCGCTAAAGAAGAGATACAGGACAGCAATCGTAACTCGGTGTGAATCATCGTATTTGTGATGTAACAACGAGACTATAGGCTCTCGGCAAGCTCGCAACAGGTACTGTTGTTCTTGTATTTGGAACCTCAGCAGCTGCGTTTGCCTATCGGTTTTCGCGTTCCGTTGCGTGTCAATCGTTTTCCAAGCGAATGAGAAAAGCCAAGTCTCAGAAAACATTTCTCATTTTCTAATACTTAGGAAATAAGGTCCGCGACGTAGAAAGAAAGAAAGGCATTATTTTGGATGAATATCATGCACGAGCAATGCATTCGATGAAAATAATTTTAATAAAGATTACGAAAAAAGTAATAAAATTAATGGAAATAAAATGATATCTCTTTTTAACAAAATTTTTTGCATGTATATAAAATATTTAATATTTGTTCTGAAATTCACGACACTCAAGGATAAATGTACAATATTACTGAAATTACTCATTGATTATGCATTGATTATGCATCCGTGATGGAAAGATGAAGAAGATATTCCTTCATTTGGATAAAATTGGCACGCAATCAGACAGCGAAAATTGTACGCTAGTAAATTCGTTGTTATCGAATGCAGCAACGTTTCATCGCGTCCATGTGCGTGAAAATGCGTGCACTGTGATATCGAACTATCGTGGCATGACGCGTTATAAAGGATACACACATACATACATACACGTGCGCTAAGAATACACGTGTAAACGTTGGAATCGAATTCTCGCACGGGTAGCTCAAGTAATCGCTAAGTAAGGCTTTGCGAAGCAAAAGCAAATACTCCGCGTCGATCAACCACGCAGTATCGCGCAAATTAGCAGAAAATTTAGGTAATCTGTACAAATCACATGCGGCAAGCGTTTACGGGGCCCGAAGGACTCGTTAGAGACAGGCTAGCTCTGTGTTGAAGTGTAATTATCGCTCGTTGATAAGGGCGGTTACATCCCTGGAAGATAGTTTAAATTTGCAGGTAATAATGAGATTCGGAAGAGGGGGATGGAGCGCGAAGGGTTAAAGTTGTTAGAGGTGTATTTATTATGCGAGCATATATTACGTCTCCATCTGAATGATTAAGTACGCCATGACAGTATTAACGTAGGATATAAGTTATAGCAATATTTTTTCGCTCAAAGTAAAAACAAACCGAAACCGCCGTTTATACGACGACAGAAACATGCATAATACACTCGCGTGTCGCAGTGTAATTGTATGTATTTATACTTCGGTACACATAGAGAAATTAATGAAAAAAAGAGAGTGGAAGGAAGAGAGGAAAAAATGTGAGAGAAAAAGAGAGAGAAAGATATATATTATATAATATACACTAATATACATTAAATAAATTTACGTCCTTTCACGATATACAGGGTGACACCAAGTATGGGGCAGAAGCTTTAGGACAACATGGAAGAAAATTAACTTTTGGGAACAGTGTATCTTGGAAACGCTAGCTTGAATGTTCTTTAATGAGTTACTCATGTTATCAAATGCCGGTGAATGTAATTATTTCTGAGTTAGCAAGATACTTATTAAAGCCCCTGCATAGAGAATAAGATATTTTTCTGAACGTGAAAATATTTAGGAGAAAAATGGTTGAGCAAAGCTTTTGGGATCGTGATTTTTATTTTTGGAAAAACTCGCATTTCTCCGAGAATAAATATAAATTCGCTATTAAATCGTCTTTCACGAGAGAAAGAATTTTTGATATTTTGAAAATTTTTAAATGATTAGTCTCTCAATATTTATATGTACAAATTCCTCAGGGTTTCTCAATTTAGCGCTCCCTTCATCTTGCATATTAATCTTCCATTATAATAACATTCTATTCACTTTACGTACTTTTATTTTATTGAAGTTATTGAACGATCAGTAACTTACAATATATGTTTTTTTAACGCAGTAATAATTAAACGCTTTATAAAAATAAATAGTAGTTGAATCATAATCAAACTATGACAGCACAAATTTCTTAAAATCAAATCGTATAAGCAAACATATATTTTATAAGCTATATGAAGAGTTTATAAATATTGATAAGATGCAGGCAAGTTCATGTTTATCTGAAATACTTCATTATACCTGTTTTTATTTCAATTTATTAATTTCGATTATTTAACGAAGTTTATTTTGTTTCGAATATCTTGTTATGGTACGTAACATGAAATTCTTCAAAGAGAATTTCATATTACGTCGTATTATTTATCTGCAAAAATTTATGTAGTAAAAGCATAAATAATAAAGCGTGAACGTGCAGAAATTGAGAACTCCTGATATATATTATTTTACGATTTCATCGTGTCGCACACACATACAGATTTGACTTGCGAGCATCGTACGAGGTTCGATCGAATGGCGAAATTCCGGAACTTGTTCCAACCGCTTCGGCGCGTTTTGATATGTAGGATTTGTCGCGATATTCCGATACCAATGCCACCAGTTACGAATCGTATGAATAATCAGGTGGACTTGGAACAATGACGACGGGCAATACGAAGATCGGAAACACAATTCTCGGTTTCATAGCTCGATCGAGCGCAAAAGCGCCACATCAGGATTTACGGGCTCGTGATGTATAAATGCATACTATCGCAGAGTATCGATTCCTCTTAAGCGTAAAGATAACAATATGGGTGAAATTAATATACCTTACAAAAGAATAAAAGATAAAGATAAAAAAAATAAAAATTAAATTTAGTAAATGGAAAACATGAAATAAAAGAGAAACACTTGGTGAGGTGAGAAGCTCGTTTTTTCGAACTCATCGAGTTTCGTATTACGTTCAAAAGATTTCTGTTCAGACGGAAGTTGTGCCGAGCTTCTCGGAATACTGTATATGTACATACGTGTCTTAAGTTTTGTCGATCTTTTACGTCCTCTGTTTCATGGTCAAGCGTGAAATCGTGATCGAATTTTCAAACATATCAAGTACGTGGTGCAATAGCTGCCTACGAATCAACCAATCGAGCGATTTAACACTACACTGGATTATTTCTTTTTTTTTTCTTGAAATGATCAGTGCGGCTGTATACAATATTCTTTAAGACTTTTCCATCTGCGAGGTATGGATCAACGATCGCGTTGTACTTCCAGCAAAACCAACAATGGAGCATCATTTAACAGGACTGAGACTGCTTGGAAGAAAAAGAGTGAAAGTTTTTCTGAAGTACTTAATTTACTTTTCTTGTTTAGTACTTTAACAAAGTCTAGTGTCCGTTAACAATCTCACTACAGAAAAAAATATGTTTATCACTTTTTAAGATTATGGCACGAGATGTTATCGCGTTTCTTGATGATATAAATGTTATATATTCCAAACACTTTCAATATTGTCGTAATTTATGGATATGTATTAATTCTTAAATTTTAATAATATTTAGTAACAGCTTTAAATTTTAAGAAGTACAATATACATTAGAGCATCTTAATGCAAAAGAATTGCACTGGTAAGTATTTTCACACTTTATTTGTCTTTAATATCACTCTATTATAGAACACAGAAATTAAAACTAATATAATCTTTCAAGACATCACATTTATATATTTATACATAACAAAATAGAAATTGTTCAGATTTAGCATAAAACATATTTCTCTGTGTTACATCAGAAATTAAATTTGTTGTTGTTGGTTTCAATTTTGAAGAAAAAAACAAACATATCCTCTATCAGGTCTTTACGGCGTGATGGAAACGCACAGAAATGTAAAGTATGATCTATGTTTTGTGTTTGATTAATCCGCACAGAGTTTCATGACTTTTCTCGCAATCGCGAAGTTCATATTTCAACTAATATTTGATCGACGTAAGGTGAGCATCTCAAATCACGTCTGTGTCGAAAATGCGGTAGCTTCATCGGATTTCAAATATAAGCAAAGTGATTAGCGCGTTTGAGAGAGCATGTATAATGTAGTTAAACATTTGGACAACATTTAAAAATGCTTCATTTATAAAGTGAACAATGACATTAAATAATATACAATTATAAATTCGCAGAGAGAGAGAGAGAGAGAGAGAATAATCTGATGGCAGTATTTTGCAATCCGCTAATATTTAATTGTTGAAGATATAATATTAAATCATCAAGAGATGCGGTAGCGTCTCGATACCAAGTGCATAAAATCAATCAATCGTAACTGTGTTCATTGCACGAATATCGAGCGCTACCATTTTCCCTTATTCAGGAATTTTGCGTCAAGCATGCCTTCGATTACATTTCTTTGAAACAAATTCTCTTGCTAAAAAAATCTAACAATGTTCTTCTTGCGCGACGTCTAATTGTAAGTTCCTGATTGCAGCCGTTCCGAAACAAAATTGGCGCTGTCAATCCAGAAATCTCGAGATCTGTGCTAAAAAAAAGATACGATAATTTTGCTCCAATTTTGCGTGCACAGTAAGTGATTTTTACCCTTCTAGCCAGCATATTCGCAAGCTCACGTTTGAAATGTGTTCAGATTTAAGAAACTTGGCGTGATTGGAATTGAAGTAAAAGGAACTCTAGGAATAACATTACGTTTCGAAAAGAATTATCGATTAATTGCTTGATTTTGTCTAAATTGACTTCTGTCCTTCAAAATTGTTATACCGTGAAAATTTTTTACTTACAATTAGAGTATTACTTTTATCTTGAGATTTTTTGAAATATTAGATTTTTCAGATATATGTTTTATAGTAACGCATTTAAATTAGTCCAGAGCGTTGCGAGCAGATCATGATATCGTTCGTTTCGATGTACGTTATGCGCGTCCGTGTTGCTGCAATAACATCTACAATCAAAGCTTTTTACTGGGTTTTTTGAATGCTGTACGGCTAGATTTAAGCCTCCGATGTATATTTGTAAATACTCTACACACGAACGGTACCGTCAATCCTATCGTTACGTACGGCTTCGTGTTACATGTGGCGCGGTTTACGACGTCGATCCGATCGAGTTGTTTTAGGTAAAACGCAGTTCGCGTACGTTTCATGCCGCGTGAAACTCGGACGAGCGTGCGGTCAATGCTTGCGATAAATGACACGTGTGCTCGTACTTGACAAACGTCCAGCCGCAGAATCGAACGACATTCGTCGTGACCGGCGAGCTCTTCGCGTGATGCTTTTTGCAAACTGGGAAATTGCTTCGTTAGTTTAATTCTACTCGTCATAAGTGTCAAATGAATTTCGCGATTCTGAAATAATCACGCGACACGATTTCCCTTTTAATACGCTAA
Organism: Tetramorium bicarinatum; assembly: GCA_928718305.1. NCBI lineage: Eukaryota > Metazoa > Arthropoda > Insecta > Hymenoptera > Formicidae > Tetramorium > Tetramorium bicarinatum. The sequence goes on from OV788325.1 coordinate 34,434,562, forward strand.
TAACGCTCTCTCGTTCCGCAATTTTGTATAATCGGTTGCGTATATTTGCTCCATTTAAAGTATAATATGCAAACTAATGGTAGCTGCAACTAATAGAGATTAATGATAAATTTGTAAAGTCTTCCTGTGAAATAACATTAGACGTAGACTTAAACTGTCGCGAGTCGGAGAACCGCTCGCAGTCTCTCGCGAATTTTGCTCCTTGGAATTCTGCTGTTGCAAGTTTCGTCGAACCACTTTTAACTTCTTTCTCCGCGGGACAAGGTAACAGCATTTTGGCAATGCGCAAGACAATATCCGCTATTACGATAACACTTAAAGTTTCTCGGGGTGGAACACGAGAACGACTCCGTCGGTGAAATGAAATACTGTTTGATCCCGGAAGCGAAGAGAGAGAGAGAGAGAGAGACCGCTCGGACTTGGAGCCGCGGCTTTCAATTCGGGGATAAATCTTTTAATTTATGTAAACCTCCGAAAGGTATAAAACCTACTTTAGTCGCTTCGGCCACAATGAATCCGCGCAAGCCGGCTGTGAAGTTTTAAGTCCTTTTCATAACTCCGTCGAGAAGTTTGTCGACCTTCTCTCTCCCGCTTGTCGACCGATCATCTCTCGGCTTATCCTCCGCGCGAGCCGTCCCATCTCGTCTCTTCATCTTCGTAGATCGCGCCATGTGCCACTTAACGTCGTTGTTAAGGATAAAGAGACTTCCGGACGAAGTCGATCGCTTATTAATTAGCAAAGTTCGCACGCTTTCCGTATCGCTGAAGAAACGCAGAGGACGAGTATGGCGCAATTCCTGCGAAATCCTTGCATTTCGATCTCGAGAGCCATATTCTCACCCCCCCCCCCCACCGTTTTGTTTCGCATTTAGTACTTTACTAAGTGGCTGTCTGATTCCAAAGTCTCATCCTTAGAGGCCAATTAATAAAACGAAGACGCGAATCAAGTGGCTATATCCAGTGCTAAATGCATGATGATAATACGGGTCTCAATTTAACGAATCAGAGGAAGATATGAGCGTAAAATTCAATGGTCCCCGATAAAGATACGGAGGGTAGCCAAAAATATATTCGTGCAAGATGAGAACGAGTGAGAGAGAAAGAAAGGGAGAAAAAGGGAGAGAGGTGAGCCTAGTCTTCTGTTATGGCGTGACACTTCAAAAGATGTTAGAAAGTTTCTTATAATCCTGAGTAAAATGGCTGTATTTTTCTAACCTGATACTTTCCTCTCTGTACATATATACGACACATGTATATGAGATGTATCGATACACATATAACGTTATTTGACACGTGCGTGAAGACGATGTCACAATTTGTGAGAGTAAGTTAACGTAGCTTACACACTGTATATCTGTGTAAATATATGTCTAATTGGGGAAGCATGTTTGCGACTGTTGTGTGCACGTTTGTGTGCGTGGGGAAATATACGACGGAGTATCTGATGATTCCTAATTGAGTGTAAATTACAGAAACTTCCTGTCTGTGCGAAACTATCATGTCGGCACGTTGTCTTGTCTTTCGAGGATGAAAGTGTTGGAATGCTGTAACGTTAAAAGATATATATATATATATATATATATATATATATATATATATATATATATATATAATATATATATATATAGTATATTAAACGACGTAACGTACGCGCGTGTTACGCCGATGCGTGAGATCGGATGCTGTGTTTTCCTATGGATTTCTTATTTATTATCACCAATGGTCTATACAGGGCATAGGTTTAAGAAAAGAACCTTTAATTTGCTGAGATTAAATCTGCGAGAAAATAAGAACGTAAAAAAAATTAAAAATGCTATATGTATACTAAAGGCAATACCTATACATACTTAAGAGAGCGCGATAAATACGCAAAGACACGTTTACACGTGACATGAACATACATACACACAGAACAGAACACTTGTTAAAAGTAATAAATTATAGAATAAATTAAAAGTGATTTTATAATTTCTACCTTCAGATCACATCTCTTTTCATTTCTCGGTCATTCAACATTCCAAGCAATGTAAATGAACGTAAACGAATAATTAAATTTCTAGTACAATATAAACGACTGATTTGAATAAATATAAATAGTAAAATAGTATATAAATTTGCGAATACGTGAAAGTTTCGTTTCTGCAACGTATCTCACTTATTAATGAATATCGCGTAAAATAACAACGTTAATGAGTTTCGACATGGCACGTGTATTAAAATGAGTCGCGATTTTGCACTCGAAAACGCGTATGATAAAGAGCTTCGTAATCGCAACAGTTTCAATTACGGTTAAAATAATGAAAAATAACGAAAGAGCCCAAGCGGATCCAATTTGCAATTAAATCGTTCATGCTATCTCCATAAAATGCACAAATGAAATAATCTAACGTAAGCTGACGGTAGATTATTCACTCTACGGTGCGGAGAAATTCTAGGAAAACGAGATAAACCTATATTATTCTCGCCAGAGCATAATTAAGTGTGAAACTTACAACTGACTCCTAGTCAGGTGGCCCGCAGCAAAAAAATAATAGCAATGGCGAATGGATGTGCAATTTAAATACCAGGTTAAATCGCGAATCGTAAAACAACAATGATACATACAGAGTAGACAATTATCCAGCATAATTGCTTGACAACTCAAGTGAAGATGAATTCGAAATGCAACGCGGTAGTGGCATACCTAGCTACACGGCAAAACTCTCAGTTTGTCAAAGAGTTAAAATAAATAATGAATTATACATATACTTATATAATATATTTAATTATTTATTTAAAAGTCTGAGTATATATTATTATATGTATATATTTTTGTAAAAGAATAATATAATTTAGAATATTTTATGAAGATTGACACACTTACATGAGAATATAAAGAATATAATTAAAAGTTAACGAGAAATATAATCAGTAATCAATTTTTAAAACAAAATACGATCTTAATGATTAAAAATATATGGATTTAATGTAAATATTAAAAATTTTGTTACTGCAGAGTACACGTCTGGTGTACTTTTTATTTATACTTTCAAGTGGAAGTCAATTCTTTATTGCAACCAGATAATTTCCGCCGCTAGATGTAACAACTTTTTTTCAAGCTGTTGCAGCTCGAGTCCACCAATATGTGTGACTACATTGATTCGATTCAATGCAATCTGCAGTGACAATGGTCGCGGCCAACTACCACTGCCGCCAGTGAAATTCAATCTGCAGCGAAATCGTTTGGTGCCAACTTTTACGGACGTTTGAGAAATCAAAGATATCCGGAGGTTTTGGCCGTTTATACCTGTGTGAGCATCGAAGTACTTGTGTGATGAACAAAAGGGAGAAGAATCAAACGAAAATAGACAGATAAATAGTAAAATGAAAACTAGTACGAAGACGGCTGGCAAGCAGTATGAAAACGTTCTATCTTTTTGTCGTACGTGAAGAGACAGATCTAAAATAATTTTTCATATTAAATGTTATTTGCTTTATACATATATGAAACAACTTTATTTATTTCTGTTCAATATCTAAAATATTAGCACTTTAGCGAATTTAAAATAAATTATTATATTCATCTTCATAACATTATAAAATATAATAAACTTATAAAAGAAATATGCAATATATATAACATTCGGGGTAGATAAGGAATAAGGAATAGATTGGAAGAATAATTTTTTAAATATTATATAAAAGTAAATCAATTAATGCAATGGTTTCGGAAAATAATCAATCTTATAGATATATTTATGATATTTTAAAATGCCAAGAGAAAATATTTTTATGCTGAATAATACTTAAAACTAATTACATACGTACACTATTGTGAATAATAATAAAAAATATATGCCATTTCTATATAGGAGTAATGCCTTTAGTGATTTCTTCTGGTCAAAGGATTTTAATTTTACATGTAATATTTTAAATATATACATCATATAAAGCAGTCCACGATTGATCCTAGATTGCTATTAAAGATGATATTCATCTCCAATCTGAAATAATATTCCATATTTTAGAAAGATATTTAAAATTATTGGTATATTATACATTTTTTATGGCGTGATATTTAGTAATTATAATTTTTCTAAATAACGGGAACAAGAAATCTCACTTACTTAAAAATGTTAGAGAAATAATGTGCAATTTTGCAGTGAAAGACAAATAGTTGCTAAATAAATTACGAAAACATCCAAGCGAATCATTTCTGCAATGTATTTTGTAATTTTCACGTCATTTATTACATGCTGTTTATTATTTTAAATTTTAATTCGCGTTTCAGGTCCGTATTTGAGACTTTATTAAACTTGGTATATATAAATAAATTTCTGCAATTAATTTTAATTAAAGTTTGATGAAATTTAATGGGTACTCTAAATATCTCCTAAATTTTGATAGAATTGCATTTAATGTTATGTAATTCAATCTATACGCCACCCGCAAATGTGCGCCATTTCAGACCTACGAGTTTGAATTCACGCGTGTGTATCCTGTTTCACGCAATTTCAATTAATTTAATTAAATTCTCTTTATATGCACTTCCTCAGAGGACGCTCTGTAAAGATAAATAATATAAACGTGAGCACGCGCCGCTCAATATTTCAACGAGCACAATTTGTTTTAGCCAACGTCGGGACTTGTTTCATCTTTAATCCCTCGCGATTAATCATATTTACCGACTACGAAAATAATTGCCGCCGCTGCAAAACAAGCAACGGACCGCGCTGCGCGCCTTCTCCTCTCTGTCTTCTCTCGGCCGAGATAGAAACTTCTCCGGGTGTAATTAATGTAAATAAGAAACCCAGGTGACTACGGACGAGATGCCTCATTTCTCTCTGCCTACCTTCGTTCCTTCCACCTTGCGGCCACGCGGAAAGAGAACCGGCACCTGCGGCACTCGGCACGCGGAATGGCCACGGCCGTGTCTCGTGTTAAATTTTTGAAGGATTTACGAGCAACATTGCGCCCGAACGAAGAGTATGCGGAACATTTTATTTTCGCTCTTGGAAGCGGAAAACTTTCGTTCTCGGAGAACACACATTTCAACGCCTGGCACTGAAGAAATACAGTGTGGCCGTCTTTTTGCGATAGTAATACCGACGAAGTCGTGCAACGTTATTTAAATGTTCGCCTTTAGCTATAATTTTCTAGTGCTGCAGTTGCGAAATTTAATATCTCTTCCTTGTTATAAATAATAAATTATTTCATTACATAATTGTTTTATTACGTAAGAAATTAAAATATTTTACAACATAGTATCACATTTTATATTATATATAAAACTTTAAATGTTTACTAAGCCTGATATTATGTTATAATTTTCTATTTTTTTCCATTACTTTACATTTATTATAAGAACGATAATTGAAATGATTAATGAATAAAAATAGAAAAAAAACTTGGAAGCTTTCGCGCATACATATATGTTGGGCAAACAATTTACAAGTTGATATAATATATTTGGCATGAAATTTATGCAAAATAAAATTAGTTTTAATGTAACAGTGCAATAAACTGGTTTCGACCAAATGGTTGGAGTTTACGTATGCCAATAGACCAACGGAATTGTCAGGCACGAACGTGTATGATTAACAAAATTGGTTTACTAATTAATATCTCGTGAATACGCGTTCCATATTCATAAGCTTCTACCAGCAAACTTCCAACGTTCGATGGCATTGCCGAAGCAAATAAACGTACTTCCAAATGATAATTAGGAATCTACTATATACAGAATAGAGTATTGAAACTTCCACTTTGAAATATACATATCTAATATATATTTGCTTTAGAATAGTCTAGTCATAGAATTCTGAATTACATGCTTATTCAGTGCACATTCCAAATTTAATAATTAAAAGAAGAACTTGAAATATCATTACAGATATAAGTAAATTTTTAGAATAAGAACTTCAATATTTTCTTAATATTTATTTTATTTTGTTAGAGTTAATGTAAAAATTTTCGTATGTGTTATTTCTTGTTTTCACGTACCTTTTCATTTATTCAATAATGAGTAATGATAATAATATGATAATAAATGCAATAATAAATTTGAATGCAAGATTTCGTTAAATAGATCCATAAATATTTGTCTCATACGTTAACTTTTAATGTAATTAAAATTTTTTTATAGAATGTCTTTTTAAAATTTTTAAACTTTAAAATATTTTGACTTGTTAAATTATATATTATTTGTATAATGTATAGCAAATTTCAAGAAAAATCAAATGGATTATTTCAATCTGCAATATTATTAAAATCTTTTGTAGATTGTTCTCGAAGAAAATATATCGTGTAGAAAAAATAATTGTTTTATCTGACAATTACACAATAGTCATTCAAATACAAATGACATTTATGCTCGCGGGAATTGAATTATTCAGTCAATTAAATGGAATAATAAATTCAGCGAGTTAGCGACTGCACAGAGCAGAGTGCAGAAATATGAATGCACTAAATTTAATGACAAACTCCGAAGCGGCGCGGTAATTTCTTTCTTTTAATACTCTTCACCCGCATTCCGAGTAGTGTGGTCGCTTTACCTCGAATAACGCATAAAATATATCCGACAAAAACTGCAATTTGCTTGATTTACTCGAATGGTGTCTCGATATGATGGCGCCATTGGTACGAAGTGAAACGTAACGGAAGATAGTCGTAAAATGAGAAAAACTGAAGATCGTAACACGTAAAGAGATGAAAATACATAGGACGAGACTGAGAGGAAAGGAAGAAACGAAAGCTAGGCCGCTCATAACTAACAGGCACGAAGCTAATAAATTACGGCCAAAGTAATATTAAATGTGCTATTAAAAAAAGCTTTCGAGCGACATGAGTATTGCGAGTACCGCGCATTGCAGAACTTACAATCGCGCCTTGAGAACTCACTTTTGCAAATGCGGGAACGTGCGGTTGCGGTAATTTCGGCAAAGTTAAGCCCGCTTTTGCGATCTCGGGCTCTGCCATCGATTTCGTGGCGGGATTACCCGTATGTAAGGTATAATTTATCCCGCCAAAACCTCCGAGTTGTAGCTGCAATCCTGTAAAATATTAATTGCGTTACGCCTACAGCGTATAAAAAAAATTGTTAAATAAACGAGCCCTTAAACATAATCAATAAATTGACATAATTCTAATTAGGTATTATTAGATAGAACTATGTAGGTATTTCATATAAATGAGAAATAAATGAGAAGATAACGTAAACTTGATAAAAGAATAAGAATAATGTAATTTTGTGTCGTTTAAAACTTTATGTAAGTCCTATAAAATTTTACAAGTATTGGATAAAGTTTCATTCCAGTATCGAGGAAAATTTCCAATTTGTCTTTAATAATTTTCATATCATGATTTGAAAATTGAAGAATTTCATAGATAAATTCTTTTTCGAAATTGAAACGCGTTATATCACTCTGCTATTCTATTAAATTCCAGAGCGCTTTCGGACGAATTTCTGTATCTTCAGAGAAATTCCGGGTGTTACGTTAAATGTATGTTACGGTTGAAACCAAAGATGTAAAACTTGCTTGGTGTATTGAGCTAAGATACCTGTGGGGTACCATGGATTTCTTGCCTCTTGAGTTTGTCGTAATTGTTCTACGTGATGTAAACTTTGCCCGAGGTTCAAAGTTGGTATGCTCGCAGGTATGTCCATCGTCATGCCACCAGGTATGCCCGTTGATATGCCACTAGTTATGCTTCCAGATATACCACTGGGTGTATTTGAAGTCAGACTGTTTGGTATGTTTGCTGTGAAGTCTTCAGGTAAGTTTATGCCTGCAGTAAAATATAAATAAAAGACTGTATTACATCGTATTAATTATCAAAATATTTCTTTAATGTATCAGTATTTAATGTAGAAAATGTAGAAACTAAATGTAGAAAACGATTTCACAAAATTGAAGAATTTATAAAATGATCATCTCATAATAAATGTACAAAATTAATTATCAAATAATAATGCAGTAATGCAATTTGACATTTGTCGTTTTGATATTATGATTTTGTATATAGAAGACTGCAGAGGAAAAATAAAATTTTAGTTTATTTAGATATCAGTTTTCGTTATTTTCGTCATTTATTATTTAATAATTACATGAGATTTAATCATATCATACCTAGCGGCAATTTGTTCTTTGTTGTTGCATCGGGTATTATTATGGATTTCAATGGTAACATTGTGGAAATATCGTTTTTAATTTCTATGGGCCAAAGAATTGGTGCGACAGGCATATTTGGTAAAATAAGATTCGTCTTCCCGTTTAGAGATAGCGGAGCGTAACCGGACGATGTTTCCGTTCGTGAGAATTGCTGCAAAGGCCAGTCGTATTTAAGTTTCACGGGCACCGCGTAGTCCGCAAAGGAGTTCTGAATACCCTTCAGTCCGCTTTTGTGCTCTTCGGGGAGAATGTAGTTCAACATGGAGCTTTGAGTTTCAACGTTCTTGGGCGCTTTTGGCAATTTAAAGTCATGCTCGTTGATCTTGAAGCTGTTCTTTGGTTTGTGCGAAAGCGCATAGGCATGCATATCGCTATTCAATTCGCTCAAGGTAAGAACAGAGGGTGTGATAGCTCCATATTTAGTAGCGTGAAAGTAAGTCGGTTCGACGACGCTAAATCAAAGAAACCAAATTTAAATGTAGTGTAATTATGCTATTATTTTATAGATTGGTTTGAGCGGTCAATTTTTTTAACTTCTCAATTATGCATTCTAAATTTTACATTTATAAAAATTATTATTAAGAGAAATAAAATAAACTAGTAAAAAATTATTAAATAAAATAAAATTAATTACGCTAAATAAATGCATTTAATTTATTCTATTTTTTTTAATAATCGTAATCATGTTAATTTTGTGTTAAGCGATTTGCGATAACACGACGCCACGTGATCGTCTTAAATCCGACATAATAGTATTCGAATGACATTCTTGTTCAGCAATTAAGTAACTTCACAAGTTTAGTTTAATTTACTACATAGTTACAATACTGTAACTATCCGCCACCCGGGCGGATAATAAAGCTCCGGTTAGCCATTACGTACTTTCCGGCGGACGGTGCTATTGACGTTGCCATGACAGGCGAACTGGGCTTGGTTGTTAAACTCGTTAAGATGTGACCTACAATCGAGGATTGGTTTGTGCTAACTGAGATTGATGGAACGGTTGTTGGCGAGCTGTCAACCGACTAAAAGCAATACAAACATTTATTAACACTGCATGCTGCTGATTTGTGTCTGATATATTTCTTCAGTGCCTTCACTTTTGTTTATCTTACATTTTGTGATCTTCAGTGTCAAACTGTATGTTACAGTTAAGCATTGCTATTATTAATGCAAAGTTATATAAAAAAATTTGCTAGCCTTATGTTTCATTTAGTAGATGATCGTAAAGAGTATCGTTAATTTAATAACAGTTTTAATAATAAGCAGAATGTAAAATATATGCAAAAGGTATATTGAGAAAGCCTAACGTAGTGTATAAATTTACATACAATTGGCATTATAATATACATAAATAATTGACGTAAGCGTGAAATGTAATTATAAAACTTTATAGTATAAAATTATATATTTAAATTTTTGTCATTCGTTTTGCACGCATTATTCTAATTGCAAGTAGATGTACGTAAAACGCAAAACTTGATAAGATTGACAGAATCATAACAGTTTTCATTTATTATTGCATTTATTCACTGCAAACGGATACGTCAAAATTTCGGTGAAATAGATTTCGCCTTTGGCTGACCATTTAACAGACTGGATTGAATTTTGATTATATAATATTCCACTTTTTGTAAAACCGAAAGATTAGCTGTCATAGATTTTGCTCACCGCATTACAGTTGCTGGCCGAGATTGGCGTCGGACCGAGTTCCATCCTAGAAGCTTCTAAGGAATGAGCTTCGCCCATACCAGAGAAAACAGAAGAGATAGTAGGATTATGTTCGTGCATCGTAACTGGCATTGATGATGGCATCTCGGCGTTTAATGGAAGTAGATACTCGGAAGATGGATCCATCGATATTGAAGACAATGTAAACCCGTTATCTATGACGAGAAACATTATTTGAATATGAATACAATGTACCTACTATAAAACAGTTTTCAAGATAACAGCGAAGCGACAGCCACTTTACAATTGCCACTTTATAATTAGAACGAATGAGAGAAACAAAGTTGTCCCTTAAGAATAATTCATTATTTTTTAACTCGAGGGTAGATGTTATATGCAAGTATATCAGTAGAGATTTAACTTGATAGCTGCAAATTATTCTGCAATAATTAACGCGGTGCAATCAAGTTAAAGTTCTGAGGGGATGAGTTTGTCTAACGCTTCAATTAACAAACTGCTTCATGTTTTAGTAGAAAATTCAATATCGGATTGCCCGCGAAACAATTTGCGCAAGTTAAATTAGAAAGTTAGAAAAAAAAGAAATTGAACTCTGTACCCATTATCAAAAAAATATTTATTCTCTGATGTAATGTTATATATAAAATTTTCTATTACATGTCCTCCAAATTGTGTAACATTCGTAAACTTACCGTATTTTGTAGATTTCCCGTCAAATGAAGTCATATCTTTATACTCATATGAATCGATTGGTTTAATGTAATCATTTTGATAGAAATTGATCGAGTTGGAAACACCTGGAGGTTCAACGAAGGTCGCTTGCTCCTCAAACGATGTTTGTTCAGCCGAAGATAATTGCTCATGAAATAAATTTTTAACCGGCGAAAGCAATTGATCTTTAAATGGTGTTCGGCTTCTGTATGTCGACGCTTGTCCCTCGAAGATTTCTTCTGGAGTAAGCGATTGTTCTTCGAAGGAGTTGTCTCTGAGAACCATTCGTTCTCCACGCATTTTTCGATTCTTTAATATTGCATCTTTGAACAACGGTTTATCTTTAAATGATGATGCCATAAAGGAATTCTGTTTGATCGGTTTATAACGAAACATCGAAAAGTCAGATGAATAGATAAGTCGATCTTTCGAGGACACATTGCGAAGACCTCGCTGGTTGACATTTCGATCTCTTACAGGTATAATGGACGACGTTTGCAGATCGACGATCTTGTCGACAAGTGGTTGATCCAGAAAAAAATTTCGTGGACGAGATTTGCGAAACGTGGCATCTGCGTTGGAGAAAATGACGTCTCTTTTAATTTCGTACGTCTCCACAAATATTATCGTCATTGCGGCGACGACAACCTGAAGACAAATGAAAACACTCACATTTAAAAATATCATGGTCACGCTGATGATTTTTATGAAAGGCTCACCAGGACTTGCATTGTCATAAATGAGCGTTCACGTTTGTCGCAACTTTTACAGCAAATTATTATTCACTGATTTAAAAATTAAAAACTGACATATATTAACTTGCTATACTCGCAAATTTTAACGGTTTTATAAAAGATCGAACGTAATGTATACAACAAGTGTAAGTGTCGATCGAGATCAACAGTCTTATATAGGATTGATGAAATCTTTCTTCCAGTTTTTCACCCTTCCATTGCCAGTGCAGGACTGGTCTGGTAAAACACGTACTCGGTACCTTTCTCCTTCGAATATAGAATTCGAATTTATGAGTTTTCTATATGAGATAGAGATGATATACACGATATATACGATAACATTGTAATTTTACAAGTTGTGCATTTTATGAAAAATACATTTTAAATTTAGTATGAATTAATATTTTAATTATTTTATTTTATTATCTCTGATAAATTGTTTTTGAACCTCGAAGATATCTAAAGCATTTAATAAAGCACACAAATATATTTTTAAAGCTGTGAAAATATTTTTAGAAATAAAATTATACACACAAATTACTTTTAAAAAAAATTTGATAAAAGAATTTGCATATGATAATTAATTTCAAGGTATGTTTCAAAAATATTAAAAATTGTCACATATTATGTACGTTACATTTCGATGTTCTCTTTTAATATTCACTGTAATTACTTGAATATTAAGAGAAATAAGTACCTTTTTCTCTGTAATTGATTTTTCTTTTTTTCTTGAAACTGTATCGAGAACTTTTGCTAAGAATATAAGAATCTGAAATAGCTAAGAAAAATCTCTTCGTCGTATCGGAAAGAGAAATACAGATACACTAAAAGAAGAATTGCGTTCGCTACTTCGCGTTTTAAGTGCAGATGCAAGAAGGAGCCGAGTCTGCCTCGAGGTCCTTCGAGGAAAATTACTTGCAATAGAGGCGGCCAATTGCAGAGGTTGCCCTTTACGCACAGATGAATGAATTTACTTTAGGAATATATCATTTCAAAGGAACTCGTTTTCCACTAGCTCTTTCGGCTTTCACCTGGAAGACAAATCGGGTAAGACGAGGGGGATCGGGTTTACTTAACTTTAGCTTCAACTCCGGGATTGGGGAATGAGAAACAGACGAAAGAAAAAGGTCAAGTGTGTCTTCTTCCAAGTGGCGTTCTGCGCGAAAAAGCCATCTGCGTTTCAGCGTTCACGTGCAAAGTTTATTTTACTTTGTGTCTCTTATTGATGTGGATCCGCGGCTTTCTTCGCGTGCTATTCGCAAGGCAATAATTGACAAGCTAGAAGAACGAGATTAACTTTTTCCATCAATTCTATTACGTTCATGTACGTTCAAGTACGTTTTGCTTCACGTAGATCTAATCGAAGTTAAATATACATTAAACTTAATTGAACAAACTTTTGCAAATTATGAAGAAAAAAGTATCTAAATTTTATATGATATTTTAGATTTTTTGAATTTAATATCAATTTAGCTACTAGTTTGGAAATAAAATTCCTTGTTTTATTTCATCAAAGAAATGAAACAAAATTCTATTACATTAAGAAATAATTAGAAACAGCTGAGGTAATCGTAATAAATAACAGGATATTTAAGTATTTCATCTCGAAGAAAAACTCGAAGAAATTCATATCGTAATTTCTTAAATGTCTTTTTTGGAACATTATGCTGGTAATATTCTGAATTTATGAAAATATGAAGAAACTGCGCGATGTTATCGAATTTCTTTAATGGATCATTTACTTTACAAAAGACATCGAAATTTGCTCGTTTTTGTAATTCACCCATATACAAACTCGTGAATTAAGTTGGCAGTATAATTTTTATTACTTCCTTACTGTCGCCTCTTTAAAACTCGGCGGACATGCGGAACCCTCGGCTATCCCTCCGAACGCCGCGGAAACTTTAAGACGATCGTATTTCACGCGCTCATGAGGGTTGCTACTTGGGGATACTAAAACATTACCGTTTATCGAAGGTCGGCTTAAGAGTGCGTCATGAAATTATTACGAGTCGTCTTTCGAAATGTTCGTTTCAAGCTGTAAAGGTGAACAAGACCATCCAAAGTATCTGTACTAAAATTGTCACGAGTTTTTTCCTCTCGAGTATGTGAAAGAAACTTGGAACATTTATGTTAAAAATAACAATACATAAAGAAAATACATATATGCAACGGAACTTGAACAGCGAGCCGACCAGTCGCAGTGAGGTTTAAAATTTTGTATGGCTAACATTCTCGGGGATGCTCATCATGATCATTCGGATCGTATTTATATTGCACTGTTTTTCTTCTTTGTGATCTTTATCATTCCGTGAATCATTAGTAGTTTCTGAGCGATATAAAACAATCAGAGCTAATCTATCACGTAGTGATAGTGCATACTGCAGTACTCTCAAACAGAACACGCGAGCCAACTAGCACGCTAATGAGTTTCAGCGAATTCTCCCAAAGGCACGAAACATTTAATACGCCGCACGTGAATTCAATGCATTCGTCGATTAATGTACACGAAAGAATTTTCGAACGTATGTACAAGTTTGAAACTTTAATATACTACAGTATAGACACGCAATTGTTTCAAATTCAACTTTGGATCAAATTATTAATTGTTTGATTTGAATATCATTCTAACCGTATGGGTGAATTATTTAATAATATTACTCTTTACATTTACTATATTTCATATTTTTAATAATAAAATTATCAAGAAATATTGAAATAATATTTCGAGGCACAAGATATTCATTTTTACTTGAAGGCTTTCAAATATCTTTTAAAATTTTGAAATTTAATTATTTTTATTTTGTATTAAATTGACTAATATATATCAGCATTAGAGTAACAAATAATATATATTTTTTAATATTATTTTCAATATGTTAAAACATATAATTCTTTAAAAACACAGGATAAAAAATAGATAGCATTAATATTAAAATTATAATGAAATAACAATGATTATTAAATATCAATGTCACAACTGAAATAAATATTTTGCGCTGCAAATAAATCCGATTGCAATACCGTTCCGACTTTACCAAGATACTGGCGTGGTATGTATTGAAAAATATTGGACTTCTCGGAAAAATCCATTGCGTTACGTACAACTGTCAAAGTGAGATGATGGGCGTATTGATATGGTAGGTAAGTTAATATTCACGCTACGGAAAAGCCGGTATCATATTTTAAAAAAAACATCATGTACACCCATATCAATCTACATATAATGGAAAAATCAAGATCGAGTTGGAAATATCAAATGATCTGCATGTAATATTGGTATCATAGAAGAAATTTACATTATTACAAAAACCTAATTTTTAATTTCTTTACTATACTATGTTAATTAATTATAATCGTGAATAATTATAATTGTTTATTATATGCAAATGCTTCATATACATTTTGTAACGAGTATATTTTTCATAGGCAGGTGTTTTGTAGGTTTTACACGCATTTGAATTGGCATGATAATTTATCATGAAGGCTTTCAAGAGAATTGAAATCGCGGACTACGCACCATTCGTTTGAATCGTTTATAAAATATACAGCTGCGAGACAAAATAAGGTCATGCAGGTCTTCAGTTTTATTACTTTTATATACAGTTTAAAAGTATCATTAATAATATCGTTTCTCAGTTTTTATGTATAAATGATACGTCATCTTTATGTTTCTTAAAATAATTATATTAATGAAGATATAATATATAGATATTTTAAAAAAAGGTTTTTTTTTTATTTTTAAATATGAATGTACAAATATTCGGCTAATAATTTATCATAAAGATTTGAAACGTAATTATCTAAAGCTTGGGAAGAAAATTCTAAAGTAGCTGTAGATTAATTTATTATATGACTTTGTTTTAGGCTTAAATTATGCATTAGAATAGAACATTTAAAATTTTTTTCCCTTTTTCCTCCTTTAGACCAAATTTTTCCAGTATTTTGCTAAACAGAATCTACCCAACTAACAATTCCAGTCTTCATCTAAACAATTTGCAGAAACTTTTTTTCACCTTAGAAACCCGCTGAGTCATCCATTTAGATCTTGGAGCATTTAGCTTCAACTTTAGTTTCAGAACAGGTATTTACTTATGTACTCGAAGCAATTTGTTATCCAACCAATTCACAGGTAAATGTAGCTTTCAGCACACAAAGACGGCACGGAAGATTCATTGAGAAAGGCATAATGCGACTGTTTTGTGTAACTTTCATTGGTTACGTAAACATAGTGAATGATAAGAGAATTCAGTTTCTGCATATTCATAAAATATATTTCTGTGAAACTGGATCTGTCTACATAAAATATATGAAAAGGTATATTATTTCATACGTATTAAACATATACTACTATGTTTTTTAATATAATAATATCTTTTTTAAACTAAATTTTATTTACTTTAAGTATCATACTTTAATTTAATTATTTTTTTAAGGGAAAATTCTTTGAATATATTTTATAACTTTCTAATAAAATGGAAAATAATTTATCATCAAGAAATGTAATATAATTATGTTTTATCGTTTTCTTAACATAATATTAATGCATTCATCATGTAAAACTTAAATTTATACATGAATTTATATCTAGCGATAAATTAAAATGTATACACATATGGCACATGTTTCATTGAATTCTGCTTCATAATATGTAACGTGTGTTCATTATGTACCAAATATTAATGTCCGCGATCTCTGTCATCATATTACAAGTATTTAACGAACATTGATGCGTTTTTGTTTGATTCATCGTATTCCGATATTCGCTAGCGGAAAATTTAATTTAGTTTCGCGATATTGAAACCCGAATCAAATCAATTGGCGACCGAATTGGCGACAGAAAGTCGAAATGAATTATAAAGGATTAATTTGTCCAATCAAAATTTATCCGCCGTATCTATAAGGAATAAGTTCTCAAAAGCATGTATTGTAATAACGTACCTACGGTACAAAACGTACATTAAATTAAATAATTAATTGCAAGATATTGATTGCATAAATTATATAACAAATTACTTAATTTATAATTATATCTTTATTGCAAGTTAAAACATATGAAAAAGATATGCATTTACTACTAACAATGCAGTTTATCACATAATTTTATATAATTACATATATTAGTTATATATACATCTAACTAATTATATACCAATACAAATAAAAAGACTGTAATATAATATAATTCCATGAGGATGTAATCTTATTCTACAAATAATCATAATTGTTTGAACATTCATATTAACTATAATGTAGAAGAAACAGATACAGATCATTGATTGATACTCGAGACTTGACATTCTCTAAGTAGTACATCAAAGAAAACAAAAACTTAGTCAATCCTGTTATCCATACTTTCACACCAAATAAGCTTGCACTAGTTCTACCTTGCACAGCTAGAAATTGCTAATTTTATCGACGATCTGCGCCTACATCGCGCGACAATCGTAATTTACGAACCATTTAATTGAACGTTTTGGCCAGAGCCGAAATTGGTCGGCGGCTGCATCATTATTCTTGCTGTAAGCCTCTGTTCACCAGATGTAATCTGCCTCCTAATTAATGCTGCAGAATGACGTAAACTGTGCCGACTTATTGCCGGAAAAAATGATACGGCACAAAAAATAAATAAATAAATGCTTTTTCAAACACAATAGAAGTAAATGATACTTTTTGATATTTTTGTTAAATTGACATTCTTGACGTCTACGTAACACATCAATAGTATTAATTAAAATATTACTCTTGGACACAGAAAAACTATTATGCTCCATGTTTAGTGACAAATTAGTTTAAAATAAATATCTCTAAAAGAGAAAAGAGAAAAAAGGAATAAAAGAAGGAGAGACCTATTTTTATGAGGTATTCTTATAAATGAAAGGATAATTTATTAAGCAAAAGAAATATGTCTCGCATTTTTCGAAAATTATTCAAAAGAAAATATAGCATTGTCTTTCATGATATTCAGCTTTAAACTTGTAATGAAATTACCATTTAATTTACGTTCTGAAGCTGAAAGCAATCAAGTAATGAGAAATGCGAACAATGACACATACATTAATGGAAGGTACTCATCAAGGAAAGTCAATCTCTTTTCTAACGTCTCGTTTATGCAAATTTTTGTGTTATACATATTTAATAAAATTGATTAAACTTAATTTAATCAATTTCAGCACATATGATAAAAACAAAATTTATGAGTTTAAACTTTTAATTTTTCTAATTCCACACATATAAAAAATCTGAAGTGAAACGAAATGATAGTAAATTCCAAAAACATTTTTATTGTTATATCAATAGCAATTATTATATGATTGAAATGTAACTTTTTGTTTTTTTAACAAAGGGACTAAAAAAATAAAGTTAATACATAAATGTTATACCTACATGTCGAAAATCAACAATCGACAAACTAATGGACATGCAATAGTTGTGTATATTAATAACGAGGGAAACGAAGCGATGCAGCTTTATAAATTAGTGTGCAATAGGTGAAAGCATATCACAAAAAACATGTAATCAGGATAGCGAAAACAAGAGAAATATCTATGCTAGGCAAATATATAAGTTGCGTCATTCTATTACTATGTATATGCAGAAAAATAAAAAAAAAAACAATATTTCTGCGTACGTATTTTTTACACAAACTAGTGGTGGTGAACGTGCGCTTCGCGTGTAAAATTTCTCATTCTTATATAATAAAACATAATTTTTGTAAAGATTTGAGATTAAAAAATTTTTAATTCTTTAATCTTTTTTGATAGCCGATATGTAACCTCTACATCTCCTTTCTAAAAGAGAAGGAAGAAAGGATAAGACTTACGTAAACGGTATTGTATTCGTTCAAAAATATACGTTGTACTTATGTATACGCTATTTTTACATAACTCGTAACTTTTGAAAAAGTAAAGCAAAAAAATTATTTTTAAAAGCAAAAAATAGCAAGAAATTAGCATACAATTTTCATATCTTATCGGTTACGTTCTGATAATTTGGAACAGATAGTTTTACATATCTACCAGTATATTAAAAAGTATTTTTAAGAAAAGCTATTATTTACGGACACACAAGAATTCTGTAATATTAATTTATTAGCACTATTTCTGCTTAGATATGCGGATAATGGTAGCTGTGCATGCCTGCATTTCTCTTAGAGCTCGGTGAGAAAATGAATACACCTGTGCTCTTTACTGTGCAAATAAATTCTGTAGTACGAGGTATCCTATACATTTATGACGTTTGAATCTTGGACGATTTAGCATATAAGGTACACGGATCACGAACAAAATCTCCTTTTCTAAATATATAAAAGACTCGTTCAAAAATATACAAGCGTTTGGTACATGTCGGACACGATGTAATTTAACGGTGTGTTTTCAATGTTGATATTCAAATGAAAATTTCATTCATTAACACATTTTGAAATGCCTAAATAAAATTTCTATACATTGTCATAGTTGAAACGAAAGTTGAACTTAAACATTTATAAATTATACTTTAATTCTTATCAAATTTGTGTAAATATAGATAGACAATATGTTAGAAGTGATGTAAATATTTAAATGTCTGCACTATATAAATTTAAGTGTGGATTTATATTAGTGTAAAAATTATTACTGATTTATAATAAAATATATCATATAAATAGTTCAAAAAGTTTTTTATTCTTACGTATTATATTCATTTATTATTTTATCTATAAATACAATTGTAAAGAACAAAGAAATAATTTCAATCGTCAAATTTCAAACTTAATTTATTACAAATTGTTATAAATTTATTATAAACTATCAAATATCGCATTATAATTATTCTCATGTAACATATCCCTTAATAAATTTTTCGCATAATTATAAATTATTATTCCGCGTAATTATTAATAAACTAATTATAATAATTTGCAATCTATGAAAATAATAATGTTTGAACATTTTGAATATTTACGTAACATCTATCTGTTACCAAATTTTGATCAAATATACTGTGGATGCATAGAAATTGAGGAGGATGAGAAAATCGATTGAGGCGATAACTTCCGAATCTTAGTAACGAGTACTTTAGTACTTAATATAAAATAAAATTTGTACAAGAAAAAGGATAATGACGATAAAAATGCAATAACACCAGGAGTACAACAATTTTAAACATAATGCCTTAATTTTACAAAATTAAAATTAATTTCAAAATTTACGAAAAAAACGTTGAGAAGATAATTATACAAAAAAAATTTTTTATATATTATATAATAATATATCTTTTATTCTTTATAATTTTACAAATTTAGCAAATATTCAATTATACACTTAATTGCATAAATTGAAAATAAATTATTGAGTGCAAACTTACTACGTATAAATTTGAAAATGCTATATTACCGACCTAATGTATCTGTTAACTTTCGCAGAGTGTCTCACAGAGAGCGTGGATATGTTATTTCATTCCATTTCAGCAGTTTATGAGTAATAGATAATGCACGTATCTAAATATCTTATCTTCTTTCGAAAAATTTTATTAATTTTATTAATTTTATTAACCATTTTTCAATTTGCAATTTTTTTAGATAAAAAAAGAAATGTAGTATGCATTACATCACAAAATGTAAAATCTAACTTCTTTTTTATTTTCTTTTTTAGCTTCTTTTTAATATTACATACAGAATTTATTTATCTAAAAATTATATAATGGACTATAATTAATTACATGTAGCGATATCGTAATACAAATTGACAACAATAAATTTGAAACATTGTAGGTAGTTTGAAACTAATTCTAATAATGTATAACTTTTATATTACAGACAGAACTTTTCCAATAATAAATAAAATAAATATTAGATATAATTATATAAATTTATTATAGAATGACGCGTGGTTTCATGCCAACATGATTAGTAAGGGAAGGATCCTAGGTTCAGATCTTAGCGAACCCTTTATGCAGAATAAATTCTATTTTTAATAAAAAGTCACAGAAAAACTTTTTAAATCTAGGTGACATTATAGGAATTATTATATTTATCCGTGCCCATCTTATACTATTATTTATACTCCTATACAAGTTTATAATTTCACATAAATTACATAACAATTGTAAAAACATTTCCAGCTTTTTTTAATCTTAAAGCAGATGGCAAAAATGTATAATTGTACTGTATTAATAATTTTCATTAAAGATCTTGATAAAAAAAACATCGCGCCGCGGCCGCAACTACCTCCGATTTCGCATTTGTCTGATGAAAATCGATGACGTGTCACTTTATGCAACTATGTCGTACGCAATTATCGCTATTATATTTCATTGTTAGCGCAGCTTTAAGATAGGCTTGTTTATTTACGTACGATTCGTCTACGTCGTGCAAAGTGAGATATTTCTATCTGATGACTCACGAGTTCATTCTACATTGGAATTTGCGATTGAGATGTGCTCGTTCTGAAGGACGCATCTCTCAATATTTTTGTCTACATTTATATCAAACTGAACACACGTCAAAATTTATTTATTGGAAAGTTAATGTCAGGTCAATGATTATATCCAGTACTCACGTTTTCTGTAATCATTACGCTTCTTCTACCGATCCGTCTTATAACATCGAATTTTATTCCGTTCCGTTTCCATCACGCGCGTGTTTGCGAAGTAAATAAAAGTTTATTGCGGCTTTCTCTGATTAAATCGACTGTGTGATATAAATCGGAACGGGATATGTTAGTAACCGCTATAGTTCGTGAGATGCACGTCGAAGTTTAAATTAAACATTTTTCATTTAAACTTCGCACCTTTGTAAATAATTTTCTTCGGTAATTAGAGGAAAACGATTAATCTTTTCTTTCGGAACGTACTTTGGAAAGTCTGATAAATGATAGTATTATTTGTAATTGATGTTGAGAGTAATTATTACAAAATTAACTTTTTTCATTGTTATGACTTATTGGGCATTTCTGGATTGAGGTGATAAATTAGAATACATATTTTTTTCTTTTCATATTTTTCATTTTTTTGCAAGGTGACAAAAAAATAATTATTTATAGATAAACGTGGACAAAGCAAATGCCATATCAATTTTGTAAAAATTTGCATTTTGGGATGACAACTTCATAGACTTATACTTATTTATTACATTAGAGAATTTATCAAAGTTTTGTTTATTTCCATAAGAAGAAAATTAATGTTTGCTTGTTATAATATGCATGAATGCAAATATGTAAATAATTTTCTGTTTTAATTAAAAATAAAATTTAATCATTTAACTAAATTTTAGATTACTGTGTTAAAAGTGTATGTCAAGTATGTATTCGAATAATTAAAAAAATAAGAAATGTTTTTTTTATAAACTTTCAATGAAGCTAATGAATATGTGAAAATTTTTTAGGAGTTGAAATAGTTTAGTAGTTAGAACTCCAAGGAAGTAGTATCTATCGTAAATAAAAATAATTAACTTTTGCGTTTTCTGTTGTGATTTTGTCTTCACTTAGCTATTCTAAAATTCAAGTTTGGAACTCTTAAAATTTTATACATCGGGGATGTATATGTTATCTGTAATCTCGGAAGGGCTGAAAGTCTTTAGGCTCGTATAGGAAGCTCGAAGCGTTCGTGCCTGTACGATCGCCGGAATATTCCGAGTACCACTTCCGACGGTACGCTACATTCCACGCTTGTGATGCAATAGCTTCAGAGGCAGCAGATCTCGTTGTTGCCGACAAGATGTGGTGGAAACTGAATGACGGTCACGAGCGGCACATGCGCGCAGGGGAAAAAGACGGTATCGAGCCAGACGGCAGGTTCACCCGTTAACAGAAACGGTGCGGCAGCGTCAGTTTCTTCCATCGCGCTTGGAGGACGTCCGGCGCCGGAGCGTAATTTCACGCGCGTCCCGCTTTGCGTTTCCACTTTGAAATTCTCGCCGCTCGCGTGTGTGCGTTCCCCGCGAAGCTGATGTACGCGCGGAGCTCCGCCGGAGGATGAGATCGCCACCGCCGCCGTCGTCGTCGCTGCCGCTTTCGTTGTTCGACGGATAATCACGCGCGGACGGGGAACCGATCCAGCGGTAAGTCCGAGGAATTCACATCGCGAATTCTTGACGGACGTAGAGACATACGAGACGAGGTGCACGTATACGCGCGGGCGCGTGTACAGCCGACGTCGCCGACGTTCGCCACTATGCGCGGTCACGCGTGCCGCGCGCTTTCGCACGCGCGCACACGCCGCACACCGGTGTTGGAAACTCCGCTTCCGTATTTTCGCATTATCAGCAAATGCCCGCGTTTGCTTCCTGTCCGCGTTCCCGCATAAAGTCTCGTCCCGCAATTGTTCTCGTTAATCAAATTCCGCCAACTCTAGACTCCCTCTTCAAACACTTTGCTAAACGTTCTCAATTGATTTTCAATTATTTCTACTTAATACGGTCAAGTACCGATTACGTTTACTTTCACCGTTAAATCTACTCGTTAAGTACTCAGTTAAGAATATTGACGAATATTTCCGTCCATCAGGGGAGCGATGCCTTGCTTTAGCGCTCTGCGTGTAATTAATTTGCATATAAAGGGCGTACCATCAAGATCGAGCCGGACGGCGATGTATCAAATGCATTATCGCTTCCTACTTGCGCAGTGTTAACCGCTAATTACTCAGACCATTACGAACGAAGGCGAGGACGATCGCGGTTGCAATCCATTTTCTCTGGTCGTAATAAATTAAAATGTTTCACTGTGTAACTATGATATTATCAATTATTAAGGCAATTTCCACGAGGGACATACGCTTCATAAAAGAATAGGTCAATCGCTGAGCGACCATTAACCAGGCGCACTGTACATACGTCCATACACGCGCAGCGCCACGCGGTACTCGCTCCCTTGCTTTCTCGCTATCTTTCTCTTTTTCTCATTATACTTTCCCACCTTCTCTCGTTGCTCCGACGCGACGGTCGGAGTGCCGCTCGCGTGTGTGCCTGCCGCCCATGCGTGCTACCACACGCGCGACGTACACGCCGTGCGCACCATCCGGCCGCACGCATACACTCGCGCGAGGAAGCGACGACGACTTGCTAATTAGCAAGCGCCGCGCTATCGCTGGCGGGAGATAAGCCGCCGCGAATAAGGCGCGCGAGATATAGGTAGGTGCGCGAAGATAGAGGCCGCGGCGAATATCGGGACACGACCCTGACTGCAGGCTTCCCGAGGGATTTTCGAGGTCAAGGGAAGCCAGAGGCGCCGCCAGAGTCGTGCGCGAATGTTGCGACATTCCCTCGCGAGGTCAGACCAGGTCGGACCGACACCTGATCCCTCGGATTTCCCATCCGTCATCAACCAGCCGTCGTCGTCATCGAGGCGGAACGTGTCGCGAATACCATTTACACCTCGGTGCTTCTTGTTATCTTGGCGCGACTGCCGAGGAAATCGAATAGCACTATAGTGCATGCAGCTACAGTGCATGTCAGCAAATGGGCGCCAATCTCACACAGGCACGCTCTTGAGCAAAAACGGAGTAGCAGACTTCTCAGCTTCTTTTAATAATAAGTACATATCTACTCGTGCAAAAACAATTCGCAGTTATCAATCACGGAACGCTGTGCTGTTGCCACAAATTCAAGCATTGTTTTTTCAATCGTAGCGTTTCTTCCTGGAGCTTAGCAATATTCATATTCATTGGAGTAATCCTATCAGAAAATTTGTTTGTTATCTTTACTCCTAAGAATTATCATTATTTTCTGAACCTTTTGTGTATGGCAATAAAAAAGCGACACGTTTCCCGGAATAAGATAAAAACGCAATAACAGCTTGTGGAGGAAACTTTAATTACGCAATTGTTCAATTGAACGGTGATCTCACGAGAAACTTTATTGCGAAGCAAGTTTTATCCTTGTCGGATAAATGAATGTGTGGGTTCACAACGTAACAACATAAGATATCTGCATGTATATGTAAGTACATGATACTATAATTGCAAAGTGCGAAATATTTTTGGAAACTCGAATCTGTGTCTTGAAATATTTGTGATCTTCCGGTGAGTTTTGCATCGTGAGAGAACGACGCTCGTAAATTTTAACGATAATGGAGTGGAGTCATCGGTTTCTCCCGTGTTAACCGCACAGAATGCAAACATGAGACGCGAACGGATTATGACCGCAAACATATTGCATAACGCATTTTTCATCGGGAGCTATCTGTTGTATACTTGGAATCGTTGTACGGATAATGAGAGACATAACACAACTTATAATATCAGCTAATAATAACAAAACTAATAATAACATGTGGCATTGTTATGTTATGACAAATATTAATAATTAAATAATATAATTATCTCTTTCTCTCTTTCTAAACAACATGCCAGATAATTTTTTTAATAATTACAAGATGAGGCTACATTTTTATTTTAAAAAATTTCTTCTTTCTTCTTCTCTCTTACAATTTTCTTTAATTTTTTATATTTATCGGACGTTTTTTATAAAATTAAAATGACATAAATTATTTTATAATTATCTGTTACCTAAATCTTAAGAGATTACAACAAGGTATAATAAATTTGATTTATTCCTCTTTCTCTCTTACCTCAAATAAATACCAATAAATATAATCTCGACTTAATATCACGTGCTAACATTTCTTATTAAATTTTATAGTTTACTGATAAACGTATATAAAGCCTACACTTATATGTAATGTGTATAATTATACATATAACACAAATACTTAATAGCTTAATATATACTTAAAAACAGAGTCAAGTCATAAGCTTCACTTGTTTCTATTCTTCTTAAAGTGGCCATTAGGTGCATTAAGTGATTGAGCGGTCAATGTCGCGACGGTGTAATTCAACCTCCAAAGCTCCGGAAATTATATAATTATTAATTCGCACTAGGTAATTGAATCATGGTCGTTTAGCAATTTCAGCTGATTATGTAAATCTTGGCTTAGATGGTTTTGCTCTAATACTTTTCGCACTTCGTTAATAATTTCGAGCATCTCAATATTAATTTAGTAGATAATAAAAAGTAGATATAATTTAATTAAACTCACAAAATTAAATTCGATTCAATTTTATTTAATAAAATCAATCTTAATTATGCATAATCACTAAAAATACGATAATTATAAAATACTTTTTGTTACCAACAGGAATTAGTTGCATGAATAATTCTGTTATGCTCTTTTTTCTGTTCACAGAAAAAAAGTGGATTACAAAATAATATTTTTATATGTGCAATGATTTTATAACAAATGATAATTGTAGCAACAAATATTATTTATATTACGTAATAAAATAATAAAAACATTTATCTACGTGAAAAAGCTAAAAACACAATAAATAATATGCGAAAATAAATTTATAAATAAATTACTTATGTAAGCACAGTTATTAAAATTTTTGCAAATTTGCCTTCGTAATTGCATTAAATTTCTGAAAGTCAGCGCTTTTGTGTTAAATATTCTGTAATTATGGATAATGAGACATTATATTTTGTTAAAAATTTCCTATACTTGAGGATGCAGCAAACATATTATAAACATGTACAGAGCAATAGCAACGTGTAGAGAATACTAGGTAATTGTAGGATACACTCGTCAAAATCATGTTTGATATGCAAAGATCGATTGGAACATGATATAATTAATTTTAGAAAGTAAGTAAATTAGATGTGTATCAAGATGAAAGAAGATTAAATATAAGAAATGGAATTAGTATTTCCATATTCTCGAAATTATGAATTAACATAAATTTTTGTTTTTCACCAAAAATTTATATAAAATATATGTGATAAAATTATATATATTTTTTCTATTACAGTGCTAAATAAATTATTTCTGTTTCAAAGATAAACTATTTACAAACCACGCTGCTAAACTATTTATATATAAGCGAAAATAGCTTCTACCACTCAATCAAGCTTTTTAGCTAAACAAGCTAAATTATTTAAAAATTAATATTACATTCATTTAATTAATATATAATAAATTTATTTTTGCAGACATTGTTTCGCTGCATTATTTCGAATGTATGAATTAAATATTAGACAATGACGTATTCTGCATCAACGGTTATCGATAACTAATTAAAACAATACCGACTATCTTAACCAAACGGATATTCCTTATCTTCAATTTTACTGTCGCCATCTTGGTGCTCTTAATGCCGTGTTAACGAGCCGCAGTGGGGAACGTGATAGTCATAAATTATAACGCATCGTTAATGCGGTCGCCTCGTGAGAATACGCCAGGTTGTCGGGCTCTAAGAACGTTTCCATCGTTTGCCGAGAGAAGAGGCACAGCGGCACGAGTCACACGTTGTATGTATTTTCGTAACGTTCGTCTGTTTATGCGCTCCGTATACACTGTTTATATAGACACACGTTGTATGCCCTCATGTATCTACAAGATACACATCGGTGGCCGATTACAGATGCCCGTATTAGTGGTCGGCATTCGCGCTTGCATTCGAAGCGCATCGAGCGTTCCCGCTTCGTGAATTTTCAATGCAACGGGCACTGCCTCGCTTCCTCCTGCGTTGCAGTATTTTGCAATATTTCACGGAAATCATTATTTCACGGCCACGAGCGATGCATTACACATGAAACTGCGCTGTCAGCTGATCATTTGACAAATCGATGACAGCAATCGAATTCCTCTTCTGCGAAACCAATGGCAAATAAACGCATTGCTACGGAAGTAGAAAAACATCCGGGAGGATGTGGCTGATTCTCAGAAGTTGCGGCTACCGATGTCGCGAATGGCGAGTTTTGGCCAAGTTGGCCTTTTGGAACCTCTGCATTTATTCTTTCCGAAAACTTGTTCTGTAGTCCCCTCGCGTATTTTCATCTTTCTTCCTTCAACAAGTTATAGGTCAAGGTGGTTGAGGCTACAGAATTGAATGTTTTCCTTTATATCAGCATATACGTAATAAGTTGTCAAAACTGATTTATATATTAAATAAAAAATTGTTTTGTTTGTATATATGTATAATATAATAGGTTCAATTATTTTAATTTATTAAATATCATCTTTTTGCACTAACAGCAATAGCGCATAATACTATAACAAGAAATATATCTCGTAAAATATAGCGCTAGTTAACCTTGAGGATAAAATATGCGAACCATTGCAAGAACTTTATTTCCAAGTATCTCATTTATTAATATAATATTTACTCTTCCTCTCTCTTATAATTTTATATATTTCGCTGCCATACACATATCTATATTATTGCCAATATGCCGCAAGCGCTAGCGTATTTATAATATTCTATATATTCTTGCACTTGAATCATTTTCAATTTTAAACTTTACTCGAAATTTGAGAGCTTTAAAGATCTTGCTATCTCAACATCATAATATTACGAATGCTGAAACTCTCAAGGATAACTTCATCGTACTTGAAGTATCTTTAGGTTTATGAATCGAAAATCATAGGTCGATATCTAATAATAGATCAAAATACGATCATGCTTCAATTTTGAATTCCGGAAACGTAGTTCTGGAAAATTTATTGCAACAGAAAAATTGTTACAAGTATATTTTCAATTTTAATGTGTAATTTATTTTCAATATTTCTTTTTTCCAAATTGTAAAATTTAACAAACACGAGCGCGTGTGATAGGTATTACAGAAAATATGAGAACAAGAAATATAAATAAACAAATATAAATTTATCGTACCAATATAGAATGTAATCATTGTAAGTTCTCTACGATAAACTGATAATAATGCGAAACTTGAGTTACGGTAACTTTTAGGAGATCAGTTATTTTTTGTGTGCAAGCAAGAATTGGTTTGTTGCAAATATTTTTATTGGTTGGTTCAGAAATGTATATTTAATCATGAGTGCCTTCTCGTGTTGACATATGGTACGTAGATACGGAATATGGCGTCCGGTAGCTTCCATTTCCTGATGCAGCAATTAAGATAAGTCGTGATACAGCTTGGGATATCCGTTAGTGATATACATATTGATACATTTACAATGAATTTTTTAGTAAAACACACAGTGTGCTACACTATAATAAAATATTAAATTTTAAATTAAATAACAAAATTTTGATCTAACCAACTATATTAAGTATTAACATAGAAAAGCTGAAAAATTTATTTTTATATAAATAATAATAAAGAGAATATTTGAAATATGTTTAATTTATTTAAAAAATATAACATATTAATATTAATATAATTTTTCAAATTTTCCAAAGATTTGCGTTTTAATAATCATTTATGTTTTCTAAATTATTAAAAAAATGTTTAAATGATAAATATATTCTTTTGTAATGGTATCTTTAATATAATCTTATTTTTATAATGAGTTTGACATTAAAAATGAGATTTTTTTCTACAATTTATCGATTTCATTTATTTCGGAGATAACTTTTACGTAAATAATTGGATCCGTCGAGAAATGTACTAAAGTAGCCTTTACATAAAGATAACGAAATGCCACGTCATCTATTAATAAAAATCTTGAGAGTGATACGTCACTCGTTGTTGTTTTCTACCCTTTGCAATTACTTTGATGTATTTTTAATCTAGATAATAGGAGAGAGCAATTTCATGATCGGCAAAATAATCTTATCAATAACGTTTTAATTAAATATGTTAAGAAAATATTTGATGAAATAACAACGAAACATTTTGTATTTTTAAGAATTTGAAATTACAGTTATCCTCTGAACCTATCATATTTTATCAATGGCATGGCTAAAGGGAAAAGTTTTTATAACTTTATTCCGCATACATAGTTTTGTGTTTATTTATATTTCATTTCTATTATTTCTAAAACACAAAAAATAACTTTTGGGAATAAAACTTGTGTGCAATCAATTTACTTAAATAACTCAATATGTTATAGCTGTACAGATTTTTCTCGTTGCTGTCATCAGTGTTACTAGAACTAGAGATAATGATAAAAAGCACTATATATGATGCTATAATCAAGATACGTCACTGAACGAATAGACTTAATGACGCAAAGCTTATTATTTAGATTTTATATACACTTAAATGTTATATATATGTAAACCCTGTTACGTAAGCCTATCATAATTATGTAGAGGTATCGATTGAGCCATTTAATCGAAGAGCAAAACCTATTTCAGAAAAGCACGTGTCTGCCCGTAGATATAATTAACATGCCGGTTAATAGGATGAGGTGATGTAAGGAGGGTGGTATAACTGCGAAAAATAAATGGAGTTTGCGACTCTAAATTGGATATTTTTCAAGCTCGATATCTCAAGCTCGAATGAAAGATTTAAGTATAAAATATATCTTTCGTCGCATAATAATTTTGGCACATCGATCCTTGCAGCATTTACTTTTTAAACAATCATATTTTGCACCTGAGAACGTTCTGTCTGAAAGCAGTTTTTAATTATTAATATTTGCATTAGAGTTTATTAAATATTTTGTTGCAGGTGCAGCCGCGAGTTAAAATGAGCAAGTCAACTCGGAAGAGACGCTCTTAACATTGTGAGTACCTTTTACGTTTTTATGACACAATGTCTGTAATAATACATGACATAACTTTACGCGATATGACTATTTTCACTCGGCAACATTTAAGTGTGCTTCGTCCTACATAGTGTAGGTTTGTTATAAAGGTTAATCGGTGCAACGATGCTAAAAGGCTCTCTGTAGCGTGATGAACTATCGATTATCCAAAATCCAAAAGCCATTGATTCAAGTGAGAAACGTCCTGTAATAGGAATACTCAGCTCTTAAATAAGAACATACATTCCATTGTATGTATGTACATTCTAAATATTACATATACTGTACATCAGACAAAAGAAAAATTCATTAATATAGCCGAATGACTTTTAAATGACTATTTTCGTGTAACATATCTTTCAGAACTTGCATGGTGTAACTATAGTAGCAGAACACTGCACGTCATAATACACAAAAGATATTTATTTATATCATCAGAAAGCGTTTCATGACGCTACGTTGTGTGTAAAAAAAAGAACTTAGCCATTTCCTTCGAACTATAGGTTCTGTATAACAAAGTGACGTCGATGACGTCTTTTCTCAATGCCAGCTTTATTCAATTCTCTATACAAGTGCTGAAGCTATTCACATTGTAACGTATTCTATTCTAATTCTAATTTCCCTAATTTCCGTAGATAAACTTAACTCTTGTAGGTTTAAAAATAAAAGTAATAAATATCCGAAAAAAAACAGAAGAAGAAAGAGACCGTATTTCAAACTTTTTTTATATTGTCGATAAGAAAAAAAAAGAATTAATAAAATAAGAATAACTGGAAACTTGTATAAATAACGGAAGGAAAAAATATGCGTGAAATATGTAAATGAGAGATAAGGTATTGACGCACATTATGTGACGTCAAGACACTAAATAATTCTTCAACTCTGCAGTGAAAACTTTCTCTTTTATCTTCTGAAGACAGAAAAAGAGAAATTGTCGAAATGTGTTGACCAAAAAGCTGTGAGTAATCTTGTGAGTAAGAGATATTTTCAACAATTGGCACAATTTCGAATTTTAAATATTAAAATATACGAAATATATTTGCATTTAGACTGCATTTTAAAGACCGAAAATTTATTCGGCGCGGAGTTGACTGGGGCAAAAGAAAATGTATTTAAAATTATTACACAGAGCACAGAGATCCAGCATCGACCGTATAAGGCGTATTATTATTAATTTGATATATTTGCATTTATTCACAAAAAATATTAATAAAATAAATAAGGCAGCATTGGTCGCGTTAATAATAACAAACATTATCGAGATAACAAAAGTAAATGGATCGTGCATTGTTTATTTTTAATAACAAAATATGATTTCCCGCTGCATGCTCATTGAATTTTAAAGCAAAATGAACGTTGTATAATCTTTAAGAATAACTTTCTCATTATAATACAATAATGAACCGTTAAATATAATTAAGATTTTGTTGATTCCGCGTATTATTGAGCGAAATATTTTTTTTTCATGGAATCCTTAAAAATGATTTTAAAAGTGGAGTTTGCTTGCGTGTCGCAAATCAATAGGTTAAAGGTCAAGAAACCTTTGATGCTTCATTTTATAAAGGGGTTAATGCCCGATTAAGGTTCAGAAGCTCTATTGGGGCATTATCAT
This sequence comes from Tetramorium bicarinatum, assembly GCA_928718305.1. NCBI lineage: Eukaryota > Metazoa > Arthropoda > Insecta > Hymenoptera > Formicidae > Tetramorium > Tetramorium bicarinatum. The sequence goes on from OV788325.1 coordinate 34,465,925, forward strand.
TCATGTATCGCTTATCGGAGGCCATACAGATCGGGGCTAATAATTTACTAACTAAATACCCGGTCAAACAAGTTCTAAACAAGCAGATTGCGTGTCAGAACGAAGTCCACCTAAATATCAGCGTTACTGCGTGTTTTGCTAATTAACCCATCTTATACAATTAATGACGGTAATTTCTTAAGGTTTTATTACGCGCGTTATATACGTGTTTTCGCATTCGGCATTTGTTATTTATAAATATTAGTATTTCCGCGATGTGAACTGTTCACTGAATAAACGTCAAGCTTAGAAATACACGCAAAATATAAATTCTCCGTGATTTACGTTCACTGCATATAAACGGTATTTCGCACGGATGTACTGTACAATCCTAATTCATCGGAGCAATTTACGGACGGATACGAGGAATGTGAGGTATAAATGTCGAACTTGAAAACTTCGGACGTAAAGCAGACACTTGATTCGACACCTCTGACAGCGATCAGCAGAGAAAAGATGCCCGATAAAGATGGTTTTAACGACACTGATCCTTGTTGACAGAATCGGAAGACGCCGCATCTAGGCTGACTTTGTCGGAAGTTGGTGGAACGACGCGGAGATGACGAAGAGGTTCGAGTTCAACTGGCAGATTGAGGTGCCGGAAGCACTTCGTACCGGCTGCGTCTTCGATCGTTGGACGGAGGAGAAGGATAACACTGAAATCGAGCTGAATTGCCTGTTCAAAGTCGACGAGTATGGTTTCTTTATCTATTGGCAGAGCGAGGGGAAGGTGAGGATTTTTGTTTGCCCATTTGCGCCCTTTCATTCGTTTCGAATAAAGGAATGAGATGTCTTGGATCCACTCTTAACATTCTACGAGTCCTAAGTATACGCATTTATTTTCATTCTGTCTCCTCTCCTTGCAGGATGGCGACGTTATTGAGTTGTGTCAAGTGAGCGACATCAGAGCCGGAGGTGTTCCTAAGGTAAAACAATATTCTGTCACTGTAAAATTATTACAATAATATTATTCAGATTTATTAAATTATTAAAATTACGACAATCGCACGAATTTACTGTAAAAGAACTTGTCGATCAAATTGATCGGAGGGAAAAAAAACAGAAAATAAAAAGAGAGGAAAAAAAGGAAAAATACGGTAAGGTCTAATAACTAATAAAACCGACGCATTTTAAGCAGGACCCCAAGTTACTCGACAAGCTACTTAGCAAGCATGGCGAACAGTTGGATGAGAAAAGTCTGACCATCTGTTCTGGCGTCGATTACACGAACACCAACTATCAGCACGTCGTATGTCCGGATCCTGCCACAGCCAAGGTAACACACGTGTCGCACACTAATCGTGATAACGGCGGAAACATGCGGCGGCATCGACATGCCATTCGATTTATCGGTCAAGTAAATTATTATTAGCCGGCTGATACGATCCCGATATAGCGTTTAGGATCACTATCGTTGATGAAACTGTTGTTTTCTCATAGTTTATCACAGATATAAATAGTATATAGTATAGTGTCATTATACTGATGATATTAGATTGCAATATACTATCATTAATAGTTAATATTGTTTCCTAACAGTTTCTACGATATACAATGATTACGTACGATTGACGTAAATGTGTAAATGTGTCACGATTATGTTAAATTTCTCGGTTGAACTGTCTCGTATAATTCTTTTGCTTCTTTCCGTTACATATCATTTTCAAGAGAATTTATCACTGCAAAGATAAGAAAATAACATATCATACACAATTACATAGTATTATCATTGATTCCCTATTGCGTATCTTATGTGTATACGAGTTATGTTAAATTATTACACAACTCGATAATCATCATTGAAATAATATGTAAATGTTATACTTAATTTTTAAAAAATTATCAACCATTTACTTGCTCTTTACCCAAAGCTTACTAGCTTCACGTATATTTTATATTTTAATGTCACTAAAAATCAATGACATTTACGGCAAAATTTAATTGTTTTTATATTAAACATGAAGTAGCAGTAAAAATTTTACTGACAATGAGTAAAATTGTTTTTCCTTGAGCATAAAAATAGCATTTGCCTACATACAAATGCAGCGATATAACACTACGCTACTCGCGATGTAACGACTGATAAAATTACTTCAATGCTGACTTACGATTAATATCTCTATCGCACAATAAACTTAATACATTCTTGCATTCCGTAAAAAGAATAATCTGTTGATACTTTATTCGTATATATCGTCATAGGTGTGGTTGGACGGCGTTCGATCGATTACGCACAACGTCAAAGCAAATAATGTTTGCCCGCTTACATGTCTGAAGAAACAGTGAGTTTGCCAATGCATTTATATACGCTTGCACTAACTCGTCTGTAAACAGCGGTACTGTTTGCCTCTGTGAAATAATTAGCCATAAATGTATTCCGCGATCGACGTATGTAGCATAACTTCGCGTTTCTCTAATTCCTTTCCAAAAGCACAAAAGGATATTTGATTTGTAATAAGCTGATAAACAAATTAAATTGAGCAGAAATAACAGAACTTTTGAAGTTCATTTTTTTCTAAATTTATCCTATATTTTATTGAATGTTCTTTTTCCTTCTTTTTTTTAAATAAAATAAAATTAATATTAATTTTACAGTACCAAACATTTAACGAAATTTATAATATTTTTTGAAAGTTGATAAAAATATACTATAATCAAATCGCGAATAATTCTTTTATCTACATATTTTAAAAGAAATAGCAGAAATGCCAATAAACCAACGATTTTTGCGTAATTCTAGTTGGATGCGACTCAGAATGCTGGTAGATCCTAATGGAAAAGTTCCAGTGAAAGTGGTCGCGAGAACTTTCGCGTCCGGTAAGACGGAAAAGCTTGTTTACCAGTGTCTTTCTGAGTTAGACCTACCTAGCGGAAAGGTATCTTGATGATTAATAGAATAAATCATTGATATTTTTTATACCTTGTCAAAATATTGCAAAGATCTTTTTTAATTAGAACGACGTAATAGAACCCGACGACTTCACTTTCGACGCATTCTACGCGCTTTATCACAAAATATGTCCGAGAAACGATATAGAAGAATTATTTCAATCTATGTGAGTACTTTTTGGAAAAAATGTATTTAAATAGATATTTTCCGTAAAGAAAAATATTTTTTAAAACATAATTACAAATTTTAATTATCTCATATTATTAATACGCGACAATAGTAAATTAATTAATTAATAATTAATTAACATTACTGATTATTTATTATCAAAATTCTAGAACGCAAGGTAAGGCCGATACAATTAATCTGGAGCAACTGATCACCTTTCTTAATGAAAAACAGAGAGATCCGACCCTAAATGAAATTCTCTATCCACTGTATGACGAGAAACGTGCGATGGAGATCATCAACGATTACGAGCAGAACGAAGCAGCGCGCAATGAAAGTAAGACCTTGATATCGTCATCATTTATTCGAATCATTTATTCTCGCAACGTTTTCTTCGAGCAGTTCTCTAAATCTAAAATTAGACTTAACCGTTCGTGTCTCTGAAGCATGAGATATTGATTCTTTTGTAGATATTTCATTTGTCTCCATATAAACTAGATATATTAGGATATTAAGCTGTCATAGATATCAAAGACAGAGTAAACTTTAATAAGCCTGCAAAATTAAATCGGCTCGTTCAATTGATTAAGTGTCATTTGGTTAAGCCGAGATTGAAGAATTAATGAGCTGGCTTAATTTGTAATTTAAAAACGCTTTCTTTCTTACATAATTGGGTACTTTCAGGAACGATGACGAAGGATGGCTTCATAAGGTACCTGATGTCCGATGAAAACGCGCCAGTTTTCCTCGACAGATTAGATGTTTACATGGATATGGACCAACCTCTGGCGCATTATTACATTAATTCGAGCCACAACACTTACCTGATCGGACGTCAATTCGGCGGAAGGAGCAGCGTCGAAATGTATAGACAAGTTCTACTTGCCGGATGCAGGTAAAGGATATAGTTACGTAAAATATGAAAGTAATGATTAGTTCCGATTTATGACTGTAGTGATTTTCAATTTCCGTTGCATTTATAGTTACATCGATTGTGAATGCAGCTTAAATTAAATGTATGTTGTTGCATTAGATCGATATACCGATTTTATCTTTATTTTAGAAAGCATAACAAAGCACACACAACGTAGCTCATTTCTTATAATAAATTGAAGTTTTTTCCTAGTTTTAAGAATTATTTTTTTACATTTGTTTAAATAATTATATTAAAATTTTTATGATATCTTGATTTATTTTAATTTACGTATATTAATGAGATAATTACTAATAAATAAAGAAACAAAGGACTACTTTGTAATAAAATAGCAAACAGGCAATAATCATCAGGATCGGTTTTAGTTTCTTTTTTTTAATCCGAATTTAAAGGTGCGTCGAATTGGATTGTTGGGACGGCAAAGGAGAAGACGAGGAACCGATAATCACTCATGGCAAAGCTATGTGCACCGACATTTTATTCAAGGACGTTATATACGCAGTCAGAGACACGGCCTTCGTTACATCGGAATATCCAGTGATTCTTAGCTTCGAAAATCATTGTAGCAAGAAACAACAATATAAACTGGCCAAGTATTGTGATGAAATTCTAGGTGATCTATTGTTAAAGGAACCTCTGAAAGAATATGCTGTAAGTTCTTATGCGTATCGATTAATCACAGATATTGTAAAATATTATATAATGTCAGTTCAAATAATACGACTCATCTGCAACAAATTATTATTAAGATATATAATTACAATAAATTTTATATAAATATATGATATAAAAATGTCAGCAAAATTTCCTGTAATTTTATTTTCTTCGTTTCTTTCTAAAAAATTTCTTGTATCAAATTCGCGCTTATAAATCAATCACGCAAAGTTTGGAAACTCTTTCGTTATGTTTTAAGTGCACTAATGAATAAAACTTTATTAAAACAGTTGGAGCCAGGAGTTCCGCTACCGCCGCCCAGTATGTTAAAACGTAAGATTCTCATTAAAAACAAGCGCCTAAAGCCCGAGGTTGAGAAGCAAGAATTGGAGCTCTTCAAGCAAGGTCAGTTCGTTATCGAGGATGAAATCAAGGAAGATGCCAGTGCGCCGCCGGTGGTCGCCGTCGCTGTAGAACAGCAACCGGTAAAAGTAACAATCATTATGATTCTCAGATTGGGCATGGTAGTGATCCTTCACCTTACCAATTTAAGCGATCGAAGTTTTTTTTTAATGACAATACTTCTCTTCGTCTACAGGAAGAAATTTCTGAATCCATAACGTCAGCGACCATTCAACAACAGCAATCTGTCACCGGTTCAGTGGGTCTTGGAGAAAGCATAGAGTTAGTAGTGGCTCAGAATTACATCGGAAGTACTACCAATGTACATCCATGGCTGTCCTCGTTGGTCAACTATGCGCAACCCATAAAGTTCATCAGTTTCGACGAAGCCGACGGTAGGTGAAATTTTTATATTTTTAAAAGAAAATATTATATTTTCTTTATAATTATAATTATTCTATATTTAACAAGTAATAATAGAAACTGTAATAATATTAATTGATAAATTATGAATAAGAGCGAATTATTATTTTCAGAAAAGAACATTTATTACAATATGTCTTCCTTTTCGGAAACAACCGGCTTGAACTATTTGAAAACCTCTGCCATTGAATTCGTAAATTATAACAAGCGGCAAATGAGCCGGATTTATCCGAAAGGTACACGAGCCGATTCTTCCAACTATATGCCGCAGGTAAAACATAAAACTTGTAGAGCGCAATTTGCGCAACGAGGAACACGAAGAAAAGTCTCTCAATGATCGATCGTTGTGAAATAGGTCTTCTGGAACGCTGGCTGCCAAATGGTGTCGCTGAACTTTCAAACTGCGGATTTGCCTATGCAATTGAATCAAGGAAAGTTCGAGTACAACGGATCTTCAGGCTATTTATTGAAGCCGGATTTCATGAGACGTGCTGATAGGAGTTTCGATCCTTTCGCCGAGAGTCCCGTGGATGGAGTGATCGCCACACAATGCAGTGTTCAAGTACGTTTCTTTCTCCTGAATGACAATCTAGATTACTCGCGATATCGCATTCTAAATTTTTTCTTCTCTATTTAAAAAATTGAACAATTTGCATAATATAATTAATGTAAACTTTATACATATATTATTGTCATTTTTGTTATACTTTATTAAATTAGTGGTATTATTAAAATTTAACTTTCTTATACAACATTTAACAAATTTAATTATTGGTAGATTATGTATATTATGTATATTAAACATTTATTTTTTATTGCAATCCTAAAAAAATAATATAAATATAAAATGCATTGTATTAACAATTATTTTTTGTATTAAAATATCAGTAATTGAAAAATAATATAAAATACGGAAAAGAGAATTGCAAAAATTTATTCAAGATTAAAAACGCTTTCAATATTTGTATTTATCGTTGATTTATTATTACAACATTGTAATAGGTGATAGCAGGCCAATTTTTATCCGACAAGAAAGTCGGAACGTACGTTGAGGTCGAAATGTATGGCCTACCAACCGATACGATACGCAAGGAATTTCGCACAAGAGTGGTCCCCGCCAATGGTTTGAATCCTGTTTATAATGAAGAGCCCTTTCTCTTCAGGAAAGTTGTCTTACCAGATTTGGCCGCTCTGAGATTCGCGGTATACGATGAATCGAACAATAAATTGTTAGGACAGAGAATTGTTCCTTTAGATGGTTTACAGGCCGGATATCGGCACATCGCGTTGCGAACTGAGGCCAATTTTCCTATGTCTCTGCCTATGTTGTTTTGTAACATTGACATAAAAATCTATGTGCCAGATGGTTTTGAAGGTACGTTCGATATCAGCCATGTTTCAGCCGCATGATACATTTATATTATTTATTCTTGTATTTATACAATTTCAATATCGTGTAATTTTAATCATAATTTTAAATTATTTCCTATTAATTCTGTCAAAATTAATAATTTTATGTATATTTTGTTTTTGTTTGATCTGCTTAATACAATAATTTAGTTAACTATTTTTTTACAAAAAATAAATTTTAAACAAAATATATATTAATGATATTAATTGATTAATCAATGCTTATCTGTCATCTTTTCAGAATTTATGGACGCCTTGACGGCGCCGCGAGCATTCAGGAAATCGGAAAGCATGTCGCAAAATAAAATGCGGGGTCTGGGAATCGAAGAGAGTGATAGCAAAAACAATATAGACAACAAAAACAACGTGTTATCTCATCACCAAGAGGCAGCGAAACCAAGAGGTAAGTTGCAAGATATAGAAATTGCACACAATCGCGAACAACGAATCTACTTTATTTTATTTCTATAGAGGAAATGAAGTTCGATCCAATCACTCTGGAGACTTTGAGACAAGAAAAGGGTTATCAAAAAGTATTACGGAAACAGCAAAAAGAACTGGAATCTTTGAAAAAAAGGCACCACAAGGAGAAACTGACTGTCCAAAAGCAACACTGCGTTGCAATAGAGAAGATTTTCAAAGGAAAAAAGTTAGTCATTTTTATTTCAGTTAAAATTTTTAATTTTCTTTATATGTTTAATTAATTTTTGCAAAAGTATTTATTTAATTAGTGAACTAAATAACTTTCACTTTTAGTTAAAAAAAAATTCCTTCTCATTTATGTTGATAAAAAATAAATTTTTATTAAAAAATGTTATATTTATTATAGCAAAGCGGAACTTTCGAGGGACCCCATCGTTCGTCGCGCTGTTTCCGAACAAACGACTCAATGGTCACGTCTCGCCGACAGGCAACGTCGGGAAGAACGCGATTTAGTTCGCGGGCACCTGGAAGAGCGACGGACGCAGCTGTGCAAATTGTGCATGACCGCGCAGCTGGCGCAACAGAAACAGCAAACCGCGCGACACGACCGTGAGATGAAAGACATAACTGCGCGACAAGCGCGACTGTCGGTGGAGAGCGCGAAAGAAGTGATGAATGACAAGACTCTGAAGACGCGCGGAATCAAGGAGGGCAGACTCAGAGAGAAGCAGCAGAATAACACGAAGAAATTCATGGAAGAGCGCAAGATTGCACAGATGGTACAGAACAGGGAAAAGGAGAAGCTAAAAGTGATCCACGAGAAGCAGTTGGAGGAATTACAAAAGGACATGAATGCGGTAAGGCTCCAGACTCTCAGTAGGTTAAATGTTTTTCCGATAGTATAGCTATTTATCTATAGATAGTATCTGCATTTTATTGCGTTTGCACATAGAAAAAATATATTTATATTATATTTAGTGTACGATTTGTAATCGTAAGCAATTTGTACGATCTGATATTGAAATACATAAACGTCCATTTTACATAACATTCCATTAAGAGGAATTGCTAGAAAATTAAGAAAATATTTTAAGTCTTTTATATTTATGTATTTAATTTAATAAGATACAGTGATGTGGTATATAGCAATTTGATAAAATTGTTAGTAGATCTAATTTATCCTACGTTTCTGTTTTATAATTAAGAATTCTATTTATTGAATAGTTCAAGTTAATCTTGAAGAGAGATTATTGTGTTTCTTTCGCATTCTGTTATATAATTATTACACTTTATTTAATATTTTCTTAATAAATTTATTTTCTTAAAATCCTACTTTAATTTTTAATTTTATTTTTCCTATTATTTATTATATTTTATATTATATAATAAAATAATAAATAAGATATATTTCAATATGTATTGCAATGAATTTTAGTTTAATTTGAGAAAATTTTGACTTACGAAAAAACGCATTTTCTGTTAGGAACAATTGCAATTTTATCGTATGTTTATTATAAAGTTTTTTATGAAATATGAAGAAATAGAAGATAAACTAATTGACATAAAAATTTCATTGTAGTTTAAATGTAGTTTATTCCATTTAAATACCATTTTAAAAAACAAGTCCATTTTTATCAAAATAATTAGTCACATAAACAATTTTTCCAGATTATGGATATGTACAAGAATGAGGACATGGACTATGAGCCAGCTAAGATGCTGGCTGAATTCTATGTGTGATGAGTGCCAGCCAAGTTTCTCTGCAAATTTTCTCCATAGTGAGAAACACGTTACGAAGAAGAACTGTTTTCAGACAATTTACTACTGTCGTTAATTATACTTAAAATTGGGATCAAATTTCATTAGATGTTGTTCTTGTATCTGCTGACTAATGTCACATATTGTGAGAAAGAATAATGAGCAACTACATTAACGTTTCTAATTCATTCAGCCAAGTATTTTTTTATAAGCAGACATTTTATGTCTCCATAGTCTCTGAGTACCTAGACTAACGAGGGAGTCAATACAACTAAAGTGATCTAGTCAAGTATTACATACATATATATATATATAAATATATATATATATATATACTTATACAAAACGTATATCATGATGTCGTGGCTAATGTGAAACGATGTAATGTGCGATTTGTCGAGGTGAATATTTTTCGATTGTTAACGCTATTGTCGAAGTTTATCAGAGTGAAAAAAAAACCGTGTATGCGTGTGCGCGTATGTGAGACTGTTGTCTGTATTCGTGAATCGATGCCTAATGCCGACAGGAACTTTCTCTGTTACCGTGATGATTCCTAGACCATACATACCTTAGTAAGTTGAGAGACGTTCTCACGGTCGGACCTAACCGATAATTTTTGTGACTGCTGATAATGACTAGAGTATTATAGAACGTTTGAGAATCTCGAGACCGCGTAATTTACAGCTAAAGGTTGTAATTTACAAATCGAAGGAAGCGCCTCTTACATGGCCCTTACATGAATGGTCACATAGGATTGTAAATAAATTTCAAACGAGAGCCTAGTATAATGATTACCACGTTGTTGTTTTCATTATAACAATAATGTTATTTACATAAATTATTATATCATCCTATACATATATATCTATATTGGATATAAATAAAAAAATTACAAAAATCATGTTTGCAATTCTTTCCGTTTTATTACGGATAATCATTTTTCTAAGAGTATATCTGTATGCCGATAAAAATTACGATGCAATATAAAAATTATGCTAATAATATCAAAAGAATATTCAATAAAATTCAATTTTTTTTCAGACAACTTGGGCTTGAGAAATTTTTAATTAATTTTGAATTAATTGTCTGAATGATTATGAAGAAAAAGATTGCGTTTCAATTATTCAAGTATATTATTTTCTATATTATTTTTATAGATGAATAAAAATCATAATGATGTTTCATAATGGTCATGATCGAAATAATGCTCGAGTATGTCAGATTTGAGTTTAACATCAGCGACAGTAAATTCTTCATATGGAGCTGAAACAAATAAATTAATAAATTCTTTACATGTACAATTCTTGACATGTACAAAATGCAAATGGTATGTAATGGTTATTTCAAAATAATACCACAAATAAAAAAATAGTCAATTTTTGTACTATCTGCAAATTATATTAAAATACATTACAATATTATTTCTAATTCAAATCGTTAATATTATATATCTCCTTTTTAAAGCAATTTTAACTCGTTATAAAAATTATATTTATGTAAAATATAATTAGTATTTTTTACGAGTATGTTTGATTTATTGCAAATTTATGTTTTAATTTACCGGAATGGGACACGATGTGATCTAGATCATTGTGAGCATCTACGATTGAAATGAGCGGCTCGTGATGATGTTCCAAAGTTTCATGAATATCTACAGGATCTCCATAGTTTGCAGGCACCACTATAGTATCTTGATTATCAACCTGCACATTCTGATAACTGGTAGCACCATGGCCGTGATAAACAGCATGATGCGAGTGATCCGCATTCGTTATTATGCCCGCCTCGCAAACAGCGACTGCTATTAGAGAGAGGAACAACTGGAACACAGTAAATTTAAAACACACTATAAGGAAAAAGATGTAAGTTGTTTTAATTTTTAACATTGTTGTTGTATACCGATGATAAATTTTTCGCACGATTTCTCGAGTCGACGTAACGTTGAATATTAATTTTAACACATAATTTTAAATAATAATTTTCACAGGAATTCATAAAAAATATTAAAGTATTTTAGACCCACGTAGTCATCTTTTCCGATTATTCGACAACATCGCGACAATTCTCGCGCAATATGAAAGAGCAAAGCAAATTACATACAATTTTTTTATGCACACAATTAAACTATAAATGAAAAGACATTATAAAATAAAATATAATAAGTATTCTCTATGTAATTGCGTTCTCACTGTTTCTAACTTCAACATTCACTTACATAGTTAATCATAATGAATTCACTTCTCGGACGGTTTCAGTCGGCACTACTGAAGGCATCTTCCCATGGACGCCTATTTTATACAACGGTGGCCGGGTAACGTTGCGCAAGTTTTATGTGAATATTATGCACCATGGGCGGATGTTTACAATTCGTGCTTCATGACGTGGATTTGCGTGGACGCGACGTAGCGCGTTTGTACATGGGTATGAGAAAACTGGCCGGTTACGCCCGCAAACGTGCATGTGTAGGCTATTTCAAAACGTCAAGATAGTTTCATTGCCGAGTTATGCAACCCCGACCAAGCGGTGTTGCACGTAAGTGAGTGATGAAATCACGCGATTCTTCGAAATCCTCGGGAATAAGTGAAAAGCTCACCGGCGCGGCAGCCCGCTATTAATTCCAGCCCAGTAGGTCTCGATTTTATGCAATCGATATGTGGCACGAGTCCTTTGGCGATCCGAAGACGTAACTGCCGTACAAGTAGTCCCGTTTCTTCTTTCAATTATACATACATTAATAATTAAATGTTCTATTAACTGACAAAATTATGTATAATTGGATATGTGTATTTTATATTTACGATCTAAACTCTGTAATTATGATTTGTAATATTTAATGATGCGATTCAATTCCTGAGAACAAACGAAGAAATTTCATGACAGTGAGATTTCATGGCTTAAAGAATTAAGATTTCGAGAGACGCAATCTAGATAAGCGGAAGATGTCCGCAACTTCGTAACGTAATTGTACGCTTATGAAATTTCTATGCATAATTGCTTCTCTAGATGAAAGTTTTAAAGAGTAGCAATATTTCATGGTTGGAAAGTTTCGGCACTAAGGTCGTTCGGCGTTTATAATTTTTACTTGAATCTTATCAAGAGCATATCAGAATATTCGGAATAAAGATTTATATTTTGGAACATGATATCTATCTTTTTAGTGAAGTTTAATTAAGATCGCTTAGTTAAAAAGCAAAATAATTATTTGTGTGCATCATGAAATTTCAAAATAGTAAAGTAGTAAAATATCCGCGTTCTTGATTTAAAGGGCATTTCTAATTTTCATATTTATTTAGCTTTACATGTATAGAATAATACACTATTATTATCAATTATACTGAATATAATGTAATATGTAGACAGTATTCACGTTAATTTAAATGATAATATAATTGTATAATGAAAGAAATAGATAATAATTAAATAATTTATTACATAATATCATTATTTGTATTATAAAATATTCAAAAATGCTCTGAAAAAATAAGAATTTCACATAGCTAGTTTATTCAGAAGCTTTTACATGTCCGCAATAAAAAAATTAATTAAAATCTAAGAAAAAATGAACAAAAAGGAACAAAGAAAAAGTAATTCTATCATATATTCTCCAGATTAAATTTGTACTAATACTAATTCATTTTTTTTTCTATTTTGATAATTCGTGATATCTCACGATTCGTATCGTTATACAGAATAAATTGGTTTGATACAATTTTATGTACAAACTTAAAATTTATATAATTTTCCATTATATTTATCCATTTTATATTTTTAATTTACAAAATGCGAAGGTTGATATAAGCCGGCATGAAAGACATAAAAATCGCTAGTCAATCGTTTAATCTTCAGCGCACTTAAAGATTCTCTCATTTTGCGAAGCTTGACATATCAACATCACGGACGATTGTGTTCTACAGACAATGAGGCTTGACTATAACGGAATTGTGAACCGGCGGCGGAGCGTACACAGGCGGTGGTGCGTGAACCACAGGTTTCACATAGGACACTTGTGGCTCCTGCACATGCACCACTTTCGGTGTCGCGTACTGAACAGCGGGCGCGTGGACCAGCGGTTTTTGATAGAGTATCTGGGAGACGGGCGCCTCGTACTTCTTGAGGAAGATCTTCGGCATGACGTCGTGGTACATGGGGCTCTGGTACGTGGGCGCGTATTGCAGCGATTTCTGGTAGATCGGCGCGTAAGACAGCGAAGGATTTTGATAGATGGGCATCACGGGCTTGATGTACTGTACGGACTGATGCTGCACCGCGTGATAGTTTATCGCGGGCGTCGCCGGTTTCACATACGTGATGGACGGTTTCGGCACAACGGGATAGGCGTGCGGCTGTTGAACATACTGCAAATGAGCTAAGGGTGCTATACCCAACTCTTTCTTCAAATAGGCCGGTTGGATCAGGGGTTTAGCGTAAAGTGGCGGTGGTGAGTAAGCGCCGGAAATGTGCGGATAGAGCGGATCGCAGGGTTGGTGGATGGACTCCCTCTTTGCCTTGAGCATCGAGGCATCTGGCATTTTGTCCATCAGCGGCTCGGCTGGCACGCCCATCTGCATCCCAGTCTCTGAGCGCACCGTTGACAGCCATAACAGGCATGGTATCTAGGAATTAGATCATACAGAATTATTGTTCAGCAGCAGATTATTACAAATGACATAGAAAATAATTTACTAAAGGATTGAGTATACAAAATCAAAGCCTTGTGTAAAATATTTAATATATTTAAAATATATTTAAAAATTATTTTATTTAATCTTGTAAAGAATAATGCGTAACAAAATTATATTTGTTAATTATAAATATTCTACTTGATAATTAATATATATTAATTACGTAGACATCCTGAGTTGAGCTTTTTAAAGTCTCACAATCTGTTTTTATAATTTATCGTTAATGTTGAAACACATAACATAAAAGGAGTTTTAGCAGTTTTAAATCCATTTTAGAACAATTCGGTATGCTTACCAGGAGCCTGAACATGATTTTCCTCTTATTTCCGTTGATTTGCGACCAATAGATCGGGAGTTCTGGACCAAACTAGAAACACGTCGCTTGCAGTCGTCGGTTTTATAAACTTTTGCTCCACTTAGAGAGGGCAAGTTTCTTGTTGAAGGCGAATGCGATTCCCTTAAGCGGCGTAAAAAGCGGTCGCTAGATACATGATGCAATCGTACGCGCCCCGGTATTTCCTGAATAAATTCTGCGACGACGTGAGTGACCACCTCGGGCATGGCGACACATTGCGTTGTTGACATTATTCGTTGTAGTTTATCCACGCGGTGGACACGCCAATCTGCCATACAACCCGGACACAGTATCGCGAAATATCGCCCGAAGTACCGCCCGTGGGAAAATAGCGACGTATATAATTTATAATAATTACGGATGCATTTCGCGTTTTCACAAAAAATCAGGCGCGCCTGAAATATTTATTGCATGTAACTCCATGTTGCTGCGAGCGTTATAATCTTGAAGATTATGAATTTTTAAGAAAATTGTTATACGAAGAAGACTTAATAAAAAAATACCATTATATCCATGTATACATGTATATCGTATAGTATTTCAAATAATTTATATAATGTATATTTTTCAAATTTTATTATATATTTATGCTATATATAATATTGTTTTTTTTAATATTTACTTTGTTTGTTACATTATTTTAAAAAGTAAATAAAATTATTTTATCAAAAACTATAAATAGGAATTAATAATTGTACGAATTAAATGTCTATGATACAATTCATTCTTCTATGATTCTATATTTAAATACACTATTAATTTAAACTATCGGCATTCAAAAAATGATTGTCAATGTGTGTATAGGAAGAAACAGTTTATTTAAACATAAATGTTAGATTTATAACAAACTATGTACAAACATCACAACGCTTATAATCTAATGTTGCTCGTGTAACGCTTGTCGCTATTTTTGGTATAAATATACTGAAGAGAATTGTCGAAATTTATGAATCAATGCTTCTTCCAGCCATGAGAGCCATGTCCTGAGCTCTTATGATGGAAAACGTGTTTGTACACCGGCACATGAACTGGATACGGTTTAGGTATTGGCACTGGAAAGTGCTTCTCCACTGTCACTGGATACGGCTTTTCAACGACATATGGTACCTGTAATACATTTACGGCACTTACAAAGTTTAATAATATTGTAAAAACATAAAATATTTATCAATCCGTTTTATTATTTTGATATTTAAGATATATTTTCTTAATTTTTAAATTTTTTAAAATATAATTTGAATTTAAATCTAACATTTTCTATATAATTATTTTACTTGGGAGAAGATAATGATAATATACTCTATATTTTAATGTTTTCCTTTATTTATTACAATTTCATATAAAATTATTATCTTTTAATAAAAATATTTTTTAATACAAACCTTTTTTTCTATAACATAAGGTTCCGGCTTCTCTATAGGTATCTCAATGTGTTTAATAACTTCCACGGGCACCGGATGTGGGACTGGAACTTGGACCTGATAGGGCTGAGGTATCGGAATCTTAATTTGCTGAGGGACCGGGACGGCGACCGGGTGCGGAATTGGTATCGCGTATTTCTTGTAAATTGGTATCTCCACTGGCTTAGATGTTTCGTGATAAGTGCTACTACCGTGCTCCTCATCGTAAGAACCCCACGCTGCGGCCACCATTGTGGCAAGTATCTACAAATGTAAGCAAGTCATCAAAGTCAGCGAAGTATTCCGAAGTAAAATGTTGCCAAGATACTATTCGTAATTTTCTAGTCGATAATAAACTCTTCTTCTGAACAGTTTCACGAGATAGTTATATCTAGCTGAACGTGCAGATTGCTCGTTTTTCTAATCGTTCGTCTTAGCGAACCATATTCGGAACGGTGTCACGCGGAGTAATTTCGTAAGAAATAACTAATTGCAACCTTGTCTCGTTTACTGACTTAATTGCTTTTCGTGAGAAAAGTGAGATTAGTTTTTCTACTTTCCCTTTATGTAAAAAATTAATAATCATCCAACGTTTACAAAAACAAAATAAAAATTAAATATTCGATTGTGTCGCAATATTCAAGAAATGTTAATATATAATGAAAAATACATTGTCTACAAGAAAACATCCAGATAGAAAAAGATTTAAAATATAATTTTAATAAATCAATTAAATAATTATCAAATTATATAATTACAAATTATATTCAGTATAAATTATATTTAGATAATATTTTTAACTAATATCTTTTGCTAATAATTTTAAAAATAAATAATTTCATTCTATGTGTAATAAATAATCGCTTCTTTCTAGAAATGTAATGTTTCAATATAATTAAAGTGGATATGATTAAAGTGGCCAAATGCAAAGTATAATAATGAATAATAATGAATTCGATGATGAAAGAAGTACTCACGAAAAACCTCATAATTTGCGAACTCGGACGATGAATCCACTGTCGAGACAATCGGTTCTTCGATATCTAAGTCCGTGGAACGCGCAACAGATTCTACGATGCTTTCAAAGTCACGGCCAACTCTTTATATACCGGTACTACTTTCTCCCTTCTCCTCATTACGTTGGCGCTAGCTATTCGCTGTACTCAGGTGCATGTTTGCACGTGTAAATGCCAATTGCATCTGTCTGTACAGATATAACGATAGACACCGAAAGTGTGATCCCGACCTCAATCTTTCTAACGTTCACTAACTTTGAAATGCGTGAAGTAAATTATTAAAATTCTGTATTAGGTAGACAATTTGCGGTATACAGGATTTCTGGGTAGGTAACAAGCTAACCGTCCACGTATTAATTATCTCGTCATGCTCAAGATTATTATACATGCATAAGAACGTGTCGTGATAGTGGCACCCACCGCAGAACAATATAAAGAACAAAGTAATCCTTTCTAATTAACACCGTTGCCTCTTGAATAGCATAGTGAAATCATATTTGATGAGCGGAAGTCTTTGAAATTACCACGTTAATTAATTTATAAATATAATGTTTCATGTTTTTCAATATAAACGAGATTGTAATATAATATACATAAGATAAGTCAAACTTGCGTACATTGTAGCCGCAAATTCTCTTTGACATAGTTAAAATCGATTTTTTAACAATATTCAATAATATTATACACTATAAAAAATTTATGTAAAATGACATGTAATTTTGAGAGCCACTATAATAGATGTAAATTTTTGCGTGTTTCTCTAATTTTGCAGTAAATTTTTACATAAATAAAAATAATTTTTTAATTTGTAAATTTTTTTACAGTGTATGCACAAAGAAAAACAAATTTCTGCAAAATTTATATGTAGAGTTATAAACACGCAAACATTTATAGTTTTTTATAGTTGTAAATTTACAATTTAGAGTGGGTTTCAAAATTACCCATTATAATAGGTGTAATTTTACATAAATTTTTTACAGTGTACAATTTTTGATAACATTAAGATGTACAATGTTTTTAAAAATAATATTCAACAGTTTATTTTTAATTTATCGTAAATAAATATATATAAAATAACTTTTTATTATATACTATTTTGAAATAAGATAAAAATTGCACCGAGTCCATTGAAATCATAAAGAGTTAGATAACAGTAAGTGCAATAATATATTAGGAGAATTTATACATGCATCATTTGCATGTATATTGCGTGATATATAATTTAAATTTCTTTAATATAAAAAATATTATAACAGTATAGTGATTATTCGTTATTATCAAAGTCATTATTATCAATCTTTGTGCAATTTTATTTAGAAAATCTTAGAAAATGTCCATAGTTAAATGTTCATAGAAAGATTATTTTCTTCTACTTTGTATGACTGAAGTCTTAAGGCACAAAGCATAAAAATACGATACAGAGAGAGTGATCGTTATTGAAATTGACAAAAAAATTCTATGATCTCATTGCATATAAAACTTTCCATCTGTTACTGGCTATTCTAACTTTTAGACCAGGAATCATCATAAACTAAAGTCAGAACTAATGACTTTAGTAGTCAAGGTGTGAGTCGTTACGCTATCTTCAGTGCTTACTGCTGAGAAAATAAAAGGAGACAAGTATAAATGCACTTTATATAATGACAATCTGCACGCTTCATCATTTTTACTGTCGTTTCCACCGCTTTCAACGGGTTATTCTTCCCGTGATGAATCAGGTGATAAAGTGATTCTCAGATTTAAGGAGAGAGCCCCTCTAGCTCTGTTGCACGCAATTGTTCTTCAGACGTGTCGTTCTTTCATGCTCACAGCCAACTTGCGTGTGTCGGCGTGAGACAAAGATCAAAATGTGGTAATGTCATGGTCTAGTTTACTTGTTCAACAATCTGTGAATAAATCTTGCATGATCGTAATTCGTCGAAATGCAGATGTTCACGCAACCAACAGAATGCTGTGGGAGTATATCTTATTTTCCTGGATGTTTTATTTAATTTTTATTTAATTAAATTTTAATCTAATAAAACTATCTAGTACACAATAACAAGCCGTGTACATTCAAGAGTTAATTTAAAAAATTAGGAATATAAATCACGTTTCTTGTTAACTTCTGTTTTAGTAACAACGGCGATAATTTTTTTAAAAGCATTTTAAAATCTCCATTACATTTAATAACAAAGTACTTTTCTAAATTAGAAAGAAAGAAAAGTATTTGGTACTTTTGCGTGGAAAACAAATTACAAAATATAATGTTAAAGCAATGTGCAAGCGGTTAAAGGCGTCATAACGTAGCTGTTTAGTTCGACGCAGATAATCAATGCCTGCAGCGGTAACAATTTATGAAAGGCACCAACGCCGAGGGTGTGGTAGCGCGACTGTAAGAAGGAGTGGGATTCCGATCTGAAGATTTGAATCATGCGCGATGCTATCGCTGAGCGGAACAGTAAAAGTGCATCTCAAGTAAAAGTGGTTTCGCACGTCAATGTAAGAACGCGCGCGCTCTGCTCATTACTGCGAATCGAGACCGCGCGAATCGAGCCTTCCTCTCGGTTGCTGTAGTCGGTTTCTTTTTAGGTGATCCTAATCAAGCAATCGACGAGGAAACGAAACGGTAGATTACATACAATATTTTTCACATAGTCTTTTGCACGAAAAGGATTTAATGTATATCGGACAAGAGAGCAAATATGGTAATGAGATTATTTATATCGAGTGCAATATCAACAAGCAATTATATATTAATATTATTTTATTATTAAAATAATAAATAATAATAAAGAAATAATGCAAAAATAAATAATAAAAACTCTTATTTAAAAATAAATTATTTTAGAAATAAAAATTTTGTATCCAAAATAAAACATCGCATTTTTTAATGGAAAATATTTGGTTTTTTTAATGGAAAATATGATTTACGTGTGTAAAGTAATAGATCTAATTTGTTCTGTCTAATCTAAAATTAATGTTTTGACGGGTAACAGAATACTTAAGATTGACAATGTTTATTAACAATTATTTAAAAAATTAATATATATTTCATATTAAAAACTTAACAATATAAAAAACATGTAACAAAATTATCTATACAGTTTGCCAGATTAAAACCTGGCGTTAATAGATTCTATAACATATACATTAATATTGATCCCATTTCAATCAACAAAATAAATCTTAAGAAAAAAATCTATAATTTGAATGTATTTTTAAAATACATTCAAATAGAAAAAGTTTGCAGAACCACAAAAAATTCATGTTAATACAATCAGCTGAAAATTGGAAGGAATTGTTTTGTACGATAAATTTCTCGATGGAACATGATTATAATACACTGTTTAATATATTCGTAAAGTTTAATGTCCTTTACCCTTGGATGTATAATGAATCACGTGTTTGTAAATTGGAACATGAACAGCATATGGTTTCGCCACTGGTACGGGGAATTTCTTTTCCACGTAGACGGGATATGGCTTCTCTACGACATAAGGAACCTAAAAAAAAAATATAGTTACATATATGACATACATGATAACCAAATTTGGAGAATTTTCCAATAATCGTGAAAAATAAAATAGGTAAAAGAGATAAAATATGTATATTAAAAGCGTTTATTCTACTTTCACATTAGCTATAAATTGAGAAACATGAGTAAAGCATAATATGAAAATATTAGAATTTGAGAATTATACTTACATGCTTCTCGACAATAACAGGTTCTGGCTTCTCGATAGGTATCTCAACGTGCTTAACAACTTCAACCGGATATGGGTGAGGGATTTCAATTGGTACCTTATAGGGTTGAGGTATTGGTATTTTAATTTCCTTGGGCACTTCGACAGGCACAGGATGTGGGATAGGTATAGCTAAAACACAGAATAATTACGCAATTATACTTATGCAATTACGCATGTATATTTCGCAAATTTTTTAAACAACAAAAGTATTAATCGCATTAAATAAGAAATATTGGATATTATTTTCTATCTTAAAAATAATTAGATGCACTACGATAATCTAACAAGTTCGAAAACTTTTAATTTATATTTTTGGAAAAATATAAGCTTACCGTATTTCTTAATAATTGGAACTTCCACAGTTTTTGTTTTCTCTTCGTATGTTGAACCACCGTGATCCTCGGCAAAATGGCTAGCCAACACCATGTTACCAAATGAGATAAGACTTAATAAGAAAACCTGCAATTTCATTTTACTTATTATATTCTTTTATTATATTTCTCAATTTTCAATATTAAAATTGTATAACTATATATGTAATTTAAAAAATTATAAAGTTATTATTTTTATAGAAATTTAATAAAAAATTGTAAAAATATTACAAATCATTTTATTTTGATAATTATTTAATTTTTAAAAATAATTTTAAGTTTATTAATATGCTTATAATAAAATATTATATAAGCATAATATTATATTATATTAAGCATATTATTATTTCACAATATATAAATAGAATTCTTTATTTATCAATCTAAAAAATTATCACCCTTTTGATTATATTAATTAGCACTATTTAACACATTAAACACACATTTGCACGATATGCAAGCGAATGTCTGACTCTTACAATTTTATTCATGTTGATGTGTTTTTGCGAGGCTAGTAATGATGCGGACACAAGAAATCAAGCGTTGAATGACCATGTTCCTCAAAGATCGACTTTATATACCAACTTCGATTCCACCACCTTTCACTAAAATCCTGTGATAGAGTTCCAATTCTTCCCAGAATATATCACGTTGCATTTCTCATCGTGCAACAATATTCATCGTGTTAGAAAGGACTGTACCCTACCAAGATAAATATCAAAAGATTACCATACTTACACACATGAAAAACTACCTTGTTCCTTTAACCGTGTTGGTCCATTGCACTATATACTTTTTGTCCGGAAATCACGCTGTGATTATGCATGTATATTATAAAACGTTGAGAACAGAGAAAGTAGAGATGATAGCAATTTATGACTTGAGCCATCTTACAAAAAACTAGTTTTTTTCGCGAAATTGAGAAACAATCACATAGCCAACGCGTTAATTATTACTTTTATTCGTATATTTATTTTCTTATAATAACATTGGTTTAATTTAAACAATCTACATTTCGCATGAATTAATTTAGAATAAAATTCGAGTTGTAATGTTATATGTTGTGTAATACAAAAAGATTTAAAATAAATTATATTATTAATATAAAATTATTTAAAAAATTTAATATATTTTTTCTTTACGTTTCACAAAATATATTTTTCGCTAAAAAAATTATATAATTTTAATAATTTTTTATCACAAAATAAATGTCAAAGTATTAATCACTTTACCAGGTTGTCTTATACATTTGATAGATGGTATGTCTCTCAGGAATATTCCAATTTTATTGTTCGATACTGTGTAGTAATAACCCATTATTTAGAATGTAATCATTAAGTTAGGTAAGCATTTCATGATCACCGTGGAATTGTTTAAGAAAGTACGACAGATGGATGTGTAAACTGCACAATATTCCGTGGAAGGAAAATTACTGAGATACCTTTAGGCAAATGTAAACGCGCAACGATAGTCTCGTTTACCGGAAGTGAAGGTATCATGTATGTACAATTTCTAAAACTTTCCGATATTTCTGTTCAATTCTTCTGTAGGATGTTCAAATGTCCAAATTAAATCATGTTAAATGACTATGTTGGCTAACAAATAGCTCCAAATTTGCGAACAAATGGCGAAATATCTCGGTCGTTACACGAAATAATTATTCGAGACGAATGATCGGAATGACTTGCCAGAAATTTTCTTCACTACTCTGATGCGGCTCGATAAACATAGGAAAGGAGTGCCCAATGGACATACGAATTTGATTTCCGTTCACTTACATAAAGGCGAACCTCTTAGTAGTCATGTAGCGAGGTAGTTCCCTCTGTATATTGTATTTAGATTCAACTAGGAAGTGAACGCAAAATGTACTTTTGTTTAGAGAGACAGACGATACATTTTTTAATACATCAGAATGAAAGTACGAAACACAACGCTCTGTGAAAGGGTTCCAGCCGGAACGCCTATCGAAAGACATTCGACTGTGAAAGGTGGCGTCAAGTAACTTTAAAAATAGATTAGTAATACTCGAATATCCGGTAGTAGATAAAATAATAAAAATCTATGATATACACGGTAAATCAAATTTGTATAACAGTCATATTGACAGTGAAAAAGAGTTCACGACAAATCCGGATTAAATATATTTATTCACATGAGCATATATCTTATTGTTAATCTCAAGATATATATGACATAAAATGAACGTAATTATCAATTCCAAAGAAATGAGAAAGAAATTACAGAATTAAAAAATATTTTAATAATTAATTATATCATTATTCATATGTAATTATTTATCATATATTTTTCAATGTTTATCTCCATTTATTAATTATTAATAAATGCATCGAAATTCTAAATGTACAATATTTCGCAAAGAATTAAAAAATTATATTTACTTAGAAACATTTAATAATAAAATAGCAATATTGTAACGTTCTGTAATATTATAGTGTTTTTATATTATTATGTTTTAATTAAGTTTTTTATTTCCCAGTTAATTATTCACGCGGCAGGTTCATCATCCACGGAAGGAAATGTGCTCTTAATGCGTGGAGAAACTCCGAGGCGACTCTAAAGCGAAGACCATCTCAATTAATGTCCACGGTAGAGCGATACCGATAATTCGCTCTCGTGGAAAATTGGATGAATTTACAGTCACACAAACTCACGATCTGTCACTCACGGGAGTTTAAGTCCGCGGTCCAGTTCGATCTCAATTATTCCTCGGTATGCACTAATGGAGCAACGAATTAGTTCTGACCTACAACCTCTGGCATTAGAGAAAGTATAAATTTAGTCGTGCTTCTCAAACATGACAGAAATTACGTCGTTTAAATCAATCAACCTGCATATTATATCTCCTACTATTGTTTCTAATAATAAAACTATAAAACTTGAAGTCTTTTTGTATTCATTATTACATAATAAAAGTTTATGTAATAATAGTTTGAAAAATGTTATAGAGAATTACATAATAAATAGTAAAGTATAAATTCAGTATAATATTTTTTTAATAAAGCCTATTCTATCTCAGTCTAAAACTTATTTGAAATTTATACAATAATTATAAAAAAACATTTGCTAGAAATTTGCTGCAAAATTAACAATAAAATACAGAAATAATGTGTAGTATTAAATTTGTATATAAATAAATGATTTAATAGAAAAAAATTGAGATGGATATATAATGCAAGTTTTAATTAAGCAAGATAAAAATTCCTGAATAGAGAACTAATGCGCGAGAACATTTCTCATAGTAATGGAGAGAGAGAGAGAGAGAGAGAGAGAGAGAGAGAGAGAAAGAGAGAAAGAGAGGAAGAGAGGAAGAGAGCATTATCGTGGGTTCATAATTCTTCTTCGACGCGGTACGCATTTAAATAACGAGCGTGATTCAACGAATCCACCGGTAACGTGGAAAAAGGAAGCTAGTGAAGGAAGTTTACGATGGGGAAAAAAGGCTTATGGCGAAAGTGAAGTTCAAAGTCGATTTGCTCTACCGACAATCACTACGATCGTGCTGCCGCAAAAAGAGGAGCCGCCCGCTGGTGATTGTATATTAAAGCGCGCCTTCCTGATTCGTACTGCCTGAAGCTACTTACTCACACGCACGTAATGTATGTATGTACAAATGTACCC
The DNA here is from genome assembly GCA_928718305.1 of Tetramorium bicarinatum. NCBI lineage: Eukaryota > Metazoa > Arthropoda > Insecta > Hymenoptera > Formicidae > Tetramorium > Tetramorium bicarinatum. Next base: position 34,490,217 of record OV788325.1, read on the forward strand.
AATTGATCGGCTTTCCCATAATTGAAGGGAATCGATTTCTTCTCCTGCGCCAGAGCAACCGCACTCAATTATAATGTTACTGACCGATCGTAGCGTACTTTAAAATAATACAGTTGTATTTATAAGATAATCGCGGCAATCCAAATAGGATGAAATAAACTGGGATCATGTAGCTTCTCTTTTTTGCTTATTAAAGTTTGCATATCATTAAGGTATGACCATTAAGATGATTTAACGAATATTACGGCTTAATATGTTGACGTTGATACTCGGAAATGGAATGCTAATGTATGTGCAATCGCAATCATTTCAAGTACTTCCCAACGTCGAAGTGCTATGACGTTTTTCATTACGTGTCGCGAGAACTCACTCTTCCTCCTTTTACAACGGTCAAGACCACCACCACGATCGGAGAAAGAAGCAATCTACAAGACTTCCCTTTCGCTACCATTTTAAACTATTGCTATGCGTTCATGTTCTTCATCGTCGTTTTGTATTCTTTCGTGTGTACAGGAAGAAGGTATTGTTGTTATATAATTTTTTTAATTTGAAATTTGTTTTGACTTCACGTTTGCCGTCCATCTCCGCTTTGTTAGGGTGTCTCGTAATTAAAATGTATTCTCTACAGGCGGCGCCGGTCTTTTCACTTCCAGCTGTCTTAAAGAAATAGAAGATATAATTTTTGCATTTCACTTTCGCTATGTTGGTTTTTTCTGTTCGAAATGCTCTCTTATTTCCGCCTTGCTTTTGTTAAAATATAAACTATTTAAATAAAATTTTAAAAAATTAAGGAAAAGTAGAAAGTGAAATGAAAATGACATGCAAATGATATTTTTTTTGTTTTATTTTGTTTTAAATATTTGAGTATAATTAGCATTATGAGTATCCGAGATATTAAAATCAGATCAACTCGTAATTAAATTGGCTTAACTATTTTACATTAACATTTTACATTTTACATTTTAATTTAACTACATTACACTTGGACTTCATGCTTCAGAATAGACAGATGATTTTTATGAAAGTATTCTTTTACAGGGTATATCCGGCCATTATAAATTACTTCATAATTGCTTGAACGGAAAATGTCGGTTTGATAAGACATATAGCCGTTGCGCAAAAAAGAATAAACATTTATTCGAGTTTTTGGTCTCGCACCATTTCATTAGATGGAACCAATCAAGCAGCTATTCTGAACTGTGTGCATTTAGCGATCGTATAAACTTAACGTCCAGCGAGAATTATTCCAACGGTGAAATTTCATGTGTCGTTTATTACTGTATTGGACTAATCGCAACTGCGTTGTTCGTTAGCATATGGCAAATCATTTAGCAAATTAGTCTTTTTATAACATAGTTTTATAGTATAAGCATCTCTCTCGGGATATCTGGAAAATTCATGGTTGGCTATATGCGATCGTAAAAATAACGAGCATGATACTAACGACACGGATCGTCGTCGTTAATGTCTTGTTCCAATTTACCACCAGATTTCGAATGGCTGATCTGGAAACGCCGTAACGTCATCATTTAAATTATAGTACCACAGTTTTTGCACGTTAATTTCGCTTTTCGCGAAACGACTAATACGTCGACTGAAAATTCAATTAAGGCATAATTTACAAGAGATCTTTAGCAAGTTATAATTTTATATCTAATAAGTTATAACACACTGAATAATTAAACAATTACTTTTTAATATAAATTTTTTTGTTAAATATAATTATCGAGTTTAAGTCTTGTAAGAAAAAAATTTCTATAGTGATAGTTATATATGTATATAAAAATTTGCATACAGAATAAAATAATGTTTTTACAAAATTTAAATATATAATAGTTCCCGGGTAAGAAATTGAAAATAAAAAATTTTCTATTTTATTAGTGTAAACGTTTTAATAAACAATTATCCACAGTGCTTATCTACAATAGTATAACAAAACATTTTGTTTTTTTTTTGCACCGTGTATACATCTTCTATAGAACACACAAAGTAAAAAGAATGAATTAACAAAGAGAGGTCGTAACGCGAGGGATTAATGTTTAATTTTGTGCACGATGGTCTTGTAAATCGGAATCTTGATCGGAATCGGTTTTTCAACTGGTACGGGTATGTGTTTTACCACATGAAACGGTACCGGCTTCTCGATCTTAATCGGAATTATTTTCTCAACGGGTGTTGGTATTTTTTTCTCGACGTGCTTAAACACGTGCTTCTCCACCTGTAAAGACAAGAGGCTGTTTTCAATAAAGGGAATGATAATGGAGAGTTACATTGTAAAATTCAAAATAATTATTTTATAAATATAAATATAATATCGTGCAGTCACCTCAAATGGTACAGGTTTCGGTACTATCACAGTAACCGGATAAGGCTGCGGGACTGTTTCCACCATTGGATACGGCACACTGATTGGAACTTGTTGGATCGTCGGTATTCCTATTATAATATTGCCGCAAATATCATGCGACGTAAGAATAAAATTAATTGTTTGAAAATGTTTAATAAGCAATAATCTTAAAACAGCATTAAAATAATACAAAATTATTATTATATAATATATACATTTAACATACTTTTAAATAAATTATTATTATATAATATATCTTATTTGAATCTATTGTTAATCAATTAATGCTCCATGTACTTTAGTTTTATTATCGCATTAATCTGCTAGTTTACATTACTACCAATTTCTTGTGGACATTACATACATGCAAATCATGTACATAATGTCCAATAGCACGTACTAATCTAATATCAATAATTCAGATGTGTTAGCATGCATTAATAAAAATTCACGCATTTCGTATTACCAATATGTTTAACAATGGGAATGACATTGGCTCCGTGAAGGCCGCTGATGGTCGAGTGCCAATCACTAATTTTTATTGGCAAATGACCTCCCGATAAACCTAAGAGGAATGATTTTCTTAAATTTAATTTAATCTTAAATCTTAAACTTAACTTGATAAAAAACTTAAATCTTAAATTATTTGTCAGTATTTATTTATCGATCGATATAACTAGACACTTACATGACAAATTGCAATCGTATGCCATCATTATCACGATAAATAATTTCCTAATTACGCTGTTATTTTTTGCACAGCTTATGTATTAGGAAACGCATTTAATACCGTAATTAATCGTAATTAATAGGCGATAAAAAATTAATATTCTAACCTGTTCCTCCTATGCTAAAAGCTCCCAAGTCATGATGGTCTATGGAAATTTCTCCCAGCGTAAGTCCGCCGTCGCCATGATTTCCAAAGTTCCAATCGGAACTGTAGGAGCAGGCGACGACTCCCAATAGCACAATCTTAAACATGAAACATCACCAAAATTGCAAGAAACGTAATTCATCTCCGCTATTTCCGATCTCTAAATTAATGAAGAATTATTTGTTGCACAAGTTGCACGAAAATTCGTAAGGTCACTTAGTCCAAATAGTTGGAGATAATGATTATTAAGCATGAGATCATTTACATTTTATTACCTAACAAAGATGGGCCTTTACGTACAATTTTTTTCATTCCTTAGTTAAGGTATCTGTGTCGTCAATGAACAGGTAGTTTACTGTCAAGATAGATTGTTTTCATCGTCACTTTATATACCGTCCGTACAGAAAAATAAGCAACCCCACTATTCTTTGAAATAACCCCACCATAGATGCTATGGATCGCTTCAATTGAGGAACTAATCGTTTGCGGTCACCATTACGCGCAAATGTTACATAACATCTAATATTCGCGATCCGTCCATAATTATACGTTTCATTTTCTCACTGATTAATGCATGAATTTTTATGTATACATATAATTTTCTTACTTTAATTTTAAAAATTACGTATATTTTGTGCAAGTAAATTTTTTATCAAAAATACTTCCCCCTTTATTTAAAATTTCGTGAGATTAGTCGAAAAACCTTTAAAAAGCTTTAAAAGTTTAAAAATCACAAAATATGTTTTCCGAAGCCATACAAAATTATATTATTATAGAGAAACAATAATTAAAAATGCATTGTTATATATATTTATACATTGTTATATGTCTTAAATATTTCCTTTAATTATATTTGTAAGAATATACAACAATATTGCAATATTACTTTCATATTTCTTATAAAGGGTTTTTTATTCTGCAAACGTGAATACTTATTTATAAGCCACTGTCGTTTTCTTGGTTATTTTTTGTTATGAAATACAAGAACGGATGAATTTATCTTGTTAGATACAACGATGTTGCCGCTGTCATGGATGATTTGTTGCATGCGACCACGATGATCCTGTCCATCGCGAGCAAATCAATCTTGTCTAACGTCCACTTTCCGCGGAATTCCCAAGCTTTTATCGAAAATCACAGTGAAAGCCTGTCACGAACACTTCTCGCGCTCTACGACCTGTAGTAGAACACATACGGATTGTAATCGATGCTTGTTTGACTATTATTACCATTACCAATGCAAATTTTCCATGGGTTATCTCTATTGAAAAATGACTAGATTTTATAGTGAGGGATTACTTTGCATTCGTGAGTTAAAAATACTTAAATCATATAACTTTTAATAGCTTAAAAGAAAAATAATTTCATGTAATAATTTCAAGAATAAATAACAAGTTAATATTAAAAATTATGTAATAAAGTAATATAATATATAAATTAGAGTATAATTTTTATAATTTAAATGCACATGTGCGCTCACTAAATTAAAGAGACGGCAAATGAACGATCAGTTACTAATTAATTAAAGCAGTCATTTGTATAATACTATTTATATTGCTATATGTAAATGTCGTCAAGTGCTAAATTCTAAACTCAATCGTTTATCATCATAAACAATAAGAGTAATATTCCTTAATTACATATATGAATCTCGTTATCTTAATTATTCCAGAACTTTCTGACTTACGTGAGATAGCAAAAATCGTCTCGGCGACAGACTTTCACCAAATAAGAATAACGAGAGTGCTTAGTTTTGTAATCATTTTATTCAAAAACGCAACAGAACAACAAAATGTTAAAAAAAGTGGCTTAACAACGGCGCCGGTTGCACCGACGCTTACAAATGCGCGTATATACAAAAAAATAAATCGATGTCGAAGAGTGTTCGACCAATGGAGCGAACATGGGCTGTTTTTCGTGAACTTTCTCCTTATCGGCAACGAGTAATGCTGAAAATGAGGATTACGATGGGTAAACGTGTCAGTCAGTTCAAATCAATCGTTTCTTACACAATTTCCTCCACGAAATTAACATACTGTCTTATAAACTTCGAATAAACGGATAGTAGGTGCGATTGAATTAATCCTAAGTGAACCGAGCACTCAATAAACTTATTTAACTTAGTTATTTTTCAGAGATAGCCTACTTTTTCAGCAAATGATGGGCTACTAGTTTTGTCACGGATATGAAAAAAAGAGATATTTTTATGCGGAGTAAGCACCCTCTCGCACCCTCTCGATCAAATATAAATCAATATTTCTAACGTACGCAAATGTTTCGATAAAATTTGATTAAAAGATGCAGATTGTTAGGGATCACTTTTAAGTTGTATGCTTCACGTTCTTCCCTATATCCATAGGAATCCTCTACGCCGCAGAAATTCTCACGCTTTAATGCTTCTTCGCGTGATGGTAAATAGTCTTGTAAACGGGAATTCTGATGGGATACGGCTTTACAACTGGGACGGGAATGTGTTTCTCTATTGTGATGGGAACTGGCTTCTCAATGGGCACCGGTATATGCTTCTCCACGGGGTAAGGCACCTTCTTCTCAACTGGGACCGCCACTGTTTTCACAACTTGTATGGGAATGTGCTTCGGTACGGGAACATGAACGGGATAAGGTTGTGGAACGCCAACGGCTACCGGATGTGGTACAGCTATCGGCACTGATTTCGGGATCGGTACACCTGAGAAAAAAAAAATCATTCGAGAGAGATAAAAGTGCGTCTTAAAACTATAGTCTTATTTAGAAATGACAAAATAAAAAAAAATACTTGAAGTAATACTTTTGTGAAATTTGTGCTAAAGAATTAAATAATAATACTATTCATGTACTAAGTCTTTTTGTACACATAATACAAGAAGAAACTGGCTAAAAGCTATATAATTTTTTAACTATATATGTATTAAAAAATAATAGCAAGCTATTGACTTTCGATGTTAATGCATAAATAATATTAATAATTATGGTCTCAAATTTTATATTCCATAATTATTAATAAAGAGATGATTTTAGAATCGTAATTGTTGATTTTATGACTTTCAAGTACAATTCGCAGTTCAGGAAAGGATATAATAATACGTTACCGATGTGTTTGTAGACTGGGATGGCCACGGGCTTTGTTACTTCGACGTGCTCAGAGACAGGAACACTGTGAACATAATTATGCCCGCTATCCAGCGAGATCCCGTGCCCACCATCGTCACCACTGTGACCACCGTCGAATCCACCGCCGGAAGAGAAATCCTGATGACCACCGTCGAGACCACCGCCGGACTCTAAATGCCCAGCAGAGCCAGCATTGAAACCACCGCCCCCATGACCACCCCCGAGATCACCACCCCCATGACCACCCCCAAGGTCACCACCCCCATAGCCAACCCCGTAGCCACCCCCGTAGCTACCTCCATAACCGCTGCTTCCGGAAGTACTGGCGATTTCCTGATCGGATCGATCGATCGCATAGTGACCGCTAAATAACTGCATTATGTAGTTTCCTCCATCTTGGTTCACGAACACAGGCGTGGCCGCGGCCAAGGAAGCCAAAGAAAGCAGCACCTACAAATCGAAAATAAAAAAAATTGAAATTGAAAATTCAGATAGTAATTCGTAAAAGTCCGTCATTGTGTAACAATATGAACGCGTATGAAAAATATTTTATTGTTTCCTTCTAATTAATTTAATCTCCGCACAATTTACATGCACATTAAATAAAATATTGAAAATTATTTGTACTGTTATTAGGGCCTTGCAAATTAATTGAATGTACGATAAGATTAACGCGATTTTGAAAGAATGTCTAAATAGATTTATTGTTCAATTTGGTTCTTTAGATTTGTCATATTTTAAATTGCGTTATCTGAGATACACAATTTACTTAGTACTTACGATTCCATTCATCTCCCACGTGTTTCTATTAGTGCGCTTCAAGTTGCTTGTAGCGTAAGTCTCTCGAACGACTGATACATCTTCGGCCATTTCTCGTCTTAATATACCGACGGGCCTTTCACTGTAGACGATGTAATTTCGTCTCGCTTCGTATTGCCGCGAATTATACCCACCCAGTGCAATTGTTTCGCTGCAGTCTACTCGGCGTGAGCGTGAAAATAATTGACCGTGTCCTCGCGGCCTTCACATTGACAACGAATCGGACATTTCCTATTCCGTTGTACAGGTGAGCGTCTACGAACGCGGATTTCCACGTTCACCGCGTCCGCTGCTCCACCATAGCACCAATGTTTCATATGGAAAAGTTGCTAAATTTGCACGTTGTTTGTCATGAGATCATCAATTTCCACAGTTCATTTAATTAGCCAACTTTTATATTTTAAACCGATTTTATTTTTATTATTGCTTTTTGTCATATTATTAATGTACCATGAAAAGGATGTCTTCCACTATTGCCGGAACAGATATTTATTCCGAGTACGCACTTAATTTTCTCATGATATTATGTTGATTAGTATTTGACACATAAACGCAGAAATTTAATTATATGTATAATATTATGACTAAATCATTATTACAATTAATAAAATAAATAATAGAACAAACATTTAAAAACTGAACAGTTGCATTATATAAAATTTTTAATTTCTATGTTATATTCTTATATAATAAAAATTATTTGTCACTTAAAAAATGTTAAAGTAAAAGATATTTATATTTAATATAATGAAAAGAAGTTAATGTGATTTACTAGCTTTTTATTCGTCCTTTCACTTTTTTTATTCTCATTATTTCTAGCAAAACTGATATACATCTTATGTGACAAATAGTAATTTATTCACTAAACGCAAAAGACTAATTTTACTGCACGCATATAAACTTTAACTATGTGTGAAGAGAGCATAACGAATATGTGGATGATGTACTCAACTATTCCATGCACTAATTTTTTATTATTATGATAATTAGCAAAAACATAGCTCCTAAGCGAGCTGATGCATGCTGTTCCTTATTCGTGGAATTTTCCTTTAAACTTTCAGAAATCTAACAGGATCTAATCTTGGAAGGATTTTCTGGAAAAAAAACTAAGAGGATTTAATTTTTTTTAAAGATAAAATGATAAAAGTAAAAATTTTCATATCGATTTACTAAAATTGTTATTATATAACATAATAAAGTAACGTAATAATGATTTTCAATGCTAAATAATTAAATCATTTGTTAATTCATATAAAGGTATACAAAAGATTACCAATTATCAAGTGAATGTTTAACTTGTGTAAATTATTAAAAAGAATTGGATATGAAAAGACAAAATTAATAAAAGCATAAAGTGAATACTTTCATACTTTGGCTCCCTCGAGCTCGGAAGAGGAATAAAATTATTAGCTTACTGAACTGTGACTAGGTACTTCTGAAGAATCTAAAATAAATTGCAGTTTATATAATAATATGAATTGTTTAAAGGCATAAGTAAATTATATTATAAAAGTTTTCAGGAAGTGATCTGAAATCAATCGCTAATGCTTTAATCATTAATTTTTATAGTTTATTTCGATCTGATACGATAACATGTCCATAAGAATTATACGGAAATGAAAGGAAGTGAAGGTCCACTGTAACTTAAATTACAATATGTATAGCACGTACTATGTAAACATAATGTATATACAAATTTTCTATATTTAAAAAAATCGCTGAGTAATTTATTATCTCTTTCATTGCTTTTATGTTAAACATAAAGAATTAATAAATTGTATTTGCATAATAATAATAAATTTAAACTATTTACATTTATTTTTTAATTCATGCATTATTTTGGACGGATATTATAAATAATAATCTGTAAGTTAAGATTTCATTTAAATTGTCTCCCTCGATAAATTCCCTCAAGATATAACTATAATAAGCATATAGACAGTACATAGAAAAGAAAAATAGTCAAAGTACAAATAGTTGGAAATCTGGAACTGGAAATCATTATTTTCCGGTTGTCTGGATAATAAATTTGAAACATTTAAAAAATTAATAATTTTATATTAATTTTTGTAAATCATATGATTTAATTATTCATGCTCTATTTGAATTTAGATTCTTATAAATTCATTATTATTATTTTGTTACTTCTTTATCTTATCTCACAAGCAGATAATAACAGGTAAATGATATTACACATAATATAAACAATTTGTTTATTAAATAAAAATATTATTTGGCAACAATAAACATGCATAAGTATACATATAACGACAATGGTGGTATCGGAGAACAGGCGAGAAAAGGAATATTGTGTGAATATCACGCCATATCAACAAATATAACGACAGATCTTGACGGCGACTTATAACTCAAGAAAAACGAGTTTACTATTTAATGTCATCCGACTTCATGAAAAAATGTTTCACTAATCAACAATTATTTGTGTCACTGGAATATCGTCTAATAATTATAGCTTAACTTTCCTCAATACATCCTCCTGCGATCGCGTCTCTTTGTTTTTATTCTTCGATGGAAAATATGCTTGTAGACCGGTATGTGAATAGGATACAGCTTCTCTATTGGAACGGGTACATGCTTCTCAATAGTTATTGGCACCGGCTTTTCTACGGGCACCGGGATAATTTTCTCCACCGGATATGGTACCTTCTTCTCGACTGGAATTGCGATAGTTTTCATGACCGGAACGGCGATTCGCTGGACGACTGGTACGTGGACAGGATAAGGTTGAGCAACACCTACTGCTATAGGATGGGGCACGGGTATCGTCACAGGTTGTGCCACTGGGATTCCTATAATATGTTATTTTTAATATGTTATTTTTAGATAAATTATAACGAAATTTTTAACTCTGTCAAAAATTAAAATCTGAGGTAATTAAAAAATATGAAATATTTATCTTAATCATCATAATGATGTAAAATAAAAATAATAAAACAAAAGATTACGTTATTTTCTATAGAGTAAAAATTTAATTAATCTTCTCAATATATATTTACTATGTAATTATTCTAACTCAATACAAATTTATGCGCTTATGATATAATATTATCTAAAATAATATATAATAACACACAATTATGATATTATATATATATATATATATATATATATATATATATACATATATATATATTTTATATATACATATATGTATATATATGTGTGTATATGTACGTGGATTAATTATTGATAAATCAAAATTAGGAGATAAAGAAAAACTCGTCGAATAATTATTATATTATTTTAAATTATTTTATATTAACAAAAATTTTTACTAACATAAATTTAAATAAGAAAATTAATTAAGAAAATAGAAAGTGCAGTGTGAAATTTGAAACTTCATGTAATCAAAGTTTCATAACGTACTTTATAGCAAATGGAAAATTGACTTTCCGCAAATCCGTGTGTCGATTACTCTGATAAGAATTTTTCATGATTACTACTTTGATCAATCAGATAAGAACATTTTCATAAGCTTTCATTTTATATTACTTTCGTAGATACTGCTTTCACAGATACACAGGTGCAAAATGCAGAATTAATATATTTGATAAATATGTTCTATTCCATTCTTAATACGCGAATTATATTTTTCATTCAAATTGCTACCTAATATATATGTATATACATATATCAATAACATTTTTTTATATTGCTTTCATTTGAATGAAAATTCACATTTTGCATTCAATACGATATCAAGAATCATTTATTGTATAATATTATATAATATTAACAACATAATTGTTAGGAGCTAACAATATTTATGTGTTTATCTTATTACTATAATATGAAGCAATTATACTGAGTTTTAAATTATTATTTTTTGCAATATTATATAATTCATGCTTGTTCTATTTTATTATTTAATTCATTGCTACCGTTTGCAAAACCTTACCGATATTTTTTACAACTGGCACTGGCACTGGCTTCGTAACTTCCACATGCTCACTGATCGGTACAGTTTGACCAATTATTTGTTGAGCATTGTTCTTAAATCCTTGATCTAAGTCCATGTGAAAATCACCACTATTTCCCAAGGAAGAATATGATCCGTAAGAAGGAAGATCCTGATGAATATTTAAGTTCTGGCCACTGGAGGCAGAACTAGACAGTCTATCAAAATTAAAGAGATAATTAGAAGTTGTAACAGAACGTTAAGAAATAATGAATACGACTATCAAATCTCTTTGCTTTATTTTTACTTACGTTTGCCATCCAGAATCACTCCCTGATAAACTAGCGAACGTTGTTTTTATTAATACACACAGAGCGAGTACCTGGAATGATAGAATTAATGACTTTTTACTTTAATCATAATCTCAATTTTCAATACAATTTCTTGTGAATTATTATTATAAAGAAATACAAAGGGAGAGAAAAAAGATTAATAAATTTAAAAAATAGATTATAAAAATTTTTATTAACAAAATTTAGTTCATCTGTGAAAAATATGAAATAATTTTTTGTTTTTTTTTTAAATTTTAATGAAAATACATAAAAGTAAAAGTCAATAAAATAAATTTTAAATATGCAAAATCTTTTTTGTGACCTAATCTTTAATATATGTATATCCTTAATTTATTAATAAATTACTTTATTAATAAAATGATTTTTATGTGAATTAGATATTAAATAGTTATAAATTATTTAAAATTTAAATAATCTAAATTTGAATGTATTATCTCTTTCCTACCGTTATGTCAAAACTCTCAATTACTTAGCTCAATGACATGAACTTATGAACAAAGCAGTGAAACGCAAGAAACATCTTATTCGCGAATAGACACTTAGAGAAACATTCGTCAAAGTCTCTTTCTACCCTCCGAGGAAAGTGCTGCTGGCGACGCGTAGGACTCGACATCATCACTCTTGCACCGCACAAAATATACGGAATCTATGAGAGCGTTACCGTTCTTGTATCGCGTACGGAAAGTATGGAAATATCGGCAATCACTTTCCATCGCCATTGTTCGTCGTAAAGCCGGAACTCGCTCGCGAGCGGAATCGGACGAGGAACTCGGATACCGTGAATCTCCGCTTCCGCGATTCCCACGAGACTCTCGGTCCGCCAAACCCCTATTCAGTTTTTTCTACTTACTGAGGACAGATGGAGCATTTTTCAGAACACGTCGCGAGGAGAGATAGGAGCGTTAACGGGACAACGAATGTGATACTGTAGATTGATTCCAATAGACTCCGTTTTTATACATGACGCTTTCTCCCTCTCCTCTGTTCATCCGATAGATAGCTGATGGTCTCCCGTGGAAACTGGATGAACTCGTATGTACGCCTATATTCGATTAGCAAATTGGAAACAAGTCTAGTTCTAGTCGAGCCTACTACTTTGAAATTACTAGATCGAAACTGCGCGTCTAGTCAACCGAGATAAGAACGTGTTTCCAATCTGATCGTAACGTTACGATGCTACGAGATTACCAGCGATCCTCAATCGGGTCGCCGCATTTATAATAATATTTGCATGTTCGCTATTAGTACAGAAGAATAATAATCGTTATATTTAATGATATTACGAACCAGTAGAAACATTAGTGTACATATCAGATTCATCCCTTTGCAAAGGGATGATTAATATACCGAAAATGGCATTATTAATTTATTATTCTTTATATTAAAAAAGAATTAAGTTTTTAACGATATAATAAAATATTTTGACGTTGGAGACATGATGAGTAAATAATAACGAACGGGCAATCGAACAAATTGAACACCCGCACGAACTGATTGTTATCTTCTATGTAGTCGCAAACATATGAAAGTGATTTCCTTTTCGTTAAACGTGTTCTTCTTTTGCGGCATATTTATCGTTTCGTAGTGCAGTGAAATGGAAATATCTATGTACGCGCACTAATTTTCTGCAACAAAGTACTGCGCACTGATATGCATTTAAAATCTCGTATTTCGCAATACGAGCAGAGGAGAAATTGTTTCTATTCACAGAAGTGATTACGAAGCTAATATGCATTTTGTAATATATGTTATTGCAGTAGAACTATGTCAAACTTTGATTTAACTGCGAGAAAGCATCGTCAACCGATATCCTAATCAAAATGGATGAATAATGTTATAATTTACATTTCGTCCGAGATATCCTATAAATTTTAACAAATTTTAGTATAGATTTTTTTACAATAGAAAAGATTTGCTGTATATATTTATCGTGCTAATTTATCACATTATTCGTATATACTTAAAGAAATCTGCAAGTCAGTTAGAAATTTTAGAAATGTGAAGGATAGGTTAAGCAGAATAATCTTACCGTACGAAAAAAACATAAAAGTATATATCAACTTAAAATCATCAATATCATTATATGAGATTGAGGAGAGACTGAATTACATGTCATTTAAGTATGCAACATGTAACGTCAGCCTTGTCGTTTACTTAGAGGCATTAATAACTGTGCGCCAGGAGTATCGCCTGACCGTACGCTAATATCTGGTACTAAAAAATCAGGTTACAGCTAGATGCCAGTGAGAGTGGCTGATGTGCGCGCATAAGAAAGGAAAGCAAATAAAACTGGGTGAAGGAGAAGTTCATGGAAAAAAAGCGATGGAAAAAGACGCGACCAAAGAGAGCATTATCCGGTTCGGTGTGAAAGGTGGATCTCTCGATCTCGTTGTAACGGCAGCATCTGAAAATTGCGTTTGCCGCGTAGTAATGCGCCGATATAGAACGGTTGATTGACTACGTTTAACTATAATCGGGCTGCTGTGTTCATTGATGCTTAAAAGTCGCGTGGCCTTCCCAGGCTGCATCATCGCTTTTAACGTATGAATGCTTGCTCGAAGTAAACAAGCGAAACTTGTGACGCTTTCCACACCATTTAAATACAAATTTTAATTTTATATATCCGAGATAGCTTACTGCGTTTAATTAGGTTCAATTTATTTTTAAGAAATAAAAATATTAATATATTGGACACTGATATCTCTATATCGCCTGTTACGCACAGTCTCACATGAAACAAGTTTACTATGTATCTAGTTTATACAGTTACATTTATTACATTTATGCATTTGGTTATCAGTTATAACTTGTTAATAATTATTATAACCTTAATTGATGAATAATTATAAATAAATATATGTGTATATAACAACATCTATTTACATAAATTATTTTATTTCTTTTCTTTGCATTTTGCTAAACAAAAAATTTTACCTATTGATTTATATTTTTAACTTTATTTATTTGCATAATAATTAACAATTCATTTTGACGATAAACGCTTTGATATAAATATAAATATATTAAGTACAAATAATTTTTTTTCTAAATTTTACAATTGAGAATTAATTATGGAAAGGAAGTAAAAGTGCCAAATACAAAAATTTTCAGTAAATACAAATTTAGAGTTCTCTTTCTCTCTTTGATATTTATATGAATATTAATAATTCAGATTTTTTATAAATCATAAATAAATTTCTCTGATATTTTTAATCTTTATCACCACATGCAGCTTATATATCTTACTTATATATACATATATCTCTTTTCACAAAAAAAAATTAATTTTTGATATTTTGTCACTTTCACCCTTTTCCATTATTAATTCTCAATTTCTAATTTCAAATGTATATTATCTGGTAGTATTAATTTCTAATTGCGAATATATATAATCCAGCAGTATTAATAATGAGTTATAAATAATTTCTCTTTGATGTATCCGTTGTATTTCCGTTCCATATGCTGCATATTTCTCTTTCCCCCTCTTCTGAACCATTATTAATACTGCCAGGTCATATTTGCACTAAGGACTTGACCGCACGGTCCGCTTTTTTGGAACTTTGAAAGAGTGATCTATTGTCCTTACAAATGGACAAGGGTGAGGGCATAGCGATCCGGGGAGAAAGAGTGACTTTGATCGAACGACTTTCTTCCGCGTGGTTCATAGAACTCGTAGCGGCACCGTAAGGGGTAACGGGCGACAGGTGAGGGAGAGTCGAGGAAAATTCAGGATGACTAAGAAAGGAAGAGGCGAGTGAAAGGATCTCGCTACGTTTGCCGGGTGTGTATGGTTGTAGATTTGGCGCTGACGACTACGCCCAGATACTTGGTTGCAGAATACTGCCTATAGGTACTTGAACTCAGCGTCACGTTTCACGTAACTGAACATTCTGACCTCACTTCTATTGTCTGCCAATTCTCCCGGAAGGGTTATTGGAACTTTCACTCTCTTTTTCCTCCTTCAAGCGACTCTAAGAATCTCAGCAATGAAAATGAATTGGAAATTTAAAAAGTAAATCTTTGGTCTGAAGAGTAAAATAATCTAAAGAGTAATCACTATTCTTTTAAATACCTATTATATTCTTGAATAGATTAATAATTAAGATTATGATTCTGCAAATATGACCTGGCATTCTATGATTAAAATTACTTTGAAATGTCAATTAGTTACATGTTTATCATATTTTAATATAGTTTATGTATAATTTTTCTAATTAATATGCCATGTACACAAATGCACATATATAAATATTTTAACATGAGACTTTGAGTTTAAAATATTTTTCTCATCTTTTTTTGTAATTAATATAATTTTTTGCCAGCCGATGATAAATTATGTGACATTTCATTTACTGGTAACAACGGTAATATTTAAAATAACGTAATGATTCTAATTATATTATTATTTAAAATGTTTTAAAATGCAAATGAGAGCTAAATAAATTTTTATACATAAGTACTAAATTTATTCGTAAAATTTGCAAAATAAATTTAAATTATCAATACAAGTGGCTGTACCAACCGCTGATAACATTTTATTGAAAATTAACTTGAGTATAAACATATTTTAATTGTAAGCAATATTAAAAACAACTTATTTTAAATAATTGTAATTTGTATATAAAGTAAAAAGTTTTATATTGTAAAAAATATTTTTTGACAAAGACTGTGTGGAGTTACACTTTCTTTCATTTTGAATAATAAAATTATTTCTAAAAGTTTCTAAAAAATCACATTATTTCTAAAACTTTAAAAAAATCACATGAAAAGAAAATACAATAAAATTGACAGAAAAAATAAACTATATATAACTTTTATTGATGAACAAATGCTTACACATAGATATAATAATTACAAGATTATATTTATAACATTATAAATGCCCTTCATGTCACCGCCACCACATGTGTATAGTTATAATATACGTCGTTATAGATATTGTGCAAAAAATATATAATGTAACACAAAATGATTTTTAACCCCAAGGATGGTGAACTTTTTGTACGCTCGCTTGTTGGACCGCAGCTGCTATTGCATTTTCTTTTGCAGCTAATACATCCTTTTCCTGTTTAGATTAGACAATACACATGATAAAAGTAAATTAATGTCAATATCTTATATCAAATGACATACAATGATAACAATTTTCAAATAAAAACTTTACGTATAATAATATTAGCGGAGAAACAACTCTGTTTCCTTTCACAAAGAAATATAATATACTTTTATAAAAGAATCATAATATACTTTTATAATACCTTAGCTTCCTGCTCGGTCTGACTAATTTGCTTATCAACATCCAGCTTTCGCAATTCCGCGGCGGTGTTAGCCGCGTTTCTTTGGATCGCCGCAGCTGCGGCGGCTTCCCTCGCTGCTGCTACTCTTTGTGCAGCTGCCACAGAATCCTTTAGGGTTGCTAATCTCTGTTGCAGTGCCACGAGTTGTCGAGCGCTGGCTTTAGCCTCGTTCTCGGCGTATTGCGAAATTTCATGCGACCTGCACAAAGTAGAAATATTACAAGTGCGCAGAGTAAAAGAGACAGACAGTGAATGCCACGTTTCGGTCTATGTTGGAACGTTAGACATAATAAAGGAAAATCCAAGTGAATTAATTATTCGTATACCTCGCGGCAGCTTCCCTCGACGCCGCCTCCTTTGCCAATGCAATTTTCTGCTGAATCAACGCAGCTTGCTTCGCCTCCGCAACTTTGTGCTGAGCCACGACAACATTGTTGTTCGCCTCTTTCGCCTGCTGAATCGCTCTCAGAACTTCAGGTGGATACGCGATGCTTGGCGTACCTGGCGCCGGATCCTTCAGCGCCTGTCATATAAATTAATAGCAAATGTATTTTTCAAATCTCACGTATGATGTATAATGCGTGCGGTGTAATGCAAAGTGCGTAATAAATGTTGCGTACTTGAAGTGCTACATCGTGCGTGGCTTGAACTTGGACCTGTGCGAGCGCTACATCTGGGCTGATCGGCGGGTTCCAGGATGAGGCAGCAAAACCCGTAGGAGCCCATGAAGGAGCGAAGGCTGGCACGATTCCAAAGAAATCAGGCGATCCGAAAAACGCCACTCCGCGCTTATGCTTTTTTGATTCCGATTTCAGTTCCACCACGGACGCAACAGCGGATAGAAGCACAATCTGCAAATCAATGCTCGATATTCTTATTGTTG
This sequence comes from Tetramorium bicarinatum, assembly GCA_928718305.1. NCBI lineage: Eukaryota > Metazoa > Arthropoda > Insecta > Hymenoptera > Formicidae > Tetramorium > Tetramorium bicarinatum. Next base: position 34,507,820 of record OV788325.1, read on the forward strand.
ATGAAAATATAAGCTAGTTTTAGAAAAAAATTGTTCAGTTTTCTTAAAATTCTATAAAATTTGAAAGTTCCCTTCAGTATTTGTACAAGTTAACTTTAGAAATAGCAATTTTTTGTTTATTATAAAATACAAAATATATTATCTGATGAGGATGAAAATGTGCTTGAGCTTTTAGTTACCGTTACGATGATCTTCATCTTGCGAGAAATATTGCTGATGATACTGAATCTTTCACTGGTAGGTCTCCGGTATATATACAACTTGCGATACGAGGAAGAATGTCCTAGCGCCTCCGGGATAATCATAGAATTAATTAAAACTATTATAGGTGTCCGTAAAAGTTCATATAACACAAATAGAATTATAGGTCTTTATTGTCTAATGACGATTTTCTGAAAGGCGTATGCTATACAATCACTGTACACGAAGCCACTTACGTCTTGGAAATCGATGGACGAAGATCATATCTCGTCCTCGAACTCAGGAAGTAGTTAACCAGTTGCAAGTACGTACCAAGTACTTCCGCTTCAAGGTAGACGTCAAATAAATTTAGTTAATAGATTTTAAGAGAATGTCCGATTTTCTTGACGAGTAGATGTTTATATGTGTGTCGTTTCGTACTTACATAATTGTATATAATAATGTACATAACTATATGTAATAACGCTGGTGTAAAATAATTACTGCATGCGGTAGTAATATGCTAAATTGATAAAAAACAAAATTAATTTTCTAAATATATTTTATTCTGAGGATTCATAAAAATTTATATGATTAATTTTTATTAAATCTCTATGTATTAAATTATACTTTTACGATTTTTTGTTTAATAAAAAAATTTGAATTTTCTATACAAAATTATCATTATATGTTTTTGAAACAAATTGATAATATTTTTCAAAAAATTAAAATATTTGTTCTAATTTCTAATAGATAATTTATATTGTAATATTATAATGTTGTATAACTTGAATGAATATCGCAAACAGAACAAAGAACTTAACGTACGTATAAGAAAATAATATATGTAGAATCTGTTTTGTTATTCTATGATATTATATAACAGATAATAAAAATAAGAACGTAACAATAATGAGAATGTAAATATACGTAATACTTGATTTTTTTAAGAAAGCTGCAGATAAAAATCAACCACAGATTTTTTTATATTCAATAAAATGCATATTTAAGATTTCGTTGAAGAATTTGGTCTGAAAATATGCACATGCAACTTTTCTTAACTTAATATCTGGTTGTTGTTTAAATTCCCGTCAGGTCACGAAAAATTTCTGCGTTTGTGAGAGAACGCATCTGGCCGCTCAATATACTTGGCCCAGAAAGAGAAGCTCTGTTTCCAGAATCCGATAATTGTCTCATGTTCGAATTAGTAACCGTTTTCTCAGATGAGTTTTTATTTAATTTCCAGTTATTTGAAAAATACGGATACGGATCTTTATCTTTGGAAGTGAGTTCTCTGCCAGTCTTGGAATCCTTGAATTTGTAATACTTTTGAGGATAGCCATCTTCCTTCTGCGATTTCTTAGTGGGCGAAAATTTCTCGGTTTTCGCTCGTTTAGAATATTTTTTCGTCTCAGGCTTTTTGTATCCATAGAACTCTTCGTAAATCACTTTGGGCGACTGTTTAGTGAAGATGTCGGAACTGTAAGCTGTGCTGTCTTTGTAATCCGTCTTTGGTAGTTTACGATTTCTTTGGAAAACACGTGATTCTTGACTTTTCAACTCTTTGGGTTGCCCATGCTTTACGCGAGATTGATTACTATTCTTTTGTTGCCGTTTGGATGGTTTCGAACTAATGTAACTGTCTATTTCTGGCACTTCTTTTACGTGTATGTATTCTGTAAGCAAAAACATTAATTTAATAATTCTCATTACAAACAAAATGTATTGATTTATTATTTTAATTAATAAATATTATTTAATGTTTAATTAATAACAAAATTAATAAAAAAATATAACAAAATGAATCTCTATAGATCAAATAATTTATTTCTCTTCCCTCTCTTGGCGCATATTTCTTGTTCATAAAAGATAATATTTTAAAATCATGAAATTTTCAAAGATAGAGTTATTTTTACATAAAATTATCTAATAACATGTATAATACTTGTTAAAAGATTTTAAATAAAATTGTTATAGATATAATTTTGCCTATATTATATAAATACACACATTTGTCAGTTCTATGTACCTTGTTTCGGCAGCTCTTCTTTGTAAGAATCGTCAAATTCCTGTTCAAAGTCTTTCTGGTAATACTTGGAGCGTTTAGGTTCTACCTCGTAAGAACCTTCATTCGCTTCCTTGCGTTTCTCCTGTTTGCGGCTTTCTTCTTCCTCTTCATCTTCTTCTTCGTACGAGTCATGCGATGGGCTTGAAGATTCAGTGTATTCAGCATGGTCCTCTGATGCTGGGTCTTCTTCCTCTTCGTCGTCGTCTGATGAATAATTCTTATAGCTGGAAAATGGTTTATCCTCGAAGTCGTCGTCGTCATCAGATTGTGCTCTGAGTTTCCCAAATATCTCATCGTACGCTTTGAAGGGATAAGATGTTGAGGGTTTGAAGTCACTTTCTGTCGGTGGCGCTTTGAAATATTGTCTTGATTGACGCTCATTTTCGTCATTTTCATCTTCAAAACTATGTTCCTGTTCCTTATTCGAATTTCTGTATCCTAGAAATAATATTTCTAATATAAATAGTCATTTTAAATTTTATTATTTTTTAATTTTAAGTTAAAATCTAATAATAATAAGAGTTAATTTATTATTATAATGTCTGCAAGCATATTGCTATAAATGCGATTTTTAATTTTAAGATTTTAGATTAAATAAAATATTTTTTGTACATCATTTTGTAAATTAATATTTCAATTGAGATTAAATGTTTTCACGATTAAACACGCATGTTACAAGGTAATACAAACTTTCATCATCTCGCTCTTCATCTCTATCGTCATCATCAGGCTGGGGTGTATGTGGTTCTGGATTTTTCTTATTGATAAGCTCTACATCGTTCAGAATGCCTTGCGTTGAAACCGAAGGATGAGCGGTATTTTGTCGCACATTAACTGGCTGCACGTTGCCATTAAGCTCCTTGTCAAAGTGCAATTGTGGTTGACTATAAAGGGACTCGTAATTGCCTTGCGCTTTAGGAACATTACTTGCAACAGGGTAAGCTTCTATGCTGGCGCCTTTGTACAGCGGAAATTGCGGGTTACCGTTGGTCGTCTGGATCGGCACAACTTGACCTTGGAAACTCGACAGGGGCGAGGAAAATGGTGAAACGTTACTTGATTGAAGTGCCATGTTGAATTTTGGCCCGTTTCCAAACTTAAATCCCACATCCGATTCGATCGGATAGTTCGCACTCAGTAGAAACGGCTGACTGTCGAAGGCGGGCAAAACTCCTGAGAAGTCCAGATTACTCTGCAGCTGAATGATCGGAACCGAAATCTTCTTACCGTTCACGTCTATGGTAACTTCAGTTTTCTGCTTGAGGTTCTGAGTTGTTTTGTCCGACGATGGAGTGACGCTCGACACCGTTGGAATATTCGGCGCGTACACTTGCGCGTAATCGGTAATTTTTGATACAGGATAAGTCATTTTATACGTCGGTGCCTGTACGCCAGAAGGAGAAACGTCATTCTGAACGCCCTGCGAGAGAAGCTTACTGACGCTGGTGTACGAGGGATACTCGAAGTTGGAAAAACTGGCTAATTCAATCGGTTTGTCCTGATAGAACGCATTGTAGCTAGGCGAGTAGATGCCCTGCAGTTTCTGGAGCGACTGCGGTACGATCGATTTCGACGCGTCCAGCGGTTTCTCGACGCTCCTCGCGGTCTTGTACGCATCGGGATTATTCAACACGTCAAAATACGGAGCCAGAAGATTGCTTGGACTTTGTTCAGCCTTGATCTGATGGATGGGGGAAGAAACATAGGAAAGCGGCTGCTTTGGCACGCTGCCATACGCGTAGGAATCGGGCCCGTGATTCGTACTGATATAAGGCACTCTCTGAGTATCCGTTGCCTTGGCGTTTCCATAACGAGGCGATGATCTCAAGTTAATATCCTGGGGCGACGGAATTCTTGGCGTAGTTTGAGCACCACCTCTGGCTTGCTCCTGATTATTACGGATATTGTGGCCGGGATCTACGACTACGCGTTTCGATTTGATAGACGTTGCTGACGTGACGGAAGCGCGAGTTGAAGGTACGACGTTCGTGGCGAAACATATCCCAGACGTAAAGAGAATGATGTTTACGATCTGGAACGGATTCAGCGCACGTGCGATTTAGAGATCAGATTATGTTCGACATGAGAAAATATTAATTAAGAATATAAATACTTATTATATTGCATAATAACTCGCTTGATTAACTTGAAGATCTGAACAACCAAAGTTTAAGTTGATGTATGTACGTAAATTATATACGATGTAAATGATGCAGAAAATGCGGCATTAAAACTTTCTTACTCGTTTGATGTAATCGAGAATATTATTAATTATATTCTTGATTAATACACGATAATTGTAAATATACTATCAATATAATCGCACAATGCAACATATCGGAGAAATTAAACAAATCACATTTGGTAAATCACTGTTATAATATTACGATACACATAAACGATCGGCGTGAGGTAAGCGTTGATTATTTAAAATAATTGAGAAACTGGAGAAACACGTACCAACATGATACTCGTACAGTTCGGTACGAGTAGAAACCAAAGTTCGACGTTAACTGGCTGCGACCGACATTCTCTCATCTTTTATATTCGGCGTTTACTGATGCGAGACAACAGAATGGGTTGGGACTTTCCTAAACTTTGTAAAAAGCGTATCGAGAAAAACCGAGTCAAATCACCTCGCTTCTCCCCGATCAGTGAAGCCACACAATCATAACTATTGATCTATCTTTTTATTAACTTACACTTCTCTCTTCTTTGTTATCTGTTATTTATATCATCATGCAAGTTGTAATGCGTGACTGTTAAACAATTGATTTTTATTATCGTAAATGTGAAATCTGCGAATGCGAGTTAAATTTAACTTCTCATTTAATTAATCAATTAATTAATAATAATAGAAAATATTTATAATTTAAAGTATTTATTATACAGATTTTAAATAGAAATAACACAATATTATATTGTATAATTATATATATTTTCAATATCTATTGACTATCCTGTAGAGGTAATAATAACTGTGCCATTTACCAGAAAAATGATTATTTCCTTTATTAGCCGTTATTCTGAGAAAACTTGCGCAAGCATATCCAATATAATAGTTTTGTGAATTAACTCAGAGATCTCAAACTAATTTCTATCTAATTCTCGGGTTATTTTTCGAGAAAGTGGCTGTTGCACAATAAAAATGCTCCAATGGATTTATGTATACAGGCTCCATTGAGTAAATCTTCAAGTTAATGATTGTTACATACCATGAGGTGAACGCCTCTTCCTTCTGGGTTACGGTTGAATTATTATATCTAACCAACTGGAAAGAATGCAGTTATACATTCTCGCCATATTGCTGATTTATATTTCGTAAATAATCAATTTAATTTAATAATAAAAAAATTAATTTGTTCTGTAAAATGCAATTATTAATTTCTGTTTATTTTTAGTTTTCTGTTATTTTTTTTAATAATCTATTATTTTAAAACATCAGTGAATGATTAAATCTATATTATTTTTGCGATTATACAAAATAATTTAATATTGTTCAAAAATAAGAATTCAATTTTTGATATTTTGATATTTTATAATATAAGACTTATCAATAATTATTTTAAATTAAAACAATTAATTACTAATCATTTAAGACAATTTTGTTTTCAATTGTGAAAGACTTTCTTTTTGTATTATGTAACTTTTTTTGCAGAATAGATAGTGTGAAGAATTTAAATCTTTTAATAATATAATATATTTATTTTATAAACATATTAAATTATTTAATATTTTTAACTAGTAATTCTTTTACTTTTTTAATAAATCTATCTTACTAACTTGCTAAATAAAAATATTATAACATCGGAAATCATAACAAAATTCTTTCAGTTTTTAGAAAGAACAGTTCTTGCTAGATGAAACGTTTTTATTTGCTTAGTTTTATAACAAAGATTAAAATCCTAATCCGATTTTGTCACGAAAAGCTTGAAAAGAACTGCTATGAATATTAATGCAACCATGAAAATTTCGCCTTCAGAATGTTCATATAAAAGTATGATCCGTATTGCATTTTCATAAAAAATAACAATTTTTAAAACAGCTTTTTGCATAAATATTAGAAATAAATACTCTTATTACCGTTTGCTTTATCTACTATAGAAAACATTTTATTAAAAAATATTAATATTCTCACAATACGACTATAGATTATGAATATTTTAGCTAAATAATAAAAAAATAATGTATTTAAGTTAACTAGTATACAATTATGTTAGTTAAACAAAATATCTACTGTTAAATAAAAAACATTACTTACCTCTTACAAGTTACATTACATTTTCTGCATTTTTCTTCAGCATAGAAAAACTTGTCTAATTTTCAGTTCTATTTATCTTGTCCTTGGACACAGTTAGGTAAAAGAGAAAAGAGAAAATCAACGAGAAGAGAAAATGGATAGGATGCAGGCGCAACAAACGCCGTACAAATTACAAGACGTATGAATTTCTCGTTTAACTTAATATGTACATACAATACTTGTCAACGTTTTACAATGATGACCGATGAATTTTCTTTTTCTTTGAATCGAACATTTCGTGCGAGGAATGCCGTACTAACGATTTTATAATTTCCGTATAAAATGTCGTATTTATCATAATTAAACACTTAGTGCAGCTCGATACTGGCGTGATGCTGCATTCGTTAATGCGGACGGGAAGTCGTCCGTTACCGCGAACGGAATAAACGTACTTACTACCTAATTAATTCTAGTCTTTTCGTGAGCGAATTTACGATTTGACACGCAGATCTAGCGAACGCATCGTGTGATCGACGTCTTGCTTGTACTTTTGATTATAAATTCACGCGGTACTGTTTCCCAACTAGACGTTCCTGTTGGCAACCGAGACAGGTTGCGATGCGATGTCAGATCTGTCTATGTAATCCCTTAAGGCATCAGCGTAAAACTGTTGCTGCAGCAGACGCCTGTCTCTCTCGTAGGATTGCCTTAACTGATCCTTGCTGCGAAAATAATTCTGCGTACCTCTGTTCGGCAACTGTTTGTTTTTCATCAATAAACCAAGGAGATTGTGCATCCTGGGATGATTAATGTCATAGTCCTTGTTATTCTTGATCTCTCTGAAAATTTTGCCAATAGTTTCCGGTGACGACGTGGTGAACGTCGGATACGAATTGTGAGATGACCGTTGTCTGGGATCGTAGTCGAAGTTCTCAGAATCAAAATCTGTAGGCTGCTTACGGTAATATGTCCCATCCAAATACACTTCTACATTGTTAGCGGACGTTTCTATCCTACCGGATTTAAACGATGAATTACCTGGCCTCACTACTTTCCTCGGACCGTTCTTGAATCTCGATCCTGGTCGTTTCTTCATCGGCTTATCGTGGAAAGGAATTTTCGAGCGGAATGAATCCGGCCTGGGTGGCGTGAGAAATTCCAAGTGACTATCGTCGTTGAAGTCGTAGTTGGTGCTCGCAGCAAAGCTCGAATCTCCTCCCAGGTTAGGTTTGCGACCTGGTTTAACTTCGCCGTGATAGATATGTATTGGTCCCGCGGGTCGTGTCTTCAGCAGATGCTCTAAGGTCGCTAGCAGTGGACTCACTTTCTTTTTACCGCCCGAAGATTGGGGCGCGTCGGCTGTATGTACGTTGTTCTCGCTCTGATGCGCTTCGAGAAGTTCTTTATACTTTGATTCCGACAAAGAGTTCTTTAATTTTTGTAATTCGAGTTTTAGTTTGGCCAAGTCACTTGCCTCGGAATTACCGTGAATATTTCCCGGTCTTCTGTCGTTGTTCCATTTCTGTGAGTTGTACATCGTCTTCAAGGATTCTTTGAACATTTCCTCGGCATACTTCTGTAAATCCGATGCAAGTTTCGGTTTCATGAGCAGTTCGCTTTGCCCCGAGAAAGGTTTAAAAAAGTGTCCGCCGGGCATAGCGGGCACCAGGTTCAAACCTTGCTGAATAGGCTCGTTGCTCGGCAACTTATTAAGAGCGTTCTGATTTTTGATAATGTCAACATTAGGGATAAAATTGATTGGATTGTACACCGGTCGTTCCTGATGCTGCGCTGGTCTGAGATCCACTTGCTTAGTCTTGGTCCCCGACTCTGTCAGAGAATTCACGTAATTCTGCAGAGTAACTGTTTGTGGAGTAGCCGAGGCGATTGTACTGAAAATCGGGATAGGCGTCGTTACAACAGTGGCCGGATAGTGCATCGTCTGATAAACATTCGCGTTGAGAGGATTCGGTTTAATGTTTGGATTCACAATCTCTACGTTCTTCGCGCCCACGTTTGGAAGATGAGCATTCGCCGACGCTGCTCCAAGCGTATTTACGTTGTTGATTGAGTGACTAGTTGCGCTATCAGTGGTCTGTAACACAATGCCGGACATTCTACCGTCTTTTGCTAGCTGCTTGTTCATTTGAGCCTGCAGTACTTGCAAATTCTGTTGATTTGGAATCAGCTGCGCATTCTGGTTCTGCACGTAATACTGGTTAACATTAGCCGCATGCTTCTGTCCATTCTGACCGACGGCCAAACTTGCGGTAGCGAGGAAGTTCGCGCCGGCAGTGGGATATGGGCTCTTCTTGCTCTGCGTTTCTGATTGTGTCCTGCCTTCCGGCATCGCTTGGCTGGACAACAGCGTGGGTGCTGTCGGCATGCTATGTACCTGCAAGTTACTATGATTTATCAAATTCTGACCCTGCAATCCGTGAGTATTCACCTGGATCTGAGTTGCCTGTAGCGGCGTCTGCAGAAAGCTCGGGTACGTCTGAATAGTCGGCTGCGGTACAACGGCAATGGTCGTCCGCGGCGTTACGTTGCCTTGCACGCCGTGAACACTCACGCTTTGCAGCGCCGGAGTTAAGCTGGGCGTGAAGGCGAACACGGGGGTCATAGTGCTCGGAATGTAGGTCGCCCTCAGAGTATCCGCGATCTTATTCTGACCGTTCGGATGAGAGAGCAGAACCGCGTGCACGGGATTTTGGAAAGTGTTCTGGCCAACGATAATATCGGGCACCGGCGTGGAGACCAGATTTTTCGATATCGCTAGATTCTGAGCGAGAACAGGCTGAGGCGTACTCAAGATAGGCGTCGTCGTGCTGAACGCACCGATCGGCGCGACGGTGGCGAGATTCTGCAGCATCGCGTTGGACATGTCGAAACCCTGGCTACCACCTAACGCGGTCGCATGGTCAAAATTCGCCACGGGCACGAAATTAACAACGTACTTCGGTTTCTCTAACTGATCCAATTCGATTCCATTTGAGTGAGAGATCTCGAGATTCGGAGATATCTGATTCCACGTGTTTGTGTTCTTCAACCTGGATCCATGTTGAATATTCTTCGTTTTCATGCTGCCGCCTCTAGAGTCATGTCTAGTGTCCTCGACGCTCTCGTCGCGATGATTCGTGCTGGGATCGTTCAGCCATGGATTCGCTTTCACTCTGTGCCGCTGTGACTTCAATCTTGAAGAGTTGTACGTATACTTACCCTCTTCCGCGCTCTCGTTCAATGTGCCTCGATGTTCTTTGGGAAGTTTTCTGGATGAATCAGGACGTCTACGGTCTTTTTGCGTTTTCAATCTCGGCCGATCGATATAATCGGAGTAATCTGTGCTCTCGTCCGAGAGATCTCTTGAATCCTCCGTGCGATGATAACTACGTTGCCTACTATTACTGTTATAAGTATCATAGTGATTCAAGCTAGAAGATTCTAGGTTCTTCAACGTTTTGTCATCATTACCCGACTCGTTATTTTGCAGGTGATCGCTAAACTTCACGTCCAGTTTATGGTTATTCGGCTCGGCGACTACGACCGGCTTCGTGAATCTATGGCGTGTCCTCGACGATTCCGCTGCGTTGCCATAAGTTCCGCTATGCCCGAGTTCATTGGCCTCGTAATTCGTCCTTGATGAGGACGGGATCACAGCTGTATTCTGCTTGGCCGCGCTCAGTCCGTTGTAATTCGCGGTATTCTGCTGCTGATAATTACCGGCAACTTTCTCCGGCGCGTAAACAGTTTTCTTCGTATCCTGGGCGCCATTATACGAATAGAACTGAGCATAGATATCCTCGTCACTGTTCTGTTGTGACTGCCAACCGTAATTGCGGGTGTGATTCTCGAGCCTCTTCCCTCTCTCGCCGTTCGGACGCCTTGAAGAAGATTTGTCGGACTTGCTGTCGGTCTCGGGGTTCACCGTGCCGCGCACATTCTCATAAAAGTCCTGGTAATTGGCCACCGCGGGGGTGTCGTTGCTCACCTTCAGCAGCTCGAACTCATTCAGCCTTCCGTCCTGGAAATCGAAAGACCTGCGATTCGCCAGTGATCTAGGCAGATTCAAGAAGATCCTCGCTTCCGAGGAGTATGCTAAATCCTCTTCCAACTTTCTCGCCCTCACATCTGAGATGTCTTGATCACTTACGGCAATCGTTGCGTTGCTCTCTTCAAATCTCTGCTGTTCGTGGTCTTTGGTCTGTGACGATGACGGATCAAATTCGTCGTACGAGACGGAAGGTAAGGCGGACGGTAGAATAGGCACGAAGCCATTGGAATTTTCATAGTGTACGGTTGGGTTTATTGACGATGATATGCTCGAGGGCTGTCCTTCAAGGTCCTTTAAGTCTTCATTCGATTTTACAGCGTGTACCACAGTTTCCGAGGCAGTTGCAAATTGATCGAAGATATCTTCATTCTTTACGCCGACGTCCTCTGTGCATCTCGTTTGTGGCAAGCTGAGGAACAGCAATGTCACCTACAAAAGTTGAGGAATGAAATGCGACTGAAACTAGAGATAATTAATAATTTGATTGAGCAATTAAATTATTAAATTATTAATAATAATTTAATAAATTTAAATAACAATATAAATACTTAATATGCCAAATTAAATGTAAAATAAAATTTATAAAATATGTAATTTGTTGATCAAAAATAAAGATTTAATTATAAGACGTGCATGTGCAATATAATTATCATTAAACTAGTGATAAACATCGAAGAAATCGAGTTATTATAAAAGTATGAGATCTGCAAGATACATCTCATATTTTGATCGTGAGTCTCACTAAAGAAGAAAGTAGCATATATGCATTGCAAAGTTTGGACAGCTACATGATAGTAAGCAGTGTTAATTGCTGTTTCGTCAAGGAGATGACCTAGAAAAGAAAAGCAGACTGGAAAAGTAAAATGTGAGCGTGTGCAATGGAAATAAGGACTGGATGTGCACGGAAGCAAATCTTCGTGGACTTTCTCACTGATTCATGGTCATTCGAGTTGTTATTTGACAATGACAGACTCCCATACTAGTGTCATCGTTAATATAATAATTTTGAGCGGCAAATAAAAATTTTTCAAAGCTCGGATTGCAATTGCATTATATAAACGATTTTTTTTTTATAAAATGCAGAAATCCGGGCAACTAACACATAGTCTATCCGTTTAGAGAGTGTCGGTGAAAAGTAATTGCGGAGAAAACAGAGCCAATTTAAACTATTCTTTATGCCTATCGTTAAACAAGTCGGTCGAAGTTGTCGATCGAAAAATAACATCGTTAATATACATATTTTTATCGAAGAATAGTTTTGTCATTCAGATTTCAAAAGCATTTAAAGATGGTATTTATAGTAATTTTTCTATAATTTTTTAAATTTATAATTATAAAATTTAAGATACTAATGTAATAATAAAGTAAAAAATAATTAAAATAGTTTAATAATGTAAAATAAAAATAAATAAAAACCAATATATTTTGTAATATATATTTTATACACAATATATTTATCTCGTATTATCTTAATTTATAGTAAAAATAAAATTATGTTTTTATATACATATATCATAAAAATATACAACATAAAGAATATATGGCATATTTTTTTAGATGTACGGATGAAGAAAGACAAATATAGGTACAATTGAAAAGTATTTCTTAATAGCAATTTCTTAATATTTTTATATTTATTTTTTATAAATTTTGTAATATAACTTTACTGCCAAAATGTGTAACGAATATGAATATTAAATTAAAGTTGCTTGAAGAACAGAAATTAGTAAAGAAAAGATACAATTTTGATATCTCCTTTTTCTTCATATATTTTTTTTACGATAAGAGAGAAAAAAAGAGAAATACGACATATTACATTTAGATTTTCTTAAAAAGAATTTCACACCATTTCACATGTATAGGGAAAATTTGTCACTCAAATTGAAAGTATAATGCGACATTGTATTTAATATTCTGCATTATTAATTTATATCAAATTGTTACTATACCGAATTCTGTTCCATTTATTCACACAAAAGATTAAACAACAGATTTTGTCTCTCACCACACTAAATTTTGCACTTTCACAAAGTACTTCGATTCAAGTACTTACATAATAAAAAATCATTTTCATCGAAATTTGACTTTTTAAGGTTCCTCCAAAGATCAAACGAAAAAAAGATCCGTGCGCCACGCTGTACTACGCGTACACATTGATTACGATCATTCGTTCCCTCGTATCCTCGCTTAATCTTAAGGAACGCGCGTGGTGAACATCCACGCGAGAACTGAGCCACATAGTAGATACGCGATTTTCTTTATACAGTCCGGCGGCCAAGTGAAAAATATCGTTCTAAATATTATCTTATACACCACAGCCGCAGAGGATACTTTCATTCGCGACACGCGAGTGCGCTTGAAGAAGTATTGTCCAGAGTATCATGCGACGCAGTCGCTGGTCATTACTATGGAATTCGAGCAACGGGATTGCAATTGTACGGAAACGGAGAGGTGCCGTGCTCACGATGTACGTTTCACAAAATGCTGTCAACTGGAAACGAAATCGTTTTATTTTAAGTTCACCCGAGGGATACCAGCGACGTGTCATCAACCGGAGAGAAGAAGCAATCGCGATTTTCTGAAATGCCGCGCAAGGTCCATCGAGACAGTTGACGCCAGTTACAAACAAATAGGATCCAAAGATCTTTCCGTAGAATAGCGTTATTTTGTTCCACATTGGGACCAAGTGCATACTACTTCCGGCGTTTTGCAGCCTCCAATTCTCGTAGTTTCCGATCGACGGTGATCGAGCCCGAGTATTCTTTCGCCAGTACTTTTTCCGCCATGGTTTTACGCGCTCTAGAACACACGCATTATGCCCGATGTGCCTACTCCTCCCGATACGCGCCGTGGAAACGAAGGTGCACGTCCGTGTGTAATGAACACGAGCCGATCTCCTCCCTGCGTGCGGGAATCGCTCGCGCTCGTGCCCGAGCGTTCAGCAGTTTAATGCCTCGCGCCTAATTGCCGTGCCGCAATTGCCGTAGATGTAACGCAGATATCGTCGGAGCCTGTCCGTTGTGAAAACGTAGAATTAACAATGGCTAGAGCGGGCTTAAGATCTTTTTTTACGCGTCTGCCAGACAATTAGCGTTAATTGCAGTTCAACGGCATCGGTCGACATCAATGTGTATCTCCAGACATGCCCGCGCGCGCGCTCCAGTATCTCTTATATTAATAATTTGAGATTATTATACTTCTTCCGCGATCACATCAGCATTCGCATTGTCCATATCAAATATGAAATGCGCTCGATAGCCATTCAATGCGCGGAGGTCGATAACAATTTCTGTTAAAATGAAAACTTTTACTTTACTTGTACATATAACGCACATATATATGATATGATTATTGGGAAAAGTTAATAAGTGCACTTCAGTCTAACATGTATTTACCAGCTCCAGTAAGCAGATGATACCTACGTTTGTTCATGTAATATACAGGATATCCTGGAACTGCCTTTTAAGCTTCCATAGTCAAGTCAGAAATGATTCTTCCTAGCAATAATGTTTAAGGAAATTTACTCCAATTTCTTAATTTTTAACATTTTACATCTGAATCATTAAATTAAAATTTTATTGAAAATTTAATTAAAGAATAATTTTGTCATCAATTCTTTTTTGTAACATCTTTATGTAAATGGCCGAAAATTGAATAGGTTAACTAAAATCAAATTAATTTAACATGTGCAATTAAAATGTTTTAATAAAGAAGACATTGATAAAATCTTGAGAATAAATTTTATAGTTTTTAAATTTTGTGGATTATTTAAAATGTTTATAATGCATCATATTCAAGTCATTTCAAAAAGTCGTACTCTAATAAATTTTGTTGTAAAAAATTACGTTTCACAATTTTGAACAAGGAAGATAAATCAAAGAGCATTGTAAAACTAAAAATAGCTCAAAGTAGAAAACTATGTCTTAGCGGTTAATTTTATTATAATTTACATAATTCTATAGTATTCACAACCACTATTATATAGCTTCCTACTTTTGAATAATTTTTACTTGCATCTATATTTATTTGAATGAATATATTACTATACATTTAAAAGAAAAAAAATCTTATTAGTAAAGTATACCACAAAATTTTATAGATAAAAATTTTACAGATTAATTGATTTTTAGGGAACACAATAAGTAAAATGCAATTGCCAAAAGCTTTCGTCGATAAGAGTACAAAATGAAAAGATTTATATTTTTTTAAATAACATTTTACATAAAAATTTAAGGCACAGAATAATACAAATCTAATTTGTATAAAAATTTGTTTCTTATTACATTAATTTATAAAAATGCAGTATACAATTGAATAAAAGAACTTAAACACTATGATTTATAAGGTACCTTTCTGAAGTATGGAAATTTGGCTGATTTTTCATAGATATATTTGCAGAGCAACACATGTGCTTTGCTTACTACTACTTTTCTGAGAACGGCAAAAGAATTTATTAATACCAAAAATCTTTCGCGTGTTCTCGGTAAATCAGTAGCACATACAGGTACATTTGTATGGATTATAATACATTGCACAGTCCCATATTATAAATACTACCATATCACTAACGCCCGATTATTATAATCTCGTTGACGTTTTCTTAAATCGGTTCATGGCACGAAGCGCTTCATTCTCTGAAATGGTAATGTGCCAAATAATGTACATTGCAATTACTTAATACTTAAAAATAGAGAATAATGCAAAAGAAGAAAATATCGTTCCCCATAGGGAAACTTTCGTATTTCGGGTTTAATATCGTCACCGGTAGTTAATGCCGTTTTGTTCAATCGTTTCGGCTTAACTTTTGTGTTCTATTATATTATCAGTTACTGACAATGCGCAACATTTTAACTTAATGCAATATTCTTTAAATGCGAATGGAAATGTGCGTTTTATATTACAAGATCCGTTTTTATTAGTTAACATCAAAATTATTAATTCCTAAATTTTTTATTTTTTTAATAGTATATCTTGGAAAAAATATATTAATATTGAATATATTATAGTTCATCTGAATATATTTTAAAAAATCGAATTCTCATAGAACACAAAAGTCAAGAGATATATTTCTGCGGCTCTCTATCATTTATGCGATTTCATTTTAAAGCCTATGATTCGCGAGCCTTGGATCCTCTATGATCTGCACACTTTTCACTTTTGGCCGAGCCGCAGTGCGCTCGCCATATTTTCCGCCCGAAAGATCTTTTTCGACATCCAGATTGCTTGCCTCATAACTCGATTTGCCGACGTAGGACTCCGTAGGATTGCCGATCAAGTCTCTAACGCCACTGTTTGGTGCCAGTCGCGCCAATTCGCGCAGAGGGCTTGTGGAGTATGAATTTTGATCCTTCAGGACTTGATCGTCACCGAGATCGTAATTGGTTTGTCGCGCTAATTCCTCGATACTTTTGGCATATTGAACGAGATATTGCTGCAACAGGGCTTTCAAGTTCACATTCGGGGTGGCCTTGGGTTGTATGGGCGGCACACCGTCCACTCTGAGAATGATCACGGGTATTAGGGAGTTCCCGGTTTGCACGAAGGTCGGCTGTACGTTGAGGATGGACGCAGGATTTTTTATATATTGCGAGATAGACGGATTATAATTCAGCAAGTCCGAATACTGCAGATTTGAGTAGCCATCCAGATTCTTGCTTCCTGCTGCGTTAATTTTTTTGGCCGAGTTGAAGTCAACTGGAAAAATAATTCTCACGTTATCCTCATCATGTTATCACGGCATGTATCTCTAAAACATAAAATGTTAGCTTACCTGATTGATGAGTAAAGAGTCTGGTGGGTTTCGCATTTTTCTCTAAGTTGTCAATATATTCCGCATTTGGACTGTTCACCATGTACTTTGAGATCGGTCGTCTTAACGTTTCGTATCGATTCTTTTGAGTTTTTCCGATTGACTTAAGAGAGTCCCTTGGCGACAGAGTCGTTGAAGAGACCGAGTACGTGGGCGAGACTCCGCTGCCGGCTTTGACCTGTTGCGGAACCTGTTTCTGGATAAAATTCTGATAACCCAGCCGAAACACTTGCTGCTGCTGCTGCAGCCGGGACAGGGAATTGGCCGAGATGAATGGAGTCCGTGGACCGGTGGGTTCCGGCGCCATTGGAAATTGCACCGGACCCTGCGACATCACACTATTCTCCGTGGAGGCAGATTCGTAGATCTGCGACGCGTCCTGAGTTTTGGCGGCCTGTAACGCAGCCAATGTCGGGTACTCGGAGTAAGTCTCGTACGTCATAGGCGGTACGTCAGACACTCTACCGTCTGGATACTTCCAAAAGATCTTGTTCTCGTATCTGATACCGTTTTCCACCGTGTATCGGGGCAGACCAGGAAACGGTCCAGCGTTCTCCGAATAACTGGACACGTCGTCGGGTTTGGAAGTCGAGGATTCTGGCGTGTTCGAGCCAGGTCGAGCGTAATTGTGAGAATTCAGTTGCTCCAAGAGAGTAGCAGCTTCGGTCTGGGGACTGGACGTCGAGGGTTTCGCTGCGCTTTGTTTCGGTCTGTGGTAACTCTGCACGTTTAACATATGCTGAGAACTCTGTCCGAGATATCTTTGGACGTACGACGGCGGACTCGGAGTCACGTAGGTGTATTGACTCGAACTGGAGGCTGTGTAACTCTGTGGACTTGGAGTGGCGTAACCCGTCGTCGTTACTGCCTCCGCAGGACGAAACGCCAAAGGTTGCGGCGTTGTGGACGCATACACACCATCTTGATAGTCCGCATTCGAGTACACATCAGAGGGTCTCGCAATCGGCACGAATCCTTGGTAAGGCTCGGAGTCAGACGTCTTCGTCAACTTCGTTCGCAGCCCAAATATCGGTGATGACTTTGTCGTGGGATTATAATATCGATGGTTTGATCCTGTCAAGCCGCGGGTTCTCTGATGTTCATACTCCGCAAACGAGCTAGAAGTCGATTTTTGATTGCCTGGTGGTACTTTTTCTATTATGGTCCTCGGAAGAAACGGGCTGATGGATTCCTCTATGCTCACGGTGGTTCCAGTTTTTCCCGCGGGAAAGTAATAATTGTACTTTCGTGGTGTAAACAGGGAATTCCGATCGAAACCGTAACCAAGCCCATTATTCACGGTACGCTTCGACTTTTCATCGGTCGTATTATCTTCGATCGTGCCATTATCAAAATCCAGAAGTATTATCGGAGGTAAGATCGGTAGGATCTCTTCGATATTCTCCTTCTCTTCCTCTCTTTCCCTTTCGGCATCTGGATCATCGGCAACATCGTCAGTAATGGGACGTTCAATGGTGTCCGAGTCGTTCACCTTGATCTCTCTGCTTCCGGTATTCTCCGCATTGCAGAGCCCGTGCATCAGTAGGAATGCGGCAATCTGAAAGTCAGGGACATGTGTAAGAAATCGCGCCAGATGTAACAATGTATTGGTCATCGATCTCCGGCAATGGCGATCTCACTTTCACTTCCCTTCCCTATTCGACGAGTGTACGATCGTCCCGAAAAAATATGTTAAGTTATACCGAATTGAATTTCCTCTATAAGATATATTTCCGAAAGGATGCATTAATCAGACATAGTATTCATGTTCTATGAAGATATTTTCAGAACGATAATTTAGTTATACATATATGTAATTACGAAAATAATGAGCGCATAATTGCAATCTAGGAGGGAAGTAGAGCTGAAGATATGGAGAGATATTCCTGTAGGGTTAGAGTCAAGTGTGTCGGTCAACATCGTTAAAACGGGTTTCATTCGTTGCGCACTTACGATTTTCACCGCTTTCTTTAAACGTCAACATCGCGATCTATAGGTAACGATGGATGAAAATATTGCTTTCCAGTTGAGTAATAAAAGTTCGTACAGTTGTAAATTGTATTGATAAGAATTTACTAATAACTTTAAGAATTGGTTGTATGTTAAATTACTTAACCATTTATATTAAAATATTAATTAAGATTAGATTAATAAGGGAATCCTAAGTAGACTTAAATTATTCTTATCTTATAAAAATGCGCAAAAGTAATTTGATATGAGAGAAATTAAGAAATTAATACAAAAAAAATTAAAAAATGTATAAGAATTAATAAGAACATCGAAGTGAAAATTAACTAAATATAAAATTCAAATATTACAAATAGAATTAATAATTGACATGATATCTAGCATTTTTGCATATAGTTATTAAAATCTTTTAGAAATGTATATAAATTATATTCGTCTTTAAAAAATGGTATACTATATTTAAATTTAATCAATCAGATTTTTTTCCGTTTTCCTGAAACATGCCGACTGCTCCCAAATTACAATTTTGGCATTAATGATCCAATAAATATTCAGCACACGACACGTGATGAAAATAGATGCGCATGCAACCCGTCAAAGTGACCGACCGCGGCCGTTCGTCAGCTCGTCAATCAACTCGAAATTGGCGGCGACGGAGATGTAAAAACGCGATCGGTGTGTCACAATTGAGGAGACATCGAATTTCACACGGATCTCGCTGAACGTCCACGTTACGTCGCGTCCGTGCGAAATCACAGTGTTACCTAACGCCGAAAAGTGCGTTCGGAACTTCCTGCGACGACGAATCGCGAGATGAGATGCGTGGCTCATCTCCTTATGGACTTTCACTGGCTTGCTCAAGAGCATCTGCCACGGTTACTTTATGCCGCCGCCTCTTCATGTATGGACCGTGATCGGAGAAAAATGCGCGGCACTTTCACCGCAATTACGTCCGGTTGAGTTCAGGAAGCGTTCATTCGGTTAGGAAAAAAAAAAGATTTTTTTGGAGATATCATGAAAAACGGCACGAGCGTAACGCGTTTCCGTTAAAATATTTCCCACGGATTTTCAGAATTAAAGCTCCACTCGGAGGGATTATTAAATTTAGGTTGAACAGCT
This sequence comes from Tetramorium bicarinatum, assembly GCA_928718305.1. Classification (NCBI taxonomy): domain Eukaryota; kingdom Metazoa; phylum Arthropoda; class Insecta; order Hymenoptera; family Formicidae; genus Tetramorium; species Tetramorium bicarinatum. Next base: position 34,527,255 of record OV788325.1, read on the forward strand.
GCAACCGCGAAATTCCACACGCGATCAATTCCTGTCAATAATATATTATTCGTACTATAGGCAACACGCGGTTATTAACTACGCAATTATGTGTATAACTATGTCAGTAATGGTTATCGCAATTACTGCTGTTTCATTACTATAATTATAAAGAAATGTTATTTTAGCATCATTAGTAAAGAATGTTAATATCATGTACGAAAATTGTTATCTTTTTTAATTATGTTCACATTTCTATATTTTATTATATGTATAAAAATAAAGGAATAAAAGAAATTATAAATATGAGAAGAAAGTACAGAGAGAAAAAATGTATTCACTTAATATATTTGCACAGCGAAATATTAATAAAATTTAAAATTATATATCATATTTCTCTTTGTAAAAAATGTAACACTGATAAAAATAGCTAGTAAAAAATTAAAAATTAAAAATAATTAATTAAAAAAATTAAAAATAAGTTTTAATTTGATGACTTTAAAACAAACTTATAAGAAGAATCATAGACAAACCTGTATATATGAATAATATTCCTATTAAATGTAAACTATGGATAGTTTGTAATATAATTATAATGTAGTATGTTAGAACATAATGAATATTAATTATGTCGTCATATGTTAATAAGACTAATTGTAAGAAAGAAGGATTTGAGAGGAGAGAATAATTCTATAGAGCGTTAAACAAGTAAAGTTTGATCCAACTACTCACGTAGATCCTAGCGAAACTCATGACGGCCGACCTTAAACCTGCTAGCTTGGCGGACTTGTCGTGTGTGTTTGGTACTGATGAAGCTGAGGCCAGAACATCCCACCTTATATGCCCTCGCTCCTGGTGCGAGAAAGACACCATCATTATAGTTTCACCACAGTGAGACGAACGCTATTCGCGTTCGATACGGGAAGACATCTGCCAGTAGCGTAACGATGTCTGACAAATCGATGCAGACTCCTTTACTTTTTTTTTTACATTACGCAAATAAACGTGCGCATATCGCGTACTATAACTCGAATTAATCGGAGAGCTTCTATATCAGAATGAGAAAGATACTAAAGAATGAAAAATGTTATGGATCATTTGCTGTAACAAATTATGAATTCGGAATTTGTAATTTGTAAGATTTTAGCAATTTCTAAAAAATTTATTTATCACAAAAATCATTTACAAGAATGTATCATAATAAGTTCTTCAAAGATGTAATATACAAAATGCATACGGCTCGTCAGTTCCACTTTCGTTTGAATATATCACGGAACGTGTATCAGCGGAAGATTCTAGTAAATTATACATTTACAGAAAAAGAAAGCGTCCCGTGCATGCGGACGACATTAATAACAAAGTAGGAGCCAGAATTTCAAGCGATTAATTTCGCGTGCCTACACCGTTGGGCTCATCTCCGTAGTCCGTAGTGTCAGCTTTCTCGTATAGGATGTTCTCTCCGTTGATATATCGCGCTCGCGTAAATACTTGCATATGTTTCTTAATATTAGATGTACCTTCATCACAGTGCCCTACCTCTCAATGTTAATGCAGCTTATCTGAATGTACATCGTAAACTATCATAAATACTATCATTAACTGTCAGAGCTAATTTCGAGTTTATTAGACACGTTGATGACCGATAAATAATTTTGTCATGTCCGCGTATTTGATAGAGCGATTAATAAAAATCTCACGGTCGTGCAAATCATACGTCTTGTCTAATAATGTCGCGTAATAGGTAACATATATTATCTGTTTTGTAACTATAAAAAGAAGCTAAGAGCATGGCCTTGCTATCTATACTAATGGTAGATAAATATCTTTCATCGCGCGATTTAATTGCTTGCTCAATTTAGCTTTCTAAGTTCAAGATTTCTGTGATACGTATGTATCATTATTGGAGATTCCGTAATTATCTTATATTTTTATATATTTTTGTTTTTGTTTGGTTTTATATTGATAAAATCCAAATGATAGTTGCAAAAGAAGTTATAATATTATTAAAAAATTTTTTTAAAAAAGATTGCAAAAAAAGTAGTTTTATGATGTTGATGGATTTATCTAATTATTAGATATATAATAATGCATTTAATAAATTAATATAAAAGTATTGAAGGAATCCAAAAATTAAATACAAGATTATTAAGTATAAAAATGAAATAGAAATATTTTAATTTTTAATAATCTATATATAATAATTTGGAAGAATTTGGTTGTTAATAAGAATGTTATTCACAAATAAATAATGCCAAAAAAATATTAAACATTATTATTAAAATTTATATAAATTTTTTGCCGTTATATGACAAACAATTTTATACTATATAAGAAATAATTAAAAACATAATACTCTAAATAGTTTTATGTAAATTTATACCATAATTATTAAAATTAATCAAATATATACATAATTTAAATAAATTCTATATACATTTATATCTTATTTCATAAATTGGAGGAAAGGTGCTACCAGCTATGTTTCCATTTTTAATGTTTTATTGAAAAATCGTAAACAAAGTATTTTTGCCATTTACTGGACGCGTCTTTATAAATGTAAAACAGAACGATATAAAAAGCTTTTGTATGGATCTTCGCTGAAAGACTAGATGCAATGACACCGTCGACCTCTATTCAGATAACATATCCTCGATGTCTGCATATGATTGTCGTATGAGCGCTAGTAATCAAGTTTTCAAACTGTACTGACCCTTGTGTATGACATTCGTCAATCGTCATGCCACTCTCGGCGATTCTCATTATTCAGACTTGCGCTTTTTAAGCGCGAAGTTCACTTTCGACGGGAGAAAGCCTCCTTCCAATTTTATTGGTCTTTCTCTGTACCTGTAACGATATATTTATGATGGGTAATTACAGTAATAAGGCACTCTTGCATTCTTATTATTCACGCTACCATACCTGGCAATGTCCTGTGCAGCAATGATTTTGCTTGGAATATACGAGTCGAGTAACGACTTCGGCTCCGAGGGCAAGGAGTGATCTTGCGCGGGCAAGGTCTGTTCGTCTTCGAAAGAATTCCGAATAGGTTCCAGTTGTGTACTACCGGCTTTAAAGTCATGCGCAGGGAATTGCGGCGGTACGAAATGAGTTTTGGGCTCATCAGGCACCTACTCGAAAATACATTTAACAAAATTATAGTGTCTGTGTTCCGTAAAATGAAACGTTTAAAAGAGAGCTTTAAACAAGTCTCGCAGAGTATTGCAAATATATATATATATATTTTTTTCAATAAAAAACAAAAAAAATTCTATCAGATATTCTATATTTTCTTAATTTTTAAATAGAAGGAAGAGAAATTATCAAAGTAGAATGTGCAATATTTTTCTTATTGCTTAGTCAGGATTAGAAAGTCAGGATGATTTTATCATTCATTTTCATAAAAAATATATTAAATTATATTATAAGAAGTATCGTAACTTTTTATCTATAAAAAAAAAAGTGTTAATGGAAAGCAAATATCGTAAACGGTACATAGTAGCACGATGAAAGAGGTAATTAAACTATGCTAATTAGATAGCGATGTCATTCCGTTAACAGAATACTAATTTAAATCTCTAATTATACGTTCGCCGAATAAAGCGATAGTTATGTAAAACTGTCATTTCCATTACAAAACACCGATTTCTGATAAATGTAACATAGTCACGCAAAGCTATAAATCATACTGTGAGTGAAATATCAGTTATGACATTGGAATCTATTTCGGTCTATTATATACACCAACCTTGATATAATTCTGCGGCTGGTCCTGGCTGATCTGCTCCTGCAAGACTTCCTTCGGCGCTTCGGGACCGATTGGCGGTTGGATGTACAATTGTTGCTGCGTCTGATATTGATTCACTTGTCCGCGAAGGTAATTATCCTGAATATAAGCTGGTAGACGAGCATAAAGGTCGCTGTAAGCGGCAGCGGCATCACTGTAAAGTATGCCAGGCTGCATGTAAACTAACTGCTGCACATACTGCGGTTGCGAAGGCGTGATGTAAGCTTGCGTATGTAACAAGGCCTTTCCTTGTGGTAATGACTGTTGGGGCACGTACAAAGGTGTCGTCAGGGGAGGCGGGCCGATTTTCTTTTTCGGTGTACCTGGGACTGGATAAGTCAATCCTTTCGGCGCCTAAAATACCCACGATTGTGTGACGAATGAAACAGAATTGACAATGTACTTGGTTCAAATCGATGCTAAAATATTCACGAATCTCTTTACTATGCAGGAAGAAAGTTTGGCGTTTCTCTCTTAATCACGATATTGCGACATTATTGAATGATCTACACGATCATCTGCATAAAAATGCAATTTATTATATAATAGAAAAAGTTGCATTTACGTAAATTAAATTTACCTTGGATGTGAATGCCACTGGCTCGACAGTAGAGTAAGGTGGTTTTATGGGAGGAATCAATTGTTTCTGATTATATATGGGGGCATATATGGGTATAGAAATTTGTTGGGCCGCATTGCTGGCCAGCTGTAACGGAGATTGCGCCAGTCCGGCACCTTTTAAATCCACTAAAGGATTAATATCCAAACGAGGATAATATGGGTATGGAAGCAATTGTGTCACCGGAACGTCTATGTAAAGAGGTTCTGCAAAGTAAAAAAATATTATTTAATAAATTTTTGAATATAAATTTAAAGAATAGTAGCATATTGGGAGCATTTCATGTCTGTGTTCTTTACCTTTATTTATAGCTTTCGTGTATTTTTCCGTGACTGCTTTCTGTTGAACACTTTGAATATGATTGCCCACTGCTATTTCCGGCTGGTAGTTTAATTTCTGAGGTTCGTAGGCAATAGGAGCAATGCTCTTAGCTGGAACTTCCACTTGCTGTTGATATCCGTCGTAATATTGTAGCGGTGGAATATTTTGCTGTGGCAGAATTTGATTTGGCTGCTTATATTGTGCTTCGTGTACAGAGTATTGATTGGGTTGAATATATTCTTCAGGTGATGCCTGTTAACAAAACAAAAAAGATAAAAGAGTTAACAAAGGAAAACATTATTTTACATGATCGATAAAATTAAATATTAGATTATTTTTTTAATTGTCTCTTTTTTATTTTTTAATATTACTTGTCTTCTACATTATATTCATACATATATACTTTATAATATACTTTATAGTATATTATAAAATTTATCTGCTATAATAATTTTTATATCGGGAGTCTAGAAGGGAAAAGATCTTAAAATTCCGTGCTGCAACATTTAATTAATTTCTTACACTATATTTTACATCCTGAAGTCGTTGAGATGGGATGTACAGATCGGAGGCTTGATCCAAAGTATTATATTGGCTTGGTATTTGATATTGCTGCTGATTGGGCTTGGCAGTATACTTCGTCTCATCAGTCTGGATATTCTCGGCCTTGGCCTTACCCTCTGCTCTCAGATTATCTTTCTCTATATCGTCTAAATTAATTTTCTTCTCGGCACATGCCGCTGTTACCAGCAGACCCAATATTAAATAAACTTTCTGTAATCGAAAGAGAAAGTTAAAATTACTGTCAATCATATGTTTGCTCTGCTCTTTCATTTTCTTTTCTTAATTCGTCACCCAATTGTGCACAAATCGGCAATAATATATACTCTATAAATTTTCAAGTATAAAATTGACTAATGACTCCCGAGTATGAAATAATAAATGGTTTTGATTGGCATGTACTGTGTAAATAAAAAAATTAATTACTTTCTCGTATTTATGTGTATAAAAGAGAAATATATTATTATACTTAAATGTATATTTAGAAAAAACACTGATAATATCAAATTATGTTGAAAGTTAAACTCAATAAATTTCAATATAATTCAATAAGATTGCGAAATTTACTACTAAAGAAATCTTCTTGTCGAATGTATCATGCAACGAATAAATAATTTATAAAAGCTTAATGTAATTAATTTGTAGAGATACAAGAAGATGTAATAAGAAAAAATTAATAATTCCTAATAAACAATGCATAATAATAATCGGTCTACGAAGCGATTAGCGGCTAATTATATTGTGCGTTCACCATTATCGTTTCCGGCAAAAACGTATTTGCACCGGGCACACTTTCACTGCACGCGAAGTTCTGGGTCAAACATCCGGCATGGACCACTCTTATATAGATTGCGTTGTCCCGCCACCGGCGGGGCGGATCGCTCCTTCCCCCCAAACACGTGTATCGCCATATGTACGCATGAATATTTCTTTCTTTCTCTCTTTTTTTATTACCTCTAAAATTTTCAGGCATATATTACAGTGTGTCATGTAGCACGAAACAGCTACGCGCTGTTAGAAATTTATAACGAAACTTTGAAATACTATTCCAGATATTTTTCAATTTAATAAAATGTAGGTATTACGATGACGAAGATAATTTTTTTTCCAAAATAATAATTTTATTGTATCAAACATAGTTCATTTTACAAATGGTTTGTTTTATACATTTTTCTGAAAGCAAATCATTCGCACGATATTTTTATTTGTAATTTTTTTATGGAATCAATATGAAACTTTGTTATAAAATTCTTTTTTCTCCTCTTTATTGGTGAAGTTATGTATTTCTTTTCGACGGTGGTTATATAATGTGCGGTATCATCCCACTAAACTATTGAAGTGGAAACATTTAAATAGCAGGGCTATACTATACTTACCATATTGCAAATATATTTTTTAAAAAATACAGACACGACACAAAGGACTTAGCTCTACTACAAAATCCAATCAGACCTGCGTTCTCTTATATAGCCTTTATCCCTACCAGATGTATCTCCTGTCGAGCTACACTTCACTTCTTGATCAAAGCGTGTGTGATAATCCGTGTCGGTTGTGGACCACACAGTACCAGAATACCATCGCGATATAAGTAAAAGTGAAGATATTCGTTAAATTGCTTCCTCAATTTTTCAGAGTATTCAGCTGGATTTCATTTCAGAGAAAGATTACGTATGTCTCGAAAACGATACACTTAAGTTGTTTACATTTAATAATTGTATATTTTGATACTTTCTATTTATAATTTTATATGTCATGTGGTACAAAAGAATTTGAAAAATTGAAATATAAAATATAATATAAAATAAAATAAAAAATATAATATTAAAAAGTACACACACACGTGTGGACTAAAATATAAAATTGCATGCAGTGTACAAAATTACAAATAAAATTCTATTTCAAAATTTGAAGCAAATTAAAATAGATTGTCTAAAGTGGACTTTACATATGTAAGAAAATATAAATAAAATTTCAAATAAAACATTAATTCTTAGTATTCAAATTTTATATCGTTCTGATATTTAAATTAGATAAAAAATAAGGATTAAAATAAAATTGAGTGATATAAAATACACATCCATTTCTATATGAAAATATGTCGATGTTGCGAGAACACATAGAAGAAAGATCATGATTTTACATAAGTATGATTAATAGAAAAGAGACCGTTATTTCGCCTGGAACGATTTATTTTGCATCCATCAAATGGACGGCGGAAAACTAATCTTTTCGTAGAAAGAGACATGTCGAAGATGCTGTGTCGTTAGTGTGAAATTAACAGACGGAAAAAAGTCGGTTATTAAAATGCAATATCCTGGTAATGTAATATATCGTTGAGGGAATCAAACGAGAAACGAGCTTCACGTACTTAATCATTATCATTCTTTCTACGCATGTCGTTCATGCGATCATGGTGGTCGGCTATCCGATTGCGTTTGATGCAGAATAAAATACGTTAAGTGCCTGGTAGCAGCGTTATCGGTGCTCATAATCTTCACGTAAATCACTCCCCAGATTTTTCGAAGCCGTATAATCGTGTTAATTATCATGCCCGATTATTCGGTTCATTAAACTGTTAATTAACCGAGTCGGTGCGTTTCAATCAATCTCGCACTACAATTTGCAATAAAAAGTGGAACAGATCAATGATATAGCTCTACTGATTTACATCCCTATAATGAGAATACGAATCAAATATATAAATGTACAAATGATTTTATATCAGTTTCAAATTAAAATAAATGAAATAAAATTTTATAAAAATAAATAAATTCGTACGATTGCAGTTGTACAACATATCCCTAACATATTTATTAATTACAGCAACTTTTCCCTTTTCTTTTTATTTAACGGTATATATCATAAATATAAATCCCATACCATATGTATTTAATAAAAATTATACGCTATAATTAAAAATTAATATTACAAAATAAATTTCAGTAAGTAATAAAATATTGATTCTTTAAACAGCTTTAATTACTGTCCGATAGAAATTTAATAGAAATTGTAATGGCTCATTATTAACAAGGTAAGTAGTATTCATCAAAAATTCTCGATACAATCTGCCGTTTATTAATTCAAGTAAGTTCTGCATAATGAGAAACAAGCACCAACATCAGTCTCTTCTGCGAACAATAGAGAGAATGATCGATGTAGTCTCATGGGAAGCAGCGGTTTCCGATTATTGAACGATATAATGGCATGCGCACTTGTGAAAAAGTGGATTATTCTCACCGCTGTCACGCATATCTAATAGTTTCATACGAGATTGAGTTGTGAAATTGAGACACGCGATCTCATTATCTAATTCAAAGGCGATGATATATCTTTGGTATTCATCTAAAACAAAAATATATTTTATAATAACTTATTCAAAATTATGCTGGTAATAAATTATTAGACCGATTTTTGGTTTTGCACAATAACTAGTAACATAATTTTGATACGATCACGTTATTCTAAATTTTTTTGCTATGATTTATACAGTGCAGTCAATATATGTTTGTAAAATATACATGTTCATTATAGAGATAAAATTTCTACAAAATTAGTAGGCACAACGTATGAGAGTAATTAATCATGCTAATCTCTCGCATGTAGAATTTGCTATCTAGAATTTTATTCTACAAGATCAATGATGATACGTTCAAGTTCATATCACTCTTCTCTTAATTTTCAAGATTAGATCTAATAATAAATCAAACGATATAATTGATGAAGGTGCTCTCAATCACAGCTCGCGGGATTGTATCTATCAAATGATGTTAAAAAATTACATTGTACAGCAGAATAATTTTTCATCTTCCTGCCGCTCGTCTGATAAAATCTGAACGATAACCGACAAGTCATCCACTTATCGCGATGATCGCGTGGCAAGGTGTTCTTGAAAATTCCTAAACGCCCATCGCTCGCTCGCTCCATTCTGTCACAGACAATGGGGGGAAAGGGCTCGAGATCGGAGAACCGGAAAGAGAAAGGGTGGAGAGCGGCTTTTCTCGCGTAGATTCCCTGGCAGGAATGGGTGATCGATGCAGTCGGGAGTCACGGAAGGGAAAGGATCGCGAGGATGGAAAGGAGGTCTCGTAATGACTCGCAATCTCTTTGTTGCTCTCTTTCTGTCTCTTTCTCTCCGTAGAAGTGGAAACGCTCCGCTATCGAGTCGCACAAAGACCAACCCTTTCCTCGGACGTTCCCAAGTGCAGTCCACCTGCTAAAGCGGAAGAGAAGGCTGAGGAAAAGGATATAAAGAAGAAGGAAAAAGGCCGGGACTTTCTACGGCGGTCATGGGTGTGCATTACAACCTTGTACACCGATCGTCCGCTATTGCGTCAAACGATCATCTACGCGGCTGCACTTGAGACAAATTACCCGCAACCTCGAGTCAGAAAACTTTCTCAGCCGCAAAGTCGAGCGCCTCCTACAAAACACGTGCAAAAGGGAAGAGAAAAATGAGGAAGTACGCTAGACTTGTTACATTGACGACTCGCCGTCGATTGGAACGCAGTTTCTCACATTTCGACGAAGCGACAATAAAAAATGCAAATGCCCGACCTTTCCAGCCGATCGCTTTCTCGAATTTGATCATAGCTGGGTTCGCCTACGATTACCTGTCCGTTTGCGCGATCCGTTAAATTTTTTATGTTTGTTCGGATTGACCGCCGCATATCCGCTTTCGAAATTCGCTCGATCGATTATAGGATAATCATTTGCAAGTAACGATCGTTTGCATGCGTATCTTCTCTCGTAAAATGCGGTTGGGAAATTGATAGATGCTAGAAAATCCTTAATGAAGTGCTTTCCTACATATTCTTTTTTCTCTTGATAGTATCTTGAAGACGCTGCAATTAACTAATTAATCAAAATTACTTTTATCAATGCTTGAAATTTTCTCTGAAAGTAAAATAAAAAATGTGTTTTTCTCCGATATGCAAAAAAGAATTACGAATAATTTCTTATCTTTTAAACAATTTTTCCATTATTATTATATGTATATAATTCTCTAAATCTATTAACTTTGTAGTTATTTTACAACTAAAATTTTAATCTTGAATCTAAATTTAATAAAATTTATTACGATGATGCGATATGAAGGTAATTTTATAATTTACCAAAGAGAAAACGCGAATATAAACCGCACTTTAAAAAAATGCAATAAAAATAAACATCGCACCGCATGCAATCTATTCGCTGGAGTGATGGAAACAGAGCAAGTAGTTCATAATTGCAGAAGAGTGCCAAATAAAGAATAATACATTTTCTACATAAATTAATCAGAATGTTATAACATTTTTTTCGATATAAAGTTCCCTGGCATCGGAATAATGCAGATAGCTCGGCTGTCGGTTCGCACGACGCGTGACGGCTCATAAACATAAAGAGAAAATAACGCTACGGTTACAATAATGGATGTCCTTATACATGCGTGTATACATGGGACTTTCTACTACCGTCGCCAAAAACTGCAGCCTCATTTAATCAGAATTTATACAGGCGAGGCGCTTATGCGCTTCGAACCTTCGGGTCGCAGTATATTATCGATCGAGATCAAGTCGCCGCGTGAAAGTAACAGGCTTGGTCCATCCAATTTTATTTCAGACCATCAGCGTACACACGAGCACGTGGAATGAGCAAAATAAAGTAAAACGGCGCGCCGAGCGCAGCTCTCACTCATCTGCCAAGATATTCGCGCCAAGATTGCCGCCAAGACTTATTGCATTTTGCATGAAACACGCAATTCCGTCTAATATATTAATTCTATCTATGCAACCGTCTGTTGCAAGAGATAAGAAAGAAATATACGTTATTTCCGTAATTTTAGATATATAGCAAGATATATTTGAGAAAATTTTTTTAAATTTTAGTTGACCTTTACTTCCAAATTTTCTTTTTTTTTTACACTCTCATCAAGAAAGACATAATATCGAACTAAAGAAAGATACGGTCGAATACCTATATGAGATATGTACTCTCGTGAAACTTGAAAGGAAAACAGTCAGCGAACGTTTCTTATCTCATTCACACGGTCGACGCGCAACGCACCGGACCTGGTTCAGGCAGATCGATCACGAGACATCACTTCCGCTTTCCATAGCGGCCGGCACGCCTCATCCGGTCGCTCAACCGGACATTGCCGTGATCCGGATCTCTTCCGCTTTCCAGCACCATAGTCGTAATCCGTGCAACTCAGAAATTATTCGCGTAAGATAATGCCGTACGGTAGACGGAAAATCTTAAACGTTCAATTTGCGCCACGCTAAAAGAACGTACGGAGCGCGAAAAGATCCATAATGAAATTAATTAGCCAGCACAGGATTAATTAGTAGAGACGGAGGATTCATCGCCGGCAGAGAAAAACGCGTCGTCCTATAATCTCATAGAGTTTCAAGATAAAGTAGTCACAGCGTCCATTGTCGCAGTGTATCTGTAATCGACTTCTTTCATATATTAACTTTCTACGATTAAAACTTCTCGGAGAACAATGTATTTTTATGTAATTTTAAATTTACGTCTTTACTTAATAATTAATTTATTTTTAATGATCTATGCAATTTGTACCGTAATCAAATACAAATTTATTTGTAATTTTAAATACTGTGTAACGTATTTAAAAAAATATTTGTGAAAAGTTACAATGAATATACACACATAAAAATACATATTAAAATATGTACGGTATATATAATTGTGAAAAGAATTATTTCAAATAATAATTTAAAGATCAAACAAATTATAAATTGTTTAAAATAAGCTTTAAACATTTATATTTAATAATAATAAAAAAATGCGCCGTTTTAGAAGACAAATATAAAAATCAATTTCTGTAATATTGCCAACAAGAAAATAGGAAATAGAAACTTCCTATTGTACGTGCAATAATTATCTGGTGCATAAAGCGTATCTTAATGATATGGTAAACCCTTAAAATTGCCTCGTCCGTATAAATTTCCGCGTCTTAATCTGCTAGATTTTCACGTACATCGCAGTTTGTGATGACGTGTATATAATTACGATGAAAGGAACACGGCAGAAAGAAACAGGAAGCCGTCGCTCATCGAACGAAAGTAAAGTACAAAAATAAATACAAAAGGGAAACCGGTTCGCAGTACTTACATCGAAGAGAAAGGAGTCAAAGGCGGCATAAAGGATTTATTATTAGTCACTATAAAACGCGTATTTAAAATAGACGCGTATATAGGTCGTAAAGCTGAATAGATCCACATTGTTGGATATTGAATAGATCAGGTCCACGGCGACAATGTGACTTTTGATGTGACCAAAAAGACTCGACACGCAATGCTAAAATGCTTTTGCAAGACGGATACAAGTTTTGCGTTCCCTTCACGCGTCTCGTAAATTTTAAAAGATTAACATCACCCGCTCGCGTTTTCGCGGTAACATAAAAGCGACATTCGCCGCTTGTGCTAAAGAAAGAAAGCCGGATCGCAGAGATGATATAAGTAATCGCATTAAGTTGCAATCTTGTACGCCCATGAGCATGCCTTTCATTTAGCGGTTGATGCGAAAGTAAATCATTTGGAACGTCAGTGCCTGTTGGGTTGTCAAGTTCTTATTTTTCGACTTACAACTATCAATAATGTTAGACAGATAGTATTAATTTAAGAACAGATTTTGTTTAACTTGGTGAATTAGGGAGTGAAAGTATAAATTCTTGTTTCTTCTGTTCTTACAATATGAAGGAAGAAATTGTAATTTAACTCGTAATCTTCTCATTAGATATAAAAGAAGCAAATATATAATGCAGCATATAAATTTAATAATTTTATAATATACAAAATTTAATTCAATTTAATGCAAAGAAATTTATTCCTTAAATAAAATTAGAATAAACAAAAGTATTAGTTTAAATAAAATATCTATAATTTAACTTTACATTTTAGACTTTGTGAGCTTAAGCAATTCAAAAATTTAATCACATTTTAACAGATAATATTAAAAATTATTTACCATGTAAGAATATTTTATTATTTATATTATTATTATCTGTAAATATGTCAAATCAAAAGAATAGATCAATATCAAGATAGATGAATAATATAAAGTTTTAAAGCAGATTTATTTTATAGTGTTATAATTAAAAATTATAGATTTTTTATTTTTATAATAATTTTAAAATTTAAGTAAAATAAAATTAAAATATTTAACATGAAAAATTGACCGCAAATTCTTAACTTAATTCTTTTTGTAAATTGGTATATTAATAAATATAAAAACAATGCTTGATATCCGAGATATTCTACAATTAATTACTTAATTTACTAGGACTAAAAGAAGTCGCGTCAATTCAATAACAACAAAACAAAACAATACAACTTATGTGTAATAGCACTAGTTCAGTTTGATTGCATTTGCAGTCTTTTATTCCTTATATTGTTTAGTTCCAAAAGTGCCGTCAATATTGGTCTCATCTTGCTGCGGCTGCTGCACCTGCTCCAACTCGTAAGCGGAATACTGATAACTGTGCGGTTGAGGTGTCTGAGAAGCGACAGTATAACTCTCACTCTGATAAGAGCTCGGCTGACTCTGATACGTTCCGTAATTCTGTTCCTGTTTGCCGCCGGTCTGACTGTAAGTGCCGCTGTAACTTTGCGATGTGTCATAGTTATTATATTTATCAGATTGACCTGCTGATCGACCGCTGCTCACGCGGGCGCGATAATTGTTACTACTTTCGGGCGATACGTATGACGTTTGAGGGTGATTCTGCGACGCCGGCTTTCGAGCGTAAACGTTCGTATATTTTGTATTTTTAGTCGGAGCCCTTTGAGACGACGAGCCCTGATACATCGCCTGTTCGCCATTGCCTTTGGCGATTCCGACAGAATCGATCACGTAGGTGACACCGCTGGTTTTACTCTTCGAGCCTGAAAGCGTCACGTATGACGGCGCGTTTGGATTGTAAGCGTCCTGGTTCTCATACGATCCATTGGCACCGTTCGAGGTGTCCCTGCTATTTTCATAGGAGCGACTGGATTGCTGTCGTGCGTTCTGCGCCAGTAGGTCGGCCAACGCTTGGCTTGTCATCTGCTCAATCTGCTGAGTCTTGACGTATGCAGCGGGCAGCGAATAATCCGGACTTACCGGCTGCCTCTCTACGCTGATAACCCTATACGCCGACTTCGGTAAGGGAATCGGCAGATTTTTCACTTGAACATCCTGCGCGAGTTGGTTGTACGGGCTGGCCGCTTTGTACGTGCTGGACTGCACGTCGAGGTCCCGCGAGTTGCCGGCTATGTAGTTTCCACCGTCCACGAACTGACTTGCTGGCGCGTCTTGACTCGTCTCGTCCTCCTTCGTCCTTTCGTCCTTTTTGTCCTGCTTGTCGTCCTCCGCGACAGGAACTTGCGACGTCTCGTGATAATCGACGCCTAACGGCGACGGCTGTGGTGGTGGCGAGAACAGAGCGTGACTGAAGTAATGAGGGTAATAATAGGACGGCTGATAGTAATAGTTTGGCGACGCTGGATACGACGACGGATTCACCGTGTACGGGGCGGGATATGAATTATAGGCGGGATACGGCGTGTTGGCGTACGGCGTGTTGGCGTAGACGTACGCATCGCCGCCGTTGTAGTACGCAGGATAGGCGAACGGGGGTGTGCTGTTTGTGAGATACGGATTATAATCAGGATAATAAGAATCCCTTTGGTAATTGTTGCTGTAGCTGGAGGTATAGGTGTCCTTGGCGTTAACTTTCGGCGCATACAGCTCCGGTCTCAATTGAGAATCTACTTGCCCTTCGGTACCTCGCTTGTTTAGCTTGGGGCTGTAAGGGTAGACCGGATGTATCGGTAGAAATGGCTCATCATTAGGATCCTTGATTTTGCCTTTATGTGGCCAGGAGAAAATTGCTGGTAACAGCAAGCAGATCAGTAACTGTAATTAAATATTTTATATGTTTAATAGAATACAATCAGCAATTTTATATGGTTATATTAATTGAAAATAAAGTATATATGTATATATCTTCATTTTTGTATTAGTGAAAGATACCAATACAATTATTTTGTAATATCAATTAATTAATTATATAATTAGTATATGTATTACATAATTGTAAAGAAATGGAATCTTCAGTATTTGTCATTATCATACCATTATGTGAAAAAATACATTTAAATAATATATATATATATATATATATGTATAATATTTATATGCAAATTCTATTTCTTTATTAATAAAAAATAATTTAAAGTATTTTCTATCATATCATAATTATCTTAACACATATAAAATAAAAATTTTCAGAACAAAAATAAAAAATAAATTTAATTAAAATTTCACACGTTAAATGAAAAATCATTTAAAGATATAAAGTTCCTTAAAATACCTTTATAATTAGACCGTGAAAAAAACAGACAGCTGTTTAATTAGCACTGAATACAATAGCATTAAATAAAATACACAAACCTTTTGCATTTATAATTAATAAATTTATTAATTTATACTAACCAGTCGCTCCATCTCCGCTGGAGTTCACCTATCGCCGTTGGATGGCTACGAAGCTAAGCTTTCTTCCACCGTTTAACCGCTATCTCATCCGGCACCTCGTCCGCACTAGCAATTTCGCTGATCAGACCGACGCGACGGTTCCACCTTTAATGACACATCGGCCGACATTGAATTTCTCCTTTATACCCGACCACCGGAAAAATTGCGGAAACTAGTTTAACATTTCTCTGCTCTTATATGTAGGCAACTGGAAGTGATAGTGCACACCTCGACGGCGCAGTGAAAATATATAGAATGCTGTTCGATCGCCGTTAAATGGCAAGTGTGACAGGCTGATCCGTCATTATCCGGTAATGCGGAAGATACAGACCTCTTCTGCTGGACATTATAATGAAACGAACAATATTTTGCGACAGCCCTTCCAGCGAACTCAACGATTGTTGAGTAATTATTAGCTAAACTGTTAGCGATATATGGTTGACGAAAAGAGTCTCTAAAACATATTTGACAACGCATGATTTTCGCGAAAGTTTGGATTGGACTGATTAAAAGTAATCGGCTCGAGAACAAGACGATAGTTGCTCAAGATCGAACGAACCAGGAAGTAGAGCGCCCTGCGGCAGCCTCGAGAAGGATCTTTCCAATCTCGTTCCAAACAACGCCTTTCGCAGCGACGTTCTCGTGCTTTTGAAAACGTCGATTTACTTTACTTTCACTTGTGCACCGTCTCCCATCAGCGAATATTCTTATCAAGCAAACCATAACTGTGATAACATTTGATATGGACGACTGCATCCCTGTGATATCCGGGAAAAATAATTCTTGCCGTCGTTATCGATTTCTCCTATCTTAGATAAAAGAACACGTGAACAAGCTTTGTACTTTTCATTTGTGTCACGTACCAGCATATATACATATTTTCAATAAAATGCAGTTTATTATTCTGTAAATGATACGAATTTGATGAACTTGTTTCATAATTTTGTAATAAATAAAAATAATAAATATGTATATTAGCATATATAATTTAATTTTTCAAAATAGTTATCAGATATATTTATTAAAAATGTACGTTTTTCATAAACTTTTAAAAATCAATTTTTAAAAATTAACATTTGGAATAAATTTAAAAAAAATCTTATATTATACGTCGTCGAACTTTAAATTCTATTGTATTCATTGAACTCTACTCCACTCTCTTAATTCTAAAATTCTAAAATCCTGCTACAACAAGAATGTTCCTTTATAGCTAACTGTTACTTTACCTCTCACACATACTCGAATTTCGTTCAATTACTTCACTGGAAAAAAAAGACTTGTATTACAGGTCGGTATAATGTCACGAAAGTGAATCTCCCAGTCACCAGACAGGATGGACACTCGCAAGTCCGAGATCAAATCAGAGATGCGTGACGGGGTCCACCCGGGGGAACGCCTTTGTAAAGAGTAAGAGCGAACTTTTCCCGCTCTCGCCATGCCGGGCATGAGAGTGAGAGAAGCCAGAGCGTATCTCTCGCAAAACCAGTCAGAAAATAGTGAAACGTGGCGTTTTCTATATTTGCGAGATATACCGGTTGGGCCGGACCATGCGTGGGGCGTCCTACCTGGATTACATATCCGAGGAGCAGGACCGAGGCCACGCATGGCTCTCTCGTGTCGTGTTGTGTCGTGTCACATCCTGTCGTACAGCCCTCGCGTGCGTAAGTTTGTCCGTACGTACGTACGTGATCAATGCATACGAGCCACAGAAATTGGGTCAGGTGCGCGAAAGAAGTAACGCGCGATTGGAGTCGCTTTCTTATGTACAAGAATCTTCTTGGTTGTGCAGTCGAAAACTCGATCAACAAAGATAAGCGATCACTTTGTTCTGCGAATTTTTATTATGATCTATTAATCAGTCTGATATTTAATCGAGCATTATAATATTGATATAAAGTTAACATTAAATTAAATTAAATTAAAAACTATGCTAATGTTTTACATAATGGTTGAAACGTACTAGCGTAGTTTAATATATTATTATATTATAAATTATTTTATACATACGTTTTATAATTTCTTTAATGTAAAAAGGTATAGGATCAATATAAGTCAAGAAATATAATGATCAATTTATTTCTTAGTTGTAAGATAAAATTATATAATTAGTAATTATTTTGCTAATTTTAGACATTAATATTAAGAATCGTAATTTTGTAATTATTATTTTTAATTAAACGATACTTTGAGCTTCGTGGAATACTTTCGATAGATAAAAAATAATATAAGTTATAGAGGATATATATATATATATATATATATATATATATATATATATATATATATCTATTGCATATTATTATATTCTGTTATATAATTTGTATTATCAAAGGAAAAAAAGATTATATATATATTATCAATTTTTATATACATTACGCTAAACCCGTCCAATAAATCTGACCAATCAACGTTTCTGTCAGTGCGGGCAATCACTTTCCCAAATAAAATAAAGGTTTAGAAAGGTATCTCTTACTCACTCCGACCCGTCCCGGCCTTGGAGTAAAAGCGATCCCGTTTCTGTTGGACAGACTCGTGATTTTATTATGTTTCGTGTACGGTTATACCATTGCCGTTCGTGCGGTCAATAACTTTCACGGTAGCGCCGCAGGTAAAAGCAGAAGAAGCAGTACTGGTCGTTGTCAGATCACATCAATTATTCTGATGGACAATGCTCACGATAAAATTCATTCAAGTGTTTTTCGATACGCATATTACCTTCCATCGCGCGTATCGAATCATTTATCTATTCGCGAAGATGGACTTGTAAACGCGGACGCGAAAGTAAACCAGCACTCTATACGATTTAATTGCAATCGAGATTAATTAAAACAATTAGGATCAGAATATATTATTTATTCATATAACAGTCTAATTATTAATTATTATTTCAGAATATATTACTTTTCGATTTTGCGATAGACTTTCACTTTTTCGATTATTTCAATCATAGTGCATGTTTAATCTTCATTAAGAGAAGCAGAGCATCTTACGCATACCGCACGCAATGTGCAACATGCAGGCGCAATTTAATGGCAGTATTCTTTGCGATTTGAGAAACTGAGGATTTAAACTTACGATTTTCGAAATTTATAAGCGATTGATCGTGAGTATCGCTAAATTGCCGATCATTAACCATCGATATAGTTATAATAAGCGTGTCACTGTCACGATTAGTTATATATAAGTAAGACTTAAAATGGATTTTTTTGGTATTCGTTGGAAAAATTAACATTTATTACAAAAAAAGATATAAAACTATGTAACAAAAATCACAATTCTCAATGACAGGGGTAACAGGAAGGAATATACTACAATATCTGTCGGTGATATAAATATAGATAACAATTTAAGTACAATTTAAGTACATATTTCTCTATATCTAGATAATTCATACAGTAGAAAATTTAAATATAAATATTTTTCTATTTTCACTCTCAACATACATGATCTTTTGCCTTGGAAATACTATTTTTATTTTTCATGGCAAGATCGAGTCAGCATAAGATTAGGTAATTACACAGTCTCAAATTCATAAATTTGACGTATAATTATCCTTTCGTCACGAGATCCAAATACGGATCTTGCAATTAAAATCCTAAGCCATTATCGAATCCTGACAATGTGACGGAACGTAAAAAAACATATATTAATATTTTCCACTTGGAACTGAGTACGAGATCGTGTCATACTTAACGCTATCCGAATCCACATTGTAAAATTTCGCCCCGGGGACGTATCCGAGATATCTCGGACTTACGTTGGTGTGAGCTCCGTGCGAGTCCGCGGGTGTCGCGTGAGAACTGGATGAGCTGTAATACGTGGGCGTGTAGCCATGGCTTCTGGTATAAGCCACAATAGGACTGGAGCTGGAACCCGCGTAATTCGAGCTGAAGGAGTAGGCATTGCCGCCGGAATAACCGGGAGAACCCACGTGGTTAATACTGGGAACCGCGTAGGAGACGCTGGGACTGGAGTAGCTGGAGCTGCTGCCAGACGAGTGGGACGGCACATAATTTATGTGTGAAATGGCGTTGGACGATCCCGAGTTCGAGTAGGATCCCGAGGTGATCGGTAGCTTGTAGCTGGAATCGCCGGATGATATGTCCGAAAATCCAGAATGAATGCTGTTGGAGCCGTAGGATCCTGACGAAGCGACATGACCGGATGATCCAGCACTAGACGACAACGCCGAGATTCCGTGGGATCCAGAACTAATCGGAAGACTATACGTGGATGATCCTCCGCGAATGCCCGAGGAAATGCCGTGAGAGGATGTAGACGTTGGAAGACTATAACTAGAAGAACCGCCGTGTGAAGGACTGGCGATAAGCAGACCACCCGTCACGGTGTGCGAAGGACTCGAGGATGCGGAATGAACAGGAAGATTGTAACTTGACGAGGTGTCTGAGGACAGGCCATGTTGCGACGATCCCAGTACTGAGATCTGAGCACCAACGTTAGATGTCCCTCCGTTGCTATAAGCCGAGAGTCCGTGACCACCGGAAGAGTAAACCGGCGTGCTATACGAGCTGGAGCTGGAGCCACTGGAAGTGCTCGCGCCACTGCCGCCGCCACCGTGAAGTCCGAAGGTAACGGGACCAGTTTTCGACGGAGTGAAAAGTGCGTTGCCACCTCCCCCGCTTCCCAGATTCGCTATACTGGGCACGGAATAGGTGCTCTGAGCTGAATGTCCGCCCAAAGAGACACTCTGCTGACTCAGGTAGCCATGGCTTAATCCCGGCGATTGATATCCAGCTCCGAAACTGAGACCACTGGACGGCGATAAGGAATATCCATGGCCGGCAGAGCCACCTGAGTTGAAAAGGCCAGCGTGTCCAAGGGAGAAGCCACCAGACGATCCACCTAATGCGTAACCGGAACTCAGGCTCGAGTGAACGGGAGCCGAATAAGAGGAGGAAGACTCCGACGGGAAAGTCACCGAGTGGTCGTTGATGCCGCGTTTGTACTTGGGTTGTAAAAGAAGCTGAGACGGCAGATTTTCATTGCAGCAGACCCCGCAGGCGAGAGCCGCCAGAAACACCTACACGATCAGATCAGTTGTTATCGCACTTCTTCATATATCACTTTCTAAGGTGACCCACTTTCATAGGCTTGATCAGTTTGCGTGAAAGTGGAATACAAAGCCGTTAGTCAATTATCCGAATTATAATTAAACTGCTTAAGCTATGAATAGTCGTATTAAATGAACAAAAAGCAGATAAAGTTTAATTAGTCAGTGGAATGAAAATTAATTGGATGATCAATCATATAATTATGCAGTGTTATAAGTTAATGATCGATTATTAATGTAATATGTAATCTAACAATGGTTAGATGAGTGGTTACATGATAACTACATAGTAATAATTAGTGTTATTATTATTTAGTTTAATAATCGTGGGAGAGTATTTAATACTATACAGTTTGAAGTAGATGGATTGTAATTAATACATGTGCCTTAAATTTAACATTAAATTTATAAAATGTAGCATATACCAATTTTAAGTAATAATAAATAATTAATTATCTCGACTCAATTCTTTTACTACTTTAACAATTAAGGATTATGGATAATATAATAATTAAAAAGAACTAAAATAAATAATAATGTAGTATCCATGATACATTTATTAAATAGAATCTTAATAAAAAAAGTTTGTTTTTAATACATTTACAGTAAGTTACAAGTTATTGATGTATTTTACATTAATCATAATATATCTAAATAAATTATTAAATTATGTATTAATATTTAAAGAGCTTATCTCTTGTAAGCTTTCAAACATTAAACTTCCTAATTCTTCCAAAATTTTTACTTATCTAAATACTGATTTAAAAGTAAAAGATTTTAAAGATTACATCGCCTTTATTTAACACTTTGTACAAAAATTGTACTCACTTAATATGCACAAGATACACACGGAAATATAAAAATGATTCGTATTTTTAGAATTAAAGCTGCAAGTTTTCGCAAGCACTTGTGAAGATGTGATACTTACAATAAACCACATGCTTGCTGAAATTGGGATTGTTCTCGTAACTGTCTTCCGTAACTTGATAGTTGACCAAGTGGTTGAATGATATTGTGGTCTCTGATGCCATTGCTAGCAAGAAGAAAGGCTTTATACATGGATCCCCTCTCATACGGCGAAAGAAAGGTCTAGGTGAAGGCAAGTCTCCTCGCGATATGTCGAGCGTCGTGTTGCATCGTCGCCGTTTGGCACAGATAGTAGTCAACTGCGACGCGGAAAATACTCGCGTGTTTTGCAAATCAGACTTCACCTGCGGGTGAAAAGCGGACCGATTCAATTCTCGGTCGCAATTCTTTCCTCTCCAAATGGAAGAAACGGTAACGTCCTCTCAAGGAGTCGAAACTCAATGGCGAACAGTGTCAATCGAGATAGAATCGAACATAGAGATTCCTGTCAAAAAGATTTGTCGCTTCTCTCGCGTAATAAATCAAAATTTTGTCTCCTTGTTACATCTGCTCGCTCGAGGCGTCTCGAGAAAGTATAAAGTCAACCACTTTCCGTCCCGGATATTTTCAATTACAGATTCTTTTGTTTTCTTCCTTGTATATTTTCTTGAGCGATATCGCGCAAGTTCCTATGAGAATCAAGACAATCTCGAAAGACCGGCGTGGTAGGATACACTAAGCCATTTTTAATTACTAGGTACACTCTCGCGAAACCGCCGATCTAATTTCAATACAACAACAGTTACTACAGTCGAACCGCTCCATTCTACTTTTTTTCAACATATTTTATATCCTTTTATTTCTCAGTGCAATTAATTACTGTAGACAGGCGGAAGTACTGTCTCGTCAAGCATCGAGAGAAAACATAGTTTGCCCGAATCACAGCAAGATATCTAAATTATTTCGCATTCATTGATCTCGAAAAAATCGTGTACCATTACATAAATTCTCGCAATTATCTCTATTAATTACTTTTACAAGAGAAAGGCAAATTAAAATTACATTGTGTATGATTATGTATTTTTAGAAATTTACTTTTCCGGTATATTCATAATTTCGGTATTCTTATCCAAATGTATTCTGCCGAATATTTAATTCCTGATAACGCTTCTTTCATGCATTGAAATCTATTCGAATTGCGTGTAACGTTCATAACTACCGTTTTCACGGCTCATCTCAAACTGAAACTAAAAAACAGCGTTAAACGAATTATTGTGTTTAGAGGAAAAAGTGCATCTTTGCCCACATTCAATTTTTTTTAATATACTCGTTTTTTATTAAATTTCGAATCTCTCTACCGGCTTATGGAAACTCGATTGCTTTATACCGCAAAATACAAAAAGGCAGAAAGAAATATAACAAAAAAAGTGAAATGCTTTACTGATCAAAAAGAGTGAATGCATGATTGAAATATTGAAGTAATATTTATAGCAAAAGTTAAAAACAAATCTCAGATGTGCATTTTAAGTGAAACAAAATATTTAACGAAATTTTAGAGTTTCTTAGTCTGCTGCATTTTTTCAATATTTAAGAAATTTCGTTCCGTGCTCCGGATCTAGAGAAATAGAGAGAATTTTAATCTTACCTTTAATATCGATTGCAAGAAAATATTGTAAGATAAACATTTCATAGCATCAAGTATTATGCTTGCATGTTAGTTTCATCAGTCTCTTACATAAAGAACTGGCACGAGAAAGATATTGACGCTCACTGGCAAGTGTTCTCGAACCGCACGTACGGAAAAAGATGAGGTACCTTCATGTTGAAAGCACGACCGACATTCGAAAGTAAAATGCACATTTGGGGAAATGAATAAAAAAGCTACCATATCTTGTTTCTCGTTCTTGTATAATAAACATATCATCGTACATGTAGGAATAATGCAGCCGTAAGAAGGTAATTGTGACCATTCTCTCAACGGGAATCGTAACAATATATCTAACTCCTTCTAACATGCTAAATTATAACATCTGAAAACATTCGATCGTTTTACTTTCACTAGCGACATGAAGAAAGAAACTGTTGCCTGCGGCTATCAGACAATTTAGAAGGCAAAGAATTAGGAGAAGTCTTAAGATAATTGTCGCGGACTACTTCCGAGAAAGAGAGATGGAGGATAAGAGAAATAGGGAAAACGAGATAGTGCCTCAGTTATTCGATAAAGTTATATTTAAAATATTTGTAATATTTTTATGTCATTTCCTATAATTTTGATTTGACTATTAGTTTAGTAACTTATTTATTCAAATGCTAATTTAACTTATACATTTAGTAAGATTTAAAATATGGCGACTATAAATACTCTATGTCTTTATGCAAGCTCATTAACATTGATGTTTGTACATGCAAATATATCATCGATGTTAATTGATAACCTCATACAAAATGCAGCTATCGCATACAAAACATGCGATAGCTGCATCAAGAATTACATTGTCTTATCTTTATCTTAGTCTATACATATCTATGCGTAACATAGTATCCTTAAACGTCAGATGTTATCGCAGCTTTCGTGTGCTGCGAATAATATACCTGTCACACCGTTAACATCTTGATAAGAGCTAAGTATAGTGCACGCGTATTATTACGCAAGGAACGCACTAAAACAAAACATTAAAGATAATGTTCCATAAACATCATTCTTTTCGGCAACCAAGAAAAGCAAATTTTGTTAGTAATATCTTTCGGTTTAAATTTAATTTAATTTAAATATATTATATAAAATATGTATTAAATATACTAAAATGATCTTATTAATTTATGCTATCTTAGGATCACACAATTTATGCACTTTTAAATAAAGGATAATATATAAACAAATTGATAAAATAATATTAGGATGTTATTAGAAGAAAATTGATTTCATCATTTATCAAGAAAACCATTTAGAATCAACGCTATTTGAAAGTATGCCAATGATTCATTATCCTGTTTCATATACATATAATTTCGAATAAAAGATGTCGTCTTAAAATCGCTTTCGCTTTTCGTGCTCTCTCATCATTTTATTATAATTTTCTTGCATCGTCACACACGACTCCTATTCGCACTCAATTTAACTCTTTCATTAGAACGTATGATTCTTTAAATCCATTACCTGGCAATACTTTCGTCTTTTACTTTCTTGTCATTCAAGATTTGTCTTCTCTTTTTTAGATTCAACAATTCCTTCACTTTCCCAGTGACTAACTTTTTCTCACTGATTCCCACTCTTTTTTATATGTTTACAAATCTCTTTACATCTTACTTCCTTGTCTTTCTTATCGATCTAGTCTAAGCATTGCCGGAACTCTCGCTTTCTCGTTATTCTATTGCTTCAAACAGTTGATATTTAACTGTCCATAATAACTAAAAAAGTAATGGTCAAAAAACGGGGTAAAAAATATCTAATTCGCGTATAACAGGAGTAATTTACATATCTGGCAATGATAGGATGCAAGATTTTGCAAATAGAATTCAAAAAGCATGTCTGTAAAACTCTGCAACTCTACACGAGTTCGAAATAAAGTAACAAAAGTAACAAAAATGCACCAGCGGAATAAAACGGAAACCGGACAATATAATATGGGTCACTTGCGGAAAGTGAGTTGACGACAGGTTTAACGCGACGAACCTGTTCTCAGGGTCAAGCCGCGCTTTCGAGACTCCCTGAGTCCGTGACTTTCCGGGCTCGATGCATACTTGACCTCCGTTTGCAACTACGTTCGCGGGAACCACGTGGAAATTTGGTTTTCGTAACGGTACTATTTAGTTATGTTTCACTTAGAAACTTCCTCGAAGCTTTCGAAGCCGGTTAAATATTAACGCAAATAAGATGCAACTGTCTCTCATGATGTTTAATAAATAGATCTTTATCTTTTTTACATACAGATAAACTCGATAACTTTTTAAATTCTTTCTGAAGTATTGAATAAATTTAATTATTTTTCTATTTCCTACTTTTCGAAATATTACACTTGTATATTGATAAATAAATTAACATATAAAAAAATAATATATTTTTATTTTTTATCTTAAATTTAAATATTTTAGCGAAGAATAATTATTGAATTTATTAAAAAAAAGCGCAGATGATCGCAAAGAATTAGCAGACAGCTTGTTAAATAAATAGGAACGTTTCTATTTGCTTATCTGAAGATCTTTAGATTCCAATCGACGCTCTCGAACTTGACAGTGTT
Source organism: Tetramorium bicarinatum (assembly GCA_928718305.1). Lineage (NCBI taxonomy): Eukaryota > Metazoa > Arthropoda > Insecta > Hymenoptera > Formicidae > Tetramorium > Tetramorium bicarinatum. Next base: position 34,553,189 of record OV788325.1, read on the forward strand.
TTTCCTCCTGTCTTAATAAGAACCTCAAGGATTACGAAATCGTCCAGGAATCCTGAACATCTATGAACAGCGATACGTTATGCATGCTTAGGATTGTTCGGATAATCCAGCTGCGTTGACCGTGGCTGGAATTATCGAATGACTTTCGAGGTCAGGATCGAATGGCGTAGCGACGAAGATCATGCCCGATGGTCACGAATGTACGAGTGAGAGTTTCTTTGCGTAAATCCGTTCGAAACCGGAAGTGGCAATAATTCATTTCCTTGGTTCAACTTTCCATTGCGATAATATGAGATGCGCCACATACATACCGTAGTCTATCTGCAATTAGATTAATGTTATGCTTAGACGCTCGTCTTCCTGCATGTAGTTTCTTAATACCGCTACTACTCTAGGTTGATGCATTCCAGATTTTATCAATTCTGTGCTTCATTAAAAATAAATTAATTATAAGCATCAAATTGAAAACGAGACGTTATCAAAGACGCATTCATTTTTACAGTAAAAAATATGTATTTAACAAAATAAATAGAATGTATATTTACATTTGCTCGAAGACAAATCTGAAATGGCAGAAGAAATATGAGATGCCGCAATCATCATTTATATATTAATATCTTTAAAACAAATTGATAACAAATTATATATGTATACATACATATAACATGTACACACACGCATACACACTTACACGCGCGCTTATACATTAGTTTATACGATCCACAGGAAAAAGTAAAAGGAACACTATACTTAAGAAATAAATGAATATCACTATTTTATAAATAACATCTTCGTATGAATGATAAAGTTTCTCTTATGTGTGATCGACAATTAGAAACGGCGAGTGATGCGTAGAAACGCTCGCCTGACATTCTTGCCACAGTACCCTAATTCCAATGAGACAACTGCGCTAATTATCACCTGCATAATGTCACTTTCTCGATGATGAATTTCGAAATCAGCGGATGTGCAATAACAGATGGTGCAGCGAATGTACATGAGGTGTGTATTGAACAATCATCGTAGTTACTTTTCAATAGTGAGAAACTTAAGTGAGTATATTATTATATAAAAAATCGAAGAAAGAGAAAAATAATCTCCGTCTTTTCTAAAGTTTATAACATTATAAGTATAAGCTTCGACAGATTAGAATTAGATCAAGAAAGAAAATTAATAGTCTGCTAAAATGAAATTCTAGTAGATAAATATGAGCTATAAGTATGAATTAAATCGTGATCTACTTACAATTTTTATAATAACGCAAGTTCAGAGTTAGTTTTTGTCAACAAAAACAAATAAAAAAACTTCTTATTGTAACGGTTGATTTACAGAGCGCAATTCTTCTTGTCAATTTGTAACTCTTACTGAAAGAAGAAAATAAAACCGTTTACATGAAAAAGTTTAGCAGACGATGTAGCGCGGCATCATTAGCACATCAAAATCACGCGATTGCGATAGTGACTCTCCTTTACCGTACTTTCTTCTTCAATCTCTCCCTCTCTCTTTTCCACGTGAGTAGACAGTCAGCCACAATACCGCGGACCAACTTGCGCGATCCGAACCTTTTATGAACGGGAACACTTCATTTCCATATTTTCGCCGGTCCCGCCTGCGCCGTGTACGAGGGTGCGTAATTCCACGGGTAATTCGGCGAGATGGGCTTCTGCAGCTGGTAAGCGATGTTCGCGGGATAGTAGTATACCGGATAGACCGCTTTAACCGGTTTATAGAGAACGGGATTGATCAATGCGGTCTGCACGCCATACGTATGTTGCACGCTAGATGTTACAGCCGGGATGGTTTGCGCCGGATGCACTTGTGTGGGATTCGTCGGCAGCAAGGAAGCGGCGATCGGATGTACCGGCGTCGCGAGGGGAGCAACAGGTCGTAGCGGTTGAATTGGCAGGGCCACCGGCGTGATAGGTGCCGATGTTAGAGCGACTCCCGGTCGACTGGGTGGCGCGGCCGGCGAAAGAGCCGGGATTGCCGCTGGGATTGAGGGTGCCGATCCCGTCACCGGTTTTTGCGGCGGTTCCGTGGGAATCGGTATGCCGAAATGAGTGGGCGACGTTTCGGAGGATTGCACGGGTCTGACAAGTCCGGATGTAAATATGCCGGTACCATAGCTGGGAATCAAGTTGGTTCCCGTGATGAAGGTTGTCGGTACAAATCCACCGTAAACGGGGATTCCCGCGGGGGACCCTGTCGTGGAAGAACCCGGCTGGTTAGCGGCGGGTTGCGATGACACTACTTGGGCAGTACTATCGCCCTTGGATGGTTGCGATGGGGATTGCGTAGTGAGTATTCCGGCTGTAGTTGTAGTCGGAGTTTGCGTAGTAGTCGGAACACCGTAGTTAACGGGCAACCTCAAGGGATTGATCGTGGTTTCTGGTAGAAAGGTAGACTGACTGAACGCGGTGTTTCCCGAACCAAAAGCTGTAGACTGCGGCGTCGTGGGAACATGTGAGTTCAGTTGCTGGCTTATAGAAGCGAGAAGTTCTTGATTTTGAACAAAGCCTGCTTGATTCTGAGCGTATCTTCCCGCTACGTTTGGATTGGTCTGAGCTTGAGCAAGAGCCTGTTGCAATTGAACGATCAGCCGATCTTTCTCTAGAGACTGAATTTGTTCTAAAGTCTTCTGAGGATCGAGCGTTTCCGACGCGTATGATGGCAATACATCACGGAATTCCTCAGGATTCGGCAAAGTACCCTCGAATTGATTGTTCAGATTATGAATCGGATTACCGACATTCTGAAACTGATCGTAGCTAGGCGCGAAGTCTTGGTTACTCGCAGGTGCGCCGTAAAGTTGCTGAATCGCCTGCGCATTCTCGGAGAGGAAATGCGCGGCATCGGAAATTTGATGACTCTGAGCCTGCACGAAGTTCTGGCTCTGTGAGCTCGTCCCGTGAACTTGTCCCTGACCTGGAAAGCTTTGCGCATTGAAATTGTCTGTCGAAGAATACATCGGGAGCCTCTGATTTTGCGGCGGTAAATATTTAGCGGTGTGTACACCAAACGGCAGGTCATTCTGACTAGAGATCGGATTCACCTCCACGAAATCGACATTTCTGATCGGGCTTGGTACTTCTTGTCCCATAAATCCTGTTCCACCGAAATTGATTGAGTGCTGTTGACTGATGTCGTGCTGTAATTTATTCCGATGTTGCTGAGCATATCCGTGTGTCGTCGAATCTGCGGTCGGGTGAATCGGCGGTCCATATTGCGTGAATGGTCTGTTTAATTGGCCAGGGATCTTGAATTCAAGTTGATTTCTGGATGGATGCGTTTGGATGCGAAACCGAGTATTTGAAGAGATACGATTTGGCCTGTTGTAGGTGTATCCGGAATCTCGTTTTCGCTGGACATCGGATTGCTTGAAATCGGATTCAACTTCGACCTCGCCGAGATCTACTACTTCCAGCTTCGTGACTTGTGACTTTTGCACTTCGGCTTTCTGCTTAGCTTGAGTCAGCGAAAATACCAATGTGAGAACATAGATGACCTAAGAGTAAATCAGATTTTCTAAAGTTAGCTAAACGTTTCAATATAAAACTACAAATATAAAAAAAGCAAAATTTAATCACAAAATATATATATAAGAAACAAATTTGTTTAAAAACTGTATGTAATTTACTTTATAAGTGAAATTTTTAACTTAATATATTTTTACTTAATTTTTTAAATATATATTATTTATCTTTTAATTAATTTTTCCATCTCACTTATACGTAAAAAGCTTTCTTTTGTATAAAAGCTTTCTCAACAATAGATTTGCATAAAATATTAAAATATTAACGTAATAAAATTCCATGTTTCATATAAAGAGCAAAAGCAGTAAATTTTTAACAGTCTTATATGTATGCGAATGGACAACACGACAATTACATCAAAAAAAATTTTTATTATTGTATACAATTATTACATACCAAAAATAACCGCATTTTCAAGTTCATGTAATCCTTCTCGCACTTAACACTGCACTAAGGCAATTCAGCTGTCTTCTTCAACAAGGAATTACGCTATTTTCCATGGGGTCTCGACATTGAATTAGACTGCGCGACTCAAGAAACTAATTTGTCTGAGGATGGACAAGTCCGAGCCGACTAAGACTACAGCCATACCAGCACATGTATAAATACAATCGGGTCGCGACCATCCACGAATTACAATAGACTTTCTTACGGGCTTTCATCGATCGAACTTAAGCAATACTGTTACGGATTCGTGATGTTATACATATCGATGCAAAGTACATCGTATATTCAACGCGATCCTGTAATCGAAATTTCGTAGCCGCTTACCAAAGTCTGTGGTCCTTGGTAACGTGATTATTATAAATATATATTTTTATAAGAATAAAAAATTTTTGACAATAAAGAATGCATACCTACACTGTAATAATCTTTATTATAACATACGCGTATCACTTATTATTTATTAAAATTAAACTCGCTCATTAAAAAAAAACATCTAAATTGAATCAAAGGATATGCTTCTTGGAGCTCAGTGATTAAATCAATAATCTTGCGTGTAATTTAGCGGAATTGAGAAAAAAATACATCTGATCTTTCTAAAAAGTTTTATCAATAAATCTATACATATGCAACAGAATGCATGAAAAAAAAATAATGCGCAGTTAAAAGTGAAAAATAAAATTGACCTATTAATCTCTACAAAAAGGTACAGAGGAGAGATATTTAAGATTACAATATTTGTTTAAAGAAGGATGCAAACGTCGCATTTTATCGAAATATCGCTTCATCCGTCTTCGAGATGAAATGCATTTTGCTTTATCTATGCAATGTATAAAAGAGCAGATAAAAAAGTCGAAATTTGCAATCATCACTTCGCATCCGTTCGAAAATTGTGCCCTCAATAGGGAAATACAGTAGAGGAAACGAGCGTCGTGGTGAACTTCCGACGAGGTCGTGACAACGATGTCACGCGAAACGCAGTGGACAACTCCAGCCTGTCATTCCGGTCACGTTCGCTCGGTCTCCTCTCCCGGTCTCCTCGCCTGGATCTCCCAGTGAAAGTCAACGGGCGAAGTCTCAGGTCTCGGGGAATACGGAATAAGCGTTCCTGTACGTAAGGGACATGTATTGTGTAACGCGTCGAGATTACGCGTAAATCGGACAGCCGTGTCAGTTCCGACGCGCGACGCCTCGGATGAAGTATTCCAAATGCCTGCGCGTGTTACGCGGGCACGATTTAATGTCGCGCGAAACAGAAATCAGGGATTGGATAACACCCTGCTCGTCGACCTTCTTCGGCAACAGAATCCATAAACAGATAACATTTGGAAGGCAGAATATGATTTAATTATGTACCAAACAACGCAAATCCATGAAATACATAGTAATTATGTTGTATAGGAATAATGTAGTGGTTTTTAAACAATCTTTAACATGTTTTGATTAGATTATCGTTAACTTTTAAAATTTATTCATTCACAAATTTCATCAAGAAATACTATTTCGGGACATATCTAATTTTATAGACTTTTTAATCAGTCATTTCAGATAAGATAATAAACTTTATATTTTACAAACTACAATTTATTATCTTCGTTAATAAATCAATTAAGCAATATCTTCTGAAAAATAATTTAGTATATATGTATATAACGAATAGTATATATGTATTAACGAAGATAATAAATTGTAGTTTGTAAAATATAAAGTTTATTATCTTATCTGAAATGACTGATTAAAAATATTTTTTGAGCAGTATATATATATATATATATATATATATATATATATATCTACTAAATATATATATATATATATCTACTAAATTATTTTTCGGAAGATATTGCTTAATTGATTTATTAACAAAGATAATAAATTGTATATATATATATATATATATATATATATATATATATATATCTACTAAATTTATATTTCACATTAGTGAAATTGATGCCAATATTCATGGCTAATGATGAAACGCGACGACGCTAATGCAACTCCCGTAATACACATTTATGAGCTTCAATTCGTTTCGCAGACTCGGTCTCTCAATGATGCCAATCGCTTCCGCTTGACATCTTTCTGCATTGCATCTGAAAGTCCGCGTTATCGATCATACATTAAGCACTCGTATAAAATGCGAAACCGCAAATGCATACACGATGAACTCGCTGGATTTGACTATGAAAATGGCCTTTGCCATTAATTTATTTACTACGGCTATGCGCGCGCTCGGCAGTTACACAAATTGGATCGGAATTAACGCGTTTTGGCAGTCATTAAAATTCGCAATGCTTTCCTGTTAATTATCCACCGTAATTACCGCGAACTGTTTATCTAGTAATATATCTCATATATAAAATAAGCACAAACGAGAGCCCTTTAATAAACTCTTTCGCCAGCTTAAGGACACAATGTTATTCCAAACAGAGCGTAATATTCCACCGAAAATTACCAATTGCAATAAATCATATAAATTATTTCTTTCTTTTTCTGCTTTTTCATTAGTAACATTGCTTTCGGAAATTTTAATACAATAGCCTGCGGTTTAATGGCTTGTTGCGCGCAATTACCAGATATCATCTCGAAAACGAAAATTTAGGAAATTACATTTCAACTTTCGGGAAAACAACAAGGAGAATTAACAGAGAAAACTCATCTCTTTCATATGTAGCATAATTTTATTATTACAATAAGCATAGCAAAAAGAAACCGACAGTCAAAAACGCAAACTTGAACATATTCGTGGTCACCATGTGTTTCAGAACGATTGATTTATAATTCGAGAGTAAAACATCTTCCATAAGGTTTCCATGAGGTAATGAGGTTTCCATCTCGTGCCCGTCTTAATCCCGAGTCACCGTACATTTCGACGTTTCAACCTAGTAGTAGTGGTACGGGGTGTGGTAATAGGGATAATGGTGACGGTAATAGGTGGGGTAGGTGTATGGAGAGTACGCGTATGGATAGTTGTAAGCGCTGTACGCGTACGGTGCGTACGATGAGTACGCATATGGCGAATAATATCCAAGACCTCTCTTGTCTCTGCCGACATCGGTGGTTTCCGGTGTCTTTCCAGCTTCAGGTGTCTTCTCCACCGCCATGACGACGGCGACGAAAGCCAAGAGAAGGATAGCCTGAAAGTGAGGTCTGATTAATCGCAGTCGACGCTGTGTCAAATTTCGTGGTACGAAATAGGAATTAAACGGTGCTCCACTTCATTCCCACATAGATAAACAAGACGCTTAACATTAAAAAACAAAAAATATATTTTTTAAGAAAATTAATTTGTATATCACAAGATATTAGAAGATATGATAAAATTTAAATTATGCTAAGTAAGAGTGAGAAATGTAACTATACTAAATAAGACGCAAGGTAAGATTGAGAAAATCTAGAGTAAACGAAAATACAATTTACAGTTTTATAAAATTTGGAAATGTTTAGCAAGTTTTTAAATATATTTCAAGTTTGACATTTTATACCGTAAACTGTAATTATTATAACATTTCGAAGGAAGAAATTCTAAAGGAAAGCAAATTTTCTGATAATTAATTATCGGAGAAACACTAGAATATTACAGTATTATGCGAAGATAAGCATGATCTGAAACCGGAACGTGCAACCAAACTCAAACCGATCGATTTACAGATAATCGTGGTAATGCGGTAATTAGAATATAATCGGCGTATCATGATCGGGAAGTGAATTAATTTGAAAATCTATCAGAATATTTCATGCGATACGTATGAATGTGTCGAGGTTCGATTGATCGTTCCAAAATACAGGAGATCATAAATTTTCGAACGATTCATCTTGCCATACTAGCGTCCGTAGTGATTTTATCCGAGAATATTAGCAAATGTGCGTGCAAATATACTGGAGACAGATGTATCGAAGAATACTTACAATGAAGCACTTCATGGTTGATTAGATAGCTTTGGGAGGATCAGCTGCTGATGGACAGTAACTGAGTGTGATGTCTCTGCTTTTTGGCGGATCGCTTATATACCCGACGATCCGAGCGTTCTGCATACGTCACTAGCCGATTGATCAATGTACGAGGCCACACGCAGATCGTGTGTGCGTGTGTGCGTTCGTTGCGTGTGCCTGCGAACTGTTGCACGGGGTAGTTATACGGCGCGTATTGTTTACACCTTCTCATATGTAATTCGCGGTCGTCGCGCTGTCACCATCCTTGTCGTCGCGATCTGACAAGGCATCGCGTTCACGTATTCCGCGATGTACTCGCGTACCTTCGATAGATAGAACTCGGGTGAGGCAAGGGACCTTGGCAACTCGCCAAAGACGGAGGAAAGTGTTTTATAACAGTGACATAATTATTACTCGCTTGCTTCCTAGATACGCGCTCAGCGAATCTTGACGCGCAAATTAATTATTACGCATTAGCGGTCAGTTAAACTTTAGACAACCTATGATTCGCGTTAAATTTCAAGATAAAGTTTCATTTATAATTTTACATATTCTATACATTAAAAAATACATATCCATGCAATTTTAATATTTATATTGTATATCTGTAAATTTTTATTCTTTAAATATTTTCCATGTTATATACGGCATATAAAATGTTAGCTTTAATTACATTCAAATATCTCATAAAGATTTAACTCGTTAATTATATTATAAATATAATTATTATAATATTGGTTTCATATGTGATCGAATGATTTAGAATAAACTACGGTCAAAACATAACAGGAAAAACGTAAGTTAAATATAAGAACGTACTACCAATATCGGCTAAGTTAAAAAATTAATTTATTATTTCTGTTAGTTGGGTTACCTTGCAACACTCAGACATTTTTCAGCGATGAGCAAATATTTCTGAACCGCTTTTAGAAACCATTCCAATGATTTAATTATGCACGATGAAATAAGATGTGCTAAAAAGAAGATTTATAATTTTACAAAATGTGATTTTTATTGAATTCATTTACGGAAATAATTTATGAAACCTCTTTATTTCTAAACAATGCGGCTTTATTGGACGCTACAAATTAATCCTGAAAATCTCAACAAGGTTACATGGCCACATTTATTACAGAATTGTAAATTCTTCTATGCAATTGTTCATATTTACATTTGCAAAAGCTAATTAAATATCCAGTTGACACATAAACACATTTAATTAATTAAAATGTACGAACATGTTTCAGTTTGAGATCGTTCGCTTAAACTAGTCACCGTTTGCAAACATTTGTGCTAATTAATTAGTAACTCGAAATAAATAAACATAAACTGACAATATAGTTTCATGTGAAAGTATTTTCAAGAATATATTATTTTATAAAAGAAATGTTTACGAGATATATACGCATAGATATTATTTCCTACTCATGAATCCCAGCTTAAGATTTGCGATACACGAGAGTGTGTTGTGTTGCGTCGAATTTATTTTTCCCGTCCATTGGCAATAGAAATAAATAAAAAATGTTGTATTCATTTGTCATCCACTAATTACTATTAGCAACGTCGTACCTAATTTTGGATTCTGATTCGACCTAGAACAGGTTAAATGTTTCCGTCTGAAAGATCAAGGATATTTGTTAGCCCACGAATCACTTGAAAAAAATGCAATTCTCGATATTTTTTACGATGGCGCCGCATAATTGTGTTTCTAAATTAGAATAGTCGATCCTATAATCCCAGTATTTTAACAGAAAAATTTCCTTTTCGGCATCAACTGCACTGCATTTTATTAAAATTTCAGCTAATATATTTATTATATAATAGGCAAAGATAACATACTTGCATAAAATAACGATTAATATTAGGTTCTCATCACTATTGCCACTAAGTTTTATAGTCCTATAAACACGAAAGCGATCATTCATTAACAGTCCAGACCATTAAACATCATATTTCTTTTTTCGTCTCCGCCTGGTTTTATTCGCGCCTTTATTGTCGCGTTTTGCAAAACAAAATATTTATAGGATGCAAAAGAATGTCATTGAGATAACATACGATTTGCAATGTTCATATCATTATTGAGTAATACAGGATATTACACAATTAATTTCTCCCTCTGATATTTCCTTAATTGATTCATGCTTTACACAAGATGTAACCTCATATTAATTAGGAATCAATTATAAAGAAAGAAATATTGCAATTTTTCGGTCGATTTCAATTTTTCTCCTGTTAATTCTTCATCATTAAATATCAAACAAATTTATTGTGATAAATTACATTAAATCATATATTACACTTTAACGAAAGAATTATGGAAATTATTAGCTTATACACGCCGTTGCAAAGATATATCAAAGTGAAATTAATTGGACCACTTTAGTGCTATCAATTTATTTAATTAATAAGCTCCAAGCACACATGAAATATCTCGATAGTTTAGAAAAGTCTCGATTGTTATACCTACAAACCCACTTTCAGTAATACGCATGACATTTTGTTTTAGCACCAGGCTGATAATTATCCTTAATATCATCCGCATGCATATCATAAAAAAGATATTAAATTGTAGATCAAAAAATAGTGAGATACGACAAAATGAGCTCATCCCATCATATTGATAATTAGCGTTTACAGAATGTGCAATTTTTATTAACGATTTCGTAAAAAATTTCAATAATTTATTCTTCACACTTGTATATTAAGATAAATTTCTTATAATACTACTTTCGAAGGAAGAGAAGAAAATTGTTTCCCCTCAACAAGTTCGTCTGAAGTATACGTTAATACATGTTATATATTAATTCATGTTAAAAATTAATATTTTATATTCGTCAGATCACCTTTTGAATAAAATAACATTAAAATCACATAAATATAAAAAAAATTAAGAAACAAATTGAGAATAAGAAATCCAGAGAAGCAAGTTAAAAATAGATTTTCATTCTTACGCCTACTAAAAACTTATTATATAAAATATAATGTCTGTGTGTATCAGCCAATAAAAATTTTTAAACAATTTTAACATAAAATAATATGTAATATATTTAACCATTTTAATAATATAATCATTATTTAAATGTTAAAGCACTACAAGTAAAAAAATGATGTACGCATTATTATATTCCAGAACGAGAAATACATAAAAATGTAATTCGTATGTATGTGTATGAAATGAGATTGTAATTAGAAATTGGATTACTATTAATTTTTTTATATTATTTTCAATTCTCAAAAGTACCATAATCATCAATATTCAATTTAATGAGTTTTCATAACATTTTATTAACGATTTATTAATGTGGTACTTAATGAGCGGTAATATAACTATATTGTGTGATATAATTAATTTATATGTCAAATGCAATTAACTGCATTTAACAAATTATGTACAATATCGATAGAGAAGCAATTTAACAGATAATAAATTCAAATATTAAAAGTACATTAATACATAAAATTATTAAAATACTAGATTTAGTTATAAGGCATTGTAATAATTGAACTTTAATGTTTGTAAACGGTTACCTTTAGTTTACATGATTTTTCGCTATCGTTATTTTTGTAGAAAAAATACATTTAAATAATAAAATTATAAAATATTTTTCAAATTACTGTTACTCATGGCATAAAAACCATTCTCTGCGTTCACATTCATCCAAAAAGACGCGTAAATCTTTCATTTAAAATTATGTTGTTTTTGGGAATGACGCGTGGCTTCGTGCTAGAGCAAGTGATGAGTATTGCTCTGTCTACACCGAAGGATGATCCTACTTGTGGCTCATCATAGGCCCGTATTCATAGTCAGTTCTTATATTTAAGATCATCTTAAGTAAAATCTTATATGGTTCTAAACCAACCACAGAGCCGTATTAGCGTCTTAAGATGTTACTTAAGACGGTCTTAAAATAAGAACTGAATATGAATACGGGCCATAGACTGTTTCAAAATTGCTGCCAGTACTGAAAATCTGAAGTTCACGTCACGTAAACTATAGTTTTTCAGTACTGGCAGCAATTTTGAAACACAATCATAGTAAACGGGTAAAAATCATATCTAAGTCTAGTAATAAAAAAATAGTCAGATGAGCCACTAGTAGGATTATCCTCCGATCTAGACAGGGTATAACGGAAAGATCTCGAGTTCAAATCTGGTCCCTCCCCCTCTATCCTACATACAATTTTTAGCGGAAAGTCGCAGAAGAGGATCTTTATAGATTTTAAATGACATTAGAAATGAAATAGCCCTACACGCCCATGTTACACTACCAACAAGTAACCCTACCTTTGTATGACTTGCCGATTTTAATAAAATTCACAAATTTTTGGCTGATCTACAAATATACCGAGTTTCATTAAAACGGCGAGTTACACAAAGGTAGGGTTATGTGCAAAATAAATTGTTCTGCTTTTTAATATATTTGAATCTATTTCTATACAGCATAATATTAAAGAACATTTTATGTAGATAAAATGAATAGATATAAATTAGACTGTGCTAAAGGTGTAGAGGAAGGATATAGATAATATACGTAATAAAATTTTTATTTATAAAATATAATAAAAACAATATATTAATATAACTTGTTTTGTATATCCATAATTGATATTGATATATTCACGTCACACTGCATATCAATAGAACCTGCTAAAAATAAAATAATTCATGATTTATCGGGTTAATTTCTTTAAATAAATATATATTGAAGTATATATCAGATAGCTAATAATAAATAATCACAACACTTCATACGAAAGATGGTGATATATTAAATCATCATTAAGTATCTTTAAATAAAAAAAATATTTTTTTATTAAATACACAAATATTTTTTACCTACCATGTACATTACTTGTCTTGTGTATGTATTATTCATATTTAAAATCGTAATTTCTTCTATAATATATATTAATTTATTGTTCCGAAGGCGGTTTAAAAAATCTCCTATTCCTTCAAATCTTTTAACCTGAGATCCGATTATTAGTTAATTGCTCCTACACGGCGTCATGCATAATTCCAATTTCTTCTGTAACATATACAAGATAGAATTATTTGCTGTAGTTATTGAACAATTAAATATACTCATTAATTTCTAGTTTTTCCTCAGTGGTAGTGACGAATTGTATAAATATATCATAATTAATCTTCAACATATACAAAGATATACATCATTGAAATACAAATATTTAATAAAAATAAAAATTATATAAACTTACCATATATTTAACAAGTATTTCCTTTTCCTCGACTTGTTGTCCGAGATGTCTAAAATACAAAAAAATATCTTTTAATTGATTTTGAACCTCAATACATTCAAAGCACATAAGTACACAAATAATATCAGATAGGAGCGAAAGACTATAATACTAAATTATCGTCAAGGTAATTTCAGTTGAACTATGCAATCATCATTGTAGCTGCACACGCATTATGAAAAATTAATGTATAAATACAATTATATATAAAGAGCTAACAATAAGTACATACCTTAGATCTCGACTTCGCAATTATGTATTTCGTTGTGTGTCATAAATCATATTTAAGAATTAAAATTTCCCATATAGTTTGCCATAAGTGTTACTGAATTACCGTATCTGTAATTAAAAAATAAAAATTTTTTAAAACTAATTAACAAATAAAAATAAAATAACTTTAATAAGAAAAAAATCAGGAAAACTGCAGGACATTTTCGTCATTAAATCAGATAAATCACGAAGTCATCATTAAAGTATCAATAAAGAAATAAAAATCATAAATTATTAGATAGCCTTCTAAAATATAATAATTATGTATAAATACGATCACATTAATTTTAATCGAAATAAACTTACCACTTTATTATTACATATTCAAGATTTTTTGAATTTTGCCTGAACAAAGATTCTCGGAACATCAATGTTTTCTTTTAAATTTATCGTACGTCTCTGTATATAGGTGCAATCCAATGTTTCAAAACCAACAGATTCAAATAGACGTGCTACTTGTTCTACAGAGAAATAATAACTTCTGAAAGATTCAAATAACATACTGTTATTAGTACGTTTTCATATCTATGTAGAATAGAATAAATAGACTAACGTTATCTAGTAAGATCAGATTCCAAAAAACTTATTTCATTATAAATCAATTGAACTATGAAAGCATCATATCTGTTTATTTGTTTAAATATATTATAACAGAAAGAAAGGTATATAGAATCACCTGGTTCCATCTTGTCGCATATATAGATTCTCGCTAATCTTATGCCCAGGTTTAAAACGTAATTGTGCCATGTCGTACAATCCGTAATCTCTAAAAAGCAAGATTCCCCCACTACCAAGAACGTTGAACATATTTTGGGCAACTCTATTAAATAAATAAGACAATTAGTATATTCGACAATATCAAAATCTTAAAATAATATTAGAAATGTAGTTTTGTCACATTATTCAAATCAGTAACCCCATCATTTAACATACTTGTGAAATTTATTAGGATGAATAGCTGATAATACAAAGATCAGAGTTGTAACATCAATTGGACAATCAATTTCAGCGAAACAATTTTCTAACGTAACATCCGTTTGAAAGGCTTTTATTGTATCCGGATGGAATAACGTGTGACTCTACGAGGAAACCTCCATTAATGCACCGGCACGCAACTCGGGCTAATTTGCAATTATAATTCGCCAAATGTACCTTAAGCAACTCGATCGCTCTCGTAGATAAATCGCACACTAATATCTTTCGAAATTTCAGTCCGTCCTCTATTAACGGATAAATGAAATTGCCAACTCCGCAGCCCACCTCGAGGAGGACATTTTGATTTCCGTTACCGCCTAAACCCAACAACTCATTGAATTCCCGCGTGGTCCAGTGTCTATCTTTGAAGAATCTGGTGTCGTTTCGCTTGTAAAATAAATCCCAATGCTTTTTCGCATCCCTTTCGAGTTGATTTGCGCGAAACTCAGACACCAAGCGAGAATCCTGCGCCCGCATTTTATCGATTTCCTCCGGCGTGAGACGCTTCGCCACGTGTCCCACGTTCAATTCAGCATTTTCAACGGTTTCGCTCATTTTCTTTCTTTTCCGATTATATTGCCGAATTAATTAATTAAATTTGCAACACGAGAGACTTATTTTTCTAGAAATTCATGTGATTTTTCAATGTAAAAAAGAAAAAAATTCTTACCGTGAGCGTATTCACCCTCACTCGTCGAGGTATCCGAAGAAAATGGACGAGAAACGTGTGGTATGGAATGGACATGAGAGAATCTTTAGACGAAATGGCAACGTTGCATGCGACGTTGCCATGATACAAACGGCAACGTCGCATGCGTCTAAATCTCACGTGACAATCACGTGATATTTGCCGGTAAAATTCGAATTGCCAAAATATACAACTCAAAGAAAACTATCTTAATAATATACATATAAGATAATTGTACTTGACATTTTATTTCAAAATTAAAAATCGACATTTATAATATAAAATTAAAAATAATAATTTAATTAGCTTAGTTGATTAAGTTAATTAAATAGTTAATAAATAATTAATTTAGATAAAAAGATTGAATTACGAATAGCGACTTTCTGTTTTTGTAATATAAATTATCAATTTTTGGTAATTGAATATAATATTATAAAATTACTCAAAAATTACACAGAATTTTATATTAAATGTTTTAAAATTTTCCTTGTAGCTATATATAATATTAGTATGCATATTTAAACACTAATTTTTCTTTAACTTTCCTACAGATATAAGTATATATATATATATATATATATATATATATATATATATATATTCTATAATATAATAATATAATATAAAAATATAATAATAAAAAGTTAAAATTTTAATTATATTATAAAATAAATTATTAATTAATTTTAATTATTAATAAAATATATATGGTTTATATTTAATTTATTTTTAATTCAGGTTACATGAAAATTTATATAATTATAAATCTTTAGTAAAAACTATATTAAAATGCATGTACGATTTTCCTTATTTTACATTAATAACTCTTATATTAATAACTTTTTAACCAAATTTTATGTGGAATATATAATGGGTTTAATAAATTCATGTGAAGTATTGATGTGTTACTTGATAAAAAATTAAATAGGCCTCTTTCTGCGCACAGTATCGGTATGAATTCCACGTGCAAACACGTTTTTATTTCATTAACATGCAGAACCCATAGGAGACAAATATTTTATGCCATACATTGGCACACAATGACACAGTATTAAAGGGGGCTAAACGTGACTAAAATCCAGTCAAATAAATTGCGCATTGCCCATCGGCGATGAAAACAAAAAGCGTTTATGATAACGCAAGTATTACATATCGTTATAAATATTAATGGAACAATCCGAAATCGCCATACAAGGTTGCGTACGTAATGTTTCAATTGGTCGTCTTCATTTTACATGGCATGTATGTGCATTTTCGACATTATTCAACGCATTTTACGTTTCACGAGAAGCCCATAATGTGCAAACCGAGCGCGGTCGAAAGAAAATGAATCGATTGAGTAGTATGTAGGTCATTGCAGACCACAATTTTGTAGAGAGCTTCGCGAGAGATGTAACAACCATAGATTACCTGAATGGAATGAGAAACACGTTTCACAATTCGCAGTCATTAATGCCCCCGTGTAGTAACGTCATTCCACAGTTTTCAATGCGGCCATCCTTTACAGCCGCTTTATAATCGTATACCATGCTCTGACTATTAAAAAAATGTCGCAATTAAAATTGTACTTTTATACGCTGAATGGTATATGGCAGACCGCAATCAAACTAAAATGACCGCATGATTTATATTTTCACGCTATAGTTTATTGATTCTCCTAACATCAACTATTGTATTACTCACCGAACATGTACATCAATCTTAAATTTATTACATTAAACTTTTAGGTCGATCGTTAATAAATATTATTAGCCCTTTAAAGCATTAATTAATATTTTTGTTGTAATTAAATTAATAATTTTGTTCTAGATTTATTAGAAATTAAAGCAAATACTGTTACAAATTAAGCGATTAACATGTAACATACATATCTATCATGTTTCAGTCACAAAAATTGAAGTTGTATATAACATTATTAAAATCAAAATAAAAAAATTAAAAACTGAATATTTATGTAGCATTTTTAAGAATTAATATCATATACTTTTGAATGATAAAAAAATTATTAAGGTATTTGTAACGAACGCATGATAAGCAGAAGATCAAATTACATGACTAATTTGTATTAGAGACCAACCGAATATATACATATGCAATCGGCAGTGTTGTATTTATCGGATTTGCATTACATTCGCTAACGTACGCTACGTGATTTTATTTCGATGTTATTACTCGAAAATTTATTTCGCTAATTAGCCGACCGTCATAGCTCGCTAAAGCGCACTTTCGCATTAGCCTTCATCTAGAATACCCTGTGCGGTTAACGAGCAACAGCGCGGGGTGCATAATCATAAAAATAATCCTCATTCTGTGAGAAGAGGAAGAGAGAAAGAGAGAGAAAGCTCTCGCGAGATTGAACGCACTCTGGCTCTCACGAGAGCGATCAAGAGATTATCCAAACTCCTCTCGTTACCAATGCGCGTTACTACGCTTCAACGGGTGTGCGATTTACGCAGTTTCAAATAATCCTACTAACGTTTCCATTAATGCTGTGGTGGATCTTTTTGGGAATTTTTCCAGAATGAATTGCAAAGATTAGCTGTGACTGTTATTACTCGCGAATTTCTGTCGACTCATCGGAGAAAGAGAAGTGGACAGTTACCTTTATGTCTATAGTTAAAAAAATATTAAAAAATCTTCCAAAAATAATAAACAAAATATATTTTTTGTTATTATTAGATTTAATTTTTTAACGGCAGTGATTTTTCAATTTAGAATCAAATTCGTTTTTTCTCTACTGAAAAAATAACGAAAGAAGTCACTATTCATTTCACTTTTTAATCTGTAGCATCATATATCTTTGCGATTAAGATCCAAATTAAAATTTTAAAACTAACTATATCTAAATTAACTGATAAATGTAATTTTGCAACTTATCTGTCTCTCTGATTAATTCGCGAGATTATCAATTTCAGACATATAATTCGAAGATTAATGATGTCCTAATATTTTCGCTAAAGACAATCATCTCTAAATTGATAAAAAAATCTGTCGTTGCGTGAGAAGTGAAAACACTCTATACACATAACATATAAAGTATTCAAAATAAGTAATATATATTTAGATTATGTATTATGTCAATTGTTGCGTGTCAATAAACCTAATGATTACTTCTTCATGAGAAGAATCCGTGCAATTGTTTACGTTTGTGCAATCTCGTGGGTGCGTTTCCCACCATTTATGTAATTGTGTTACACACATAGCCTAGGAAATGATAATTACTTCTCACAAGTGAAGCATGCTAAAGTATTGTAGATTAGATCGTATTACGTCTATGTTGACAAAGATCGTATTTCTGGCGTAATAAATTTTATTGACGCCTCGATTTATAGGCGTCAATTTATGCAACAATTCTTCACATTAAATTTGAGAATTTCATCCTTTCATAAGATTGTAATACATATTACATATTTTAATTATTTATCATTTTCATACAAATATATCATACTCATTAATTATATTTTAACGTAATAAGCTTTGAGTTAAAATATATAATATTAAATATGTAATTAATTTTCACCAATACGAAATCACACAGACATTCTTCCTTTCGTCAAATTACTTAACGCTGCTCGATCATGAAATTTATTTAACTAGTAATATAAATAATTAATAACAGTTATTTTATAATATTGTAACAATTAATATGTAACATACTTACCTAAAAATATAAGAATGTTACCTTCTAAATACAATTATATGACTAACATAAATTTTATAAATTTCTTTACGGCCTTCAAAGCGTACGGATAATAAATAGTACGTAATGACTAACGATCGAAGAATCCGTCTAAAAACGCGCAGTATGGAAGAACATATTCGCATTCCACACCTGCGACTACACTCGTCGTAGCTCAGTCGCTTACTTTACATAACTGCTCAGTGCGAAATTACAAAATCACGAATGCCAGAGGCGATATTGCAATTGGATGATTTCGTTACTTTGTGCTGCAAGTTTTTTATATGTGTATTGCCCAGCTATATCAATTCAGCGTTGAAATATTGATACTTAACAAACTCATTTTTCTTAATATAAATTATAAAAATATAGATTGCGTTAAATAATTTGAATCGTTTCTTACTTTTTCTTTCTTAAAAAAAAGGAATCAAACATTTAACATTTCTTCGCGCAACGTTCTCTTCGTGCGACGCATGTTTACTTAAAGCATCACACTGTAAACTATTAACTACGACAGAAATTCTATCACGTCGTATAAACCACAGGTAATGTAAGATAATTTTCCTATACTTGCTATTTAACGAGACGCACCCAACTGTTTAACATACATAAACTGCATAAATTTTCATTCTATTTTTAGCTATTCCCTATCGATTTTATTTAGCAGGATTGCTATCAGAGGAATCTTTATATAATAACCGGTTCGTCGAATTTCGAGTATGTGCTCGTGACAATCGATGCATCTCAATTATTATGGTGCGATGCATGAAAGGTGCGCACGTGACCATAGGCGCGGCGGTGGAAGCACGAAGATGCCTCCTCGCCGTGCCTTTTCCATTCCGTCGAGGTAGGCACGGCCGAGTATCGCATATACCGTTCCTTCTCGTAGGCATTCCAAGCGGGAATTCTCGAAAGCCAGTTGTGTTGTAGAAACCGTGGTGCGGCTTGCCCGCTCGCCGGTACTTTCGACCGGTCGTAAAGCCGACGTTTCGCAGCTCCGGTCTCGGTCGCTTTCAGTAAGACGGAATTTCGCCACGAAAACGGACACGATCGTTTTGCCTATCGTGGACTATCGGAGAATCGCAGGCCGCCCCGAGGCCCCACCAGCGAACCGTACATAAAATTCTGGTGAGTTATGCGCACATTTCTACCTGTCCGTCTACCTGCGAAATCGACGGTCACTTCTGCCGAAGATCCATCCTTAACCATTGAATGGCACCTCGCTCGGCTGTTCAATATTTCAAACGTCGAGGCATCGGTTCTCTAACTGAAATTTACGGTTTAGACATGTTTTTTTTTTTGCGGAAAAGCGCTCAGTCCCGACGTTATGTTGCGTTAAAACGTATTGAAAATATATATTGGTAAACATGTCAATGAGATTATAGCGAAACTTTTCGCGTTTAAGCGCTGCTTGTAACAACATACTCTGACAGATTCTGAGAAGACACGTTTTTCATTGTTTTAAACAATGTTTTAACTAGATCATGTTATTATATTAAAAGTAAAAAATAAAATAAAATCTCTCAACATTCTAGTATTCTGTTTACATTATTATAGATTAAATTTTTCATTTAAACTTCAGTCATTTAAATTATCTTCATTTACATTAAACTTAGAATTGAGATCACTCGTTTCTGCGTGACGTGATGATGCCAGTTCCTCGTCATCGTAGAAAATAGCCATTAAACGGATTACGAACGCTCTAATTTTATGATTTATGTGTTAAGAAGTAGTCACAGAGAAATTTCTTAAATGATCTTCAACTTTCGAAGAATTTGTACAAATGATAATTTAAACGACTATTGAGAAGAAATTGTTTAAAAGACTAGAAATAAAAGAAATTTCATGAAAAGTGGAAGATTATTTTAATGTGACTGCGCTGATATAATGTATCATTTTGTCTGCTGATATAATATGTCATTTTGAGTTTAATTTTCAAATTATTTTTTGATAAATCTGAAATTAGAAACAGAATTGATCTACTTAGCTATATTTAGTAATTCATCGGCAGATATAGCATTTATGCAATTATCAAGTTTTAACGTCGTTGAGAAGAAATTGCATTAAAAGCCAATAGCAACGTAGAAACGTAAAAGTTTATTTTATAGAACCATAATCGATAATCAATATCCATCATTTGGAATTTCGCCATCAAATTAATTTTTGATAGTCCTGAAATAGACGGGGCCATTTGGTCTTGCTATGTTTAGAAATTCACCGCGGGTTTTCATTTGCGAAATGCATCTCGCGCGTTTCACGGTTCTCGAGAACTGAGGAAAACCTCATGAACGAAATGTCAGGGCTGAAGCCATTTGCATGAGCGATTCCTTTGTCTGAATTCTTCGAGCAGGGCGAGGCTCGCCGTTTCCGCTTTAGAACCTTCGATTATCGCCACTAGCGGACCGTGTCATCGCGAACGAGACTATTTCCGGGATCTTCGATCGATTATCCGCGTCATGAATAATGCTTTTGCATCGCGTCGCATTTGTAGGAACGAAGGTCGCGCTCGCAGGAAGAACCAAAGAACGTGAAATCACCGGACAATAAATTCTAATCGTCGCTTAGACGGTCTCTACGGCGAAATCAAGTCTTAATTAAGTCGAAAGGCGATCGCGGGGCGAATGGCGGATCTTGCGGCGCAACATCCGCGCCTAATTCCGGGGTTGCGCCGTGCAATTTTGCCAGGCATTCGGATTCGCTCCATGCTCTACTTAACTGGCGATTTAATTTTCACTCGCACCACTATTACGATCGTTAATGCCGAGTAATTAAACTGCTCTCTCTCTCTCTTTCTCTCTGATCATCTTCACTGTCCGCGAACATGCGACGCGCCGCGCCGTCATCGCTATCTTCGTCATTGTAGGCAGCCTAATAATCTCTCCGATCTCCCGGACACTCGTCTTGCTACGAGTGGCCGATAACGATGAGATTTCTAAATGCTGCGAAACGAGACGGGATCGGTTTCTCTCCTCGTCTCGAGAGATCGTGGGAGTGGCATTTACTCGAGTCAGACAGCACTTTTCATTCAAGATATCTTAATCGCCTTGAAAAAAATTATATAGGATTCATATCTCTCTGAAGGAAAGTTTAACTTGTATACGAGTATCACGTGCTAAGCATCGTTCATCACTATTTACATCTAACTTTCAAATATTTTATTCAAGCTCGAGAAAAACCTATATGTCTGAAAATAAAGTATAATTTTTCTCGAGGCGAACCAGATCGTTTCGATTGAATACTACTCATAATTTAATTCGTATTACGCTGAAATGATGAAATACCTTTGCAGCAATGATAATTAGAAATTACATAAGCGGCGCCTTTAATTTTTTTAAGCAGATGCCACCTTTGCCACGACGCAACGTAGGCAGGTCGTAACATTACAGGTACTGTGCATCGATGCGTGGATCAGATTTCAGAATTGTGTGTAATTAACTGGCGTATTCACGTAACAGTGAAAACAAAAACAAAATTGAAACGCCGCGGCAGGACATTGATGTAAAGCTCCGCTTTGCACGGGAATTACATCTTATTACAGTGAAATTGATAGCTATCTTGCACCCACTGCAAACTTCGAAATCAGGTCGACAAAAATAATTGCCATGTCGACCAAATATCCCATCGGTAAACCGATGTAACTTAAGAAAGTCAGTCATTAGAGAGAGCGCACTTAGTTCTCTCGTACCATAAATTAACCAGCGGTAGTATTGTGATTTCAATTAAGTGATTTATTTCGCTACATTAGTCTGCATAACGTCCCGCGTTCAACATCATCCCCATAATTGAACCCTCGCGGTAGACGAACTAATTCCGAGAGAGGACAACGTCGCTTTTCATTCGGATTTTCCCCGACAACGTCGTTTTCCATTCAAATTTTCCCCGACGGCGTCGCTTTTCATTCAAATTTTCAGTATTTTCGCTAAGTAAAGACGATGAAAAGCATCAAGTCAAAGAGATTCAATTCAAAATTTATTCTTTCTTCATAAAGCCTAATCAACTTCTCATCAGTGTCCATTCCAAACAAGTAGTTCGCTTTTCTTCCTTTTACGATTCAGCGAGCGAGTCTAATTTTCGAGAAGCTACTTTTTCTGCCGGGGAGGAAGGCAGATCTGATTTCCTCGCGGTCTGCAGGCACGCCGATGTTATCCGGATGAATGCACTTCCTCGTCAACAGTCGCGAAAGTAAGTGCGCGCGGAATATCGAGTCCGGCGAATCGCAATGTCGGCGACCGCGCGCGAACAACGGCCGCGCCACAGGCCTCGTCGATACGCATTCCTGGACGAGCGCAACGTTCTCAGGCCTTTCAGCTCATGCGGCGGGAAAAGTGCTTAGCTTAAACTTTCTAAGCGTTTCACGTCGTGCCACATCGCAGCTCATATTCGGCCACGGAGACACGGAAAAGACAGAGACAGATATATAGTTACTATATGCGGTAAGGAGAACCGTAAAGCCAAATCCGTCATCGCGTAATCCTGATAAAACCGTATCCGAGGTTTATTTATGCGATCGTAGTCGGCCACTAACGAATGCAATTAGAACTCCATGCACGCCCGCTCTCTGCCCACCCGAGTCGCTTAATTACGTCCGTAGAAATTTTTGCACCGGCAGAAGCCGAAGTCACTCGCACATAGTTTTCCTTTTCCGTTCATTCGGTATTATCTGAGATTCATCGTGTCCCACTTCAATAAAAATAATTAATGCATAATCTTAAAAATTAAAATAAGAAAAAATTATCTTTCAGTGCTCCAGACAAGATAATATGTAAGATTTATATTTTTGTAAATATTCCTAAATTTAAATATATTTTTCCTAAATTTAAATATAATTTCTTAATTTTCGTTAAATATTCATTATCATAACCTTATCTACTTCATACATTTATAATACAAACTTAAGGTTCTTAAGTTATCACATAACCCGTACTATACCAATTAAAGAATATATAGAATTTGCAGATCATCTTATACATAAAAATAAATATCTTATAAAAGTTAATACTACAATAATAACCAACAAAGAATAATTTAAATAATATAAATTAGTATACTGCCAATATATTAATCAATTAACTATTATAAAAAAAATAAAAAAATAGGACATATAAAAAATAAATAATTTATAGATTTATAAATCACTATTACCTCTTTTGTAAATAACTTAATAGCATCCCTAAAAGGTTGAAAAATACCTATTATTCCTACTTTATTAGGACCTTTACGTAACTGAACATACCTCAAAATTTTACGTTCTAATAAAGATCTAATACGTTCTAATACGATCAATCAATTTTGTTTATTTTCAATGTTACGTGCAGATCCATTTTAGAAAGTACGGGCCTTATTATTTGCACCATTGCCGTTGTGAGGATCATCATAGGATACGTCAATCACGTGCATCCAATATTATACGTTAGATCGCTAGCGTAGTATAATTTCTTGGGATGTAAAATAAAGTATACGGGACCGATGATGCTATTATGCGAATTGCCATTTGTGCTGCAGGAAGTCATGAATGCGGCAGAGTGTAATAAGAATGTAGCAAAACGAACGCACCGATACTTTCACAAGTAAATCGCTCAGGTAGCTTCGCGCAGTTCAGGTAGCTTCGCACAGCTCAAGTAGCTTCACGCAACTCGGACAGCTTTAAAAACAGCTTATTCGAAATCATAATACTTCCGTATTATTTTACTAACATTATTACACATGGATACGTTTTATTGCGCGAAATTTGTCAGAAATGAACAATAATAAAAATATTCACATTGTAAAAATGATGTTAAATTTCTTAATGGGTATATTAATTACTAGCAATTATAAATATTTCTTAATTAACAATGCAAACGATTATATCTTACTTTTCTTCCTTTTATGTTTTAAAAACTAAAGTTTCTTTGGCACACATTGAAACGAGGAAGCGATAACCTGCATCTAATATTTTGCGCCAATGATATATGTACCAGTTTTTAATTAGCAATGAACCATGTATATAAATACATGGTATTCCTGTTCTCTTTTGCTTATTTTTAAATTATTTAATTCCAATTCTACGTTATCGCTATATTTGTGTTATGAGTTTGCTAGCAACTGTGAAATGTAAAAGTCCAATAAAATCGGACACGCGCGCGCTTTCGAATCGTATAATAGACTTATGTTGTATTCGTTAATGTAATTGTCGACTTAAGTATACGAAGAGAAATAAAGTCTTCATCACAAGTACGCAACAAGACAAACCGCTGTCGAAAATATTGTTAAAAAACACGGAATATAAAAACGCGTTATTGCGAACACGCGTAAGGATTCATGAATTTTTTATAATGAAATACCAGTCGATTTCTCGCCGAGAATTAATTTTAATAGATTGAAGATTTAGGACGCATGATGGGATTAATAACCGTTGTGGTACCCGTGACTCGCCTCCTATCAGAAGTAGGTGTGTAAGATGAGCGTCGCGCGTGACGTCCAAATTGTCATGCAAATATTGGACCGCGCACACATGGGCCAACACTATTTACCTTTTACACACAGTCGTGTTGGCTGCCCGCGGTCAACTGCAAGTACCGTTGCTTCGTTATCCGGGAATGATATACACACACAGCCGTGCACAACACGTACATAGGCGCGCAGGCAACACGTAAACCACGGGTTACACGCTGTACGCCCGCGCACCTATAAACAGAAGCCTCGAGGAAATCATTCTGACGATTACGGAGAAAGGAGAAGAACGGTCAAGCGCTCGAAGCCGTTAACCGAAGCATTCTCATCACGGAAAACTACGTTGATATTCGCGTGCGAACGGTTTGCTTCCCGCGAATTTCATGAATAAGACAGCTGATAACTTTCTTATGAGTTGAGCTAATAGTTTAATTTAAGGTTCTTTAAAGCATGACTTATTTTTCTACGAAGAGTAAAAAGTCAAATAGTGATAAAAAGTTCTCATCTGATCGGACATTATAGAACATTTGTTCGCAACATTACGGTCTGCAGTCGCTTATATCCCGTTAAGTTTCGGTCTCATTTTTTGCATGCTTGATATCAGTGTACATTAACGGTAGACCAGTAATGACGTATTGTACAAATAATATAAAATCCTGAATAATGAACTCTTAATCTAATTAACTCATTAAATGTATTCAATATTCCATTTATGAAGTAGAAATTAGAGTTTAACATGCATAGGTACAATATGAAACTTTGTATTATATGTCAAATTTATCGGGAAATCAGAGAAATCAGAAAACCATTGTTGTAACCACGATCTTTTTTTTAATCAATTTAGAAACAAATTTTCGTCCGAAAAATATCGGAAAAAAGAAAGTAATCAATCGGTTTTTAAATCTTTTTTTCTTTTTTAATATGTGTACATATTGTATCTCTGTATATATACGCTTTAAATTATAATTTTATAAATCCACTTAAATTTGATTTTGGTAATTAGTTTTCTCTTAATCCTGAAGAGCTGAAATTCCCGTTATTCCATTTCATTTTAAACTAATAAATTACAGATTTGCAAAGGAGGGATTTTTCGAAATATAGTCCATTTAACGAAAAGAAACATTTATACTTCCAACTGTTTTTTGTTTCGTTTTGTTGATTTTTCAAAACGGAATCTGTAATCTAGATACGTTTCACGATAGTACGTTTTCCCGCCGTTATTTCAACATGCGGAAACTAAAGAAAAAGTCTGTTAATTCCGTGGCGGGACGAACATGCCGGCGTAGATAATTATTTGGCATACATTAGTCACAGAAAGCTTGGCTGAAGATCGCGTTTCCTAAAATGCTTCGTTACCCACAGGCAAAATCGCAATTTAATTCCTCCTACCGATCGTTAGCTGCAGCGTGCAGAAATGCACAGCCGAGCGAGTCGATGATTGACGATGCGATCGAGAGTAATTAGGTATCAAGTCGCATTAATTACCAAACGGTAATCACTGATGCAACAGTACAGAACGTACTCGAACGTAATCGCTTTGATTTCCCGATACGTGCTACGAACGTCTTGGAATAATGACTGGAGAAATTAAACTATACCAAACACACGAACAGTAGATATCGAGATTTTCCGGTTTACAATTTGAAAAAAACTCTAAATGCAAATGTAGGGTACCGTTTGACATTTCGTTAAAACTTTATAATGAATTCGCTAGAATTTGTTTACCGCAAAATTAATAACTATATTCTTCAACTCATTTTAAATAATCGAAAATACACACAGGAAATCCCGATAGAATTTTATTTATAACTTTATAATACAAAAATACATTTAAAAAATTAGAATATATAAATATATAGAATATATATTAATAATTAAAATGCATGGCATATATGGATGTAAAATAAATTCTATTTTAAAATCTGATTAAAATCTTATACATCATTTAAAATGAAATTTTAGATGGGCCTTTTATCTAATTTAAGCTTATCGGTTGTTCTCTTTAGATCGATCTGTTGATTAATTTAATTCGAACTAATCTTCGAGAGGAAATTCCTGCGTTTGGACTACATAATTAACGTGCGTTAATTGCGCGTTCAAAGCGACTACTCCGAAGCGTTGAACGCACATTTCGAGAAGTTTTAATTTGCGCCAACAAAATCCGTTGAGTTCGCGCAACGTTGCATGTCGCGCAGCCATTCGTCTATTTGCGAGAAGAAAGTCGGCATTGCCGAAGGAATGCGGTGATTATCTTCGTAATAGTCTGCCTGATGAATGCGCGCGACCACTTAATTTTTATCGGGTGAACGTGCCGCGGCAGCTATGCGATAAACGTGTGCATGGTGTCTCCTCGGCCGTTCTATCGTTTGCGTGTAACATACGCGTGTTAGCGATATACGAAGGGACCTCGATCGTGTCTAACTGCGGGTAGTTGCGCATACTGTCCCCGTGGGAAGCTTTGTGTCCTCCTCGACTCGTCCCACCTCGCGCATACCCGTTGTAACTTCCAACATTCCAACCGACACACGTCTCTACGACGGGCAAGGCGCTGGGCGATTAATTGAGATGACATAGCCGCTTATTAGCATGGCGTTGCAATATGCAGTTGCTTCTATCTGCGTGGCACAAGTCAATATCCTCCTTTCGTATCTAGTTACAAATCCAATGTTGAATTAATAGCAAGAAGATAACAATAAGACAATATTGTCTTCTCGTCAATTTACTATTTATTAATGTTTAGTTACTATCAAAATACTATTTCCTGGTCTGTATTTTCGAGAGATAAGAACGAAAGGAGGCCAATTTCGCGAAAAGTATACCATTATTAAATTCAAACAATTGGCAATCATTTTATATAATGCAACGTAAATACAATTGTTTCATTTGGCGCTAAAACAGCAGCTCGATATAAATGTGAAAGCTAAATAAGTAACACGAAAGTTTTATTATATTTTTTGTCGATTTAAACATTAATTTTTCTTTCAAGTAAACAAACGATATATTATTTTCTTTTCTTTCTGACACGTTCTTTACTTATAGAATGTCAAAAAAGTATTGCAATTAAGACATAAAAAATTGCTGTTCCTCGATAAAGAAATTTATAAGTTAAGTTATAAACAATAAAAAAGTAATTTTTTAAAATGTATTTATTAAAAAAAAAATATGTATAATGCTTCTAGATTATCCAAGAAATGCAAATATCTATGTAATTTTGTATCATGCGAAAATTCAAAGATTAATATGAATTAATGTAATTACTTCTTACTTAATACTTTTGGATAAAATTCAAATCTTTTATATATATATCCGAGAAATATATACGTTCACCTTGATATAAAATTTAATTTGATAACCATGCCATCACAGCTCGTTATTGAATTATTCCTGTACCTTGCAATTAGAATAATCAACGTAATTCCCGTCTAGGGAATAGAAGGACAAATGTCATACCTATATTCAGACATGCCATATATTCAGTTCCAAGACGAGAAATCATTAACAAAATAATTACGTGAGACAGTCTCACGCGAATGGATACAAGGCTATTGCTTAACACTTATTTATAATACTCTTTTCTAATTCAGCCTTGAAAAAAAACTAATCTACAAACATTCATAACATATATTTATAAAAAACTGTATTCTTTTTTTCTAAAAGAAATAAAATGATATAAAATTTTTAATTAGAATGCGGAGTAATATAAATTCTTGATGATTGTCATAATCGCGCGTAAATCATGAAAAATAAATGCGAGAATTAAAGTCGAAACAGCGAAGTTGAGTCAGTTAATCATACACAGATTTTCGATGATAAAGATAATAAACCCGATTTATCGCAAGTGCGACGTTCTTTATTGTGCTTATCTGTCGCTCAAATACAAGCAAAGTTAACCATGATAAGCCAGATGCAAGGAGGAGAAGAAGAAGAAGAAGAAGAAGAGAGAGAGAGAGAGAGAGAGAGAGAGAGAGAGAGAGAGAGAGAAACGTATTGTATTCGCATACAGACGCACACATTCATTGAACGTGCACGTGGCCGCAAATATATGTGTGTTCGTGCGATCGTAAATGTCACAGATTCCGCGTGTCCGCGCTAAAACGTATTAATTTTAGCGTTGCCGCTCTCCATGTGTTCGTCGCTTCCATGTGACAAGCGCTAATTCATCACCGCGCAGTCCTTCGCCAGGTGATTCGTTATGACCGGTGAAAATCTCGCCCCGCGATCGAGATCCGTTATCGAGAGACAGCAGAGCGGCACTGATTCACGTGGCGCGCGTGGCGAGTGCTGTCACTTCCGACTATTTTTCACGGAGTTACGAATCGCGTCGGGGCTCTTGACGCGTGACGGATACAGAAAATTGCGCGTCGGTCGACTCGCGCGATCGGAAGAAAGTATCGCAAGAAAATCGGTTGGATTTTGCTTGAGCGCGCGCGCGCGCATCCCAACGTTTCTTTTCATTTCGCCGGAGGGGACTTTGGAAATACCAGAAATGTGAAAACGCTTGCGAGAAAGCTCCTTGTGAATGCTACCGCGCAATATGCGAAGCAAACATCGGTTTCACGACCCAGCGTATCTCTTTTAGCGCATACATATATTTATGTCTGATATGCATCGGACAATGCTCTTCGAGGAATGCATCTACCATGCCGCGTGTACGAGCTGACATTTACATACCGAGAGAGAAAGAGGGAAGAAGAGGAGGAGACGGAGAAAGAGAAAATATCTCGTTCTCCGAGAGAAATTCGTATACGAACTACGCATCGTATAGACGTCTTGTCTCTCGAGCTCGACGATTGATTAAATTCGTCCCATCGACATTACATTATTCGCCCGGCATTAATCCTTCGATTCATAGTAGTCACTGTGGATGCTCGATGTGCCGCCGTTATAAATATACCGATCGGCGAGAAAGCGTACCTGCGCCCCGCGGAGAAACATTTCGCACCGTCGGAGAAATGTCCCTTCGTACGACCGGTGAAATACGGGCGCGGTGGGTTTAATCGATTCGGCACATTAGCGGTACACGGTTCCGCCGCTATTAAGTCAGCCGAGCGAAGAGAACGAACACGCGCGCGATTTTCAGCGTTCATCGAAATTTCCGTCGCGCGTCTCTATCGCGGCTTCGAAGGGAAGAGTTTCCTCCTCAGTATGCAATTCCGCGACGATCACGGAAAATCAGTAGTCGACCTAGTACGTAGTAACCGAGATCAGATACGGTTTAGAGAAAGGCAAGTGATTCTCCCCCGGCAAAAGCGACCCCGCTCCCGCCGTTCACTTTTCACCGAGGGTACCAATTCCTCCGGCTGCGCTTCTCGGACTCTTCTGTTCACTGAAAGAGCCTTTACTTGTTAAAACAAAAACTCAATTTTTCATGAGTCGTTTCAAGTGTTTCTATATTTAAACTCTTGCGGAATTTTTCTTGCAGTTTTCAGACTGTTATCGAAATTTCCGTCGCGCGTCTCTATCGCGGCCTCGAAGGGAAGAGTTTCCTCCTCAGTATGCAATTCCGCGACGATCACGGAAAATCAGTAGTCGACCTAGTACGTAGTAACCGAGATCAGATACGGTTTAGAGAAAGGCAAGTGATTCTCCCCCGGCAAAAGCGACCCCGCTCCCACCGTTCACTTTTCACCGAGGGTACCAATTCCTCCGGCTGCGCTTCTCGGACTCTTCTGTTCACTGAAAGAGCCTTTACTTGTTAAAACAAAAACTCAATTTTTCATGAGTCGTTTCAAGTGTTTCTATATTTAAACTCTTGCGGAATTTTTCTTGCAGTTTTCAGACTGTTTTCAGCGAAAAATCACTGGAAATACTGATTTTTACATTGACTTTAATTCTATTTAAAAATATACAATATTTTCCTATCTTTTGTTTTACAATGTAAATGAAAAATTTTTAATTTAATATTTAATTTAATAAGAGAATATTTATTAATTCTCTGAGTGACCATAATCGTATCCTGATAATTCAAAATATTAAAATATCATATTTTAATAATTTAAATTATTAAAGTTGGATCAAATCTGAATTTATTGAAAATAGTTTTCATAAACTATATAATATCATTAAAAATATATAATAATTATAAGTATATTAAACATTTTTACAAAAATATAATGTAATTGTCTTTATCAATTTCATATGTGTTAAGCAGAAATATAAAGCGCAACAATCTATTCACGGATTTCAACTTTTGTTGATATTCTGAATAAAAAATAAATTCGTTATTCTACAAGATTAACGACTGTCTTTTTTATTCTTGCAGAGTTCCGTCGCGTCAATCTGTCACAATGGATGTCGAAACCGGGGCCATTTTGGCCCTGCAGATATTGGCTCTGTGTTCGATAGTCGCAGCCCTGCTGGCTTACCTGATGCGACAGTCCAGGAATGCCGCCGACGAATACGAGTCGCGTAACAAACGTCATGTACTCGTTACCAGCTGTGATACATGCGTAGGCTTGCAGATCGCCCTTGCACTCTACGAAGCCGGCTACAAGGTAATAACGGTCGCGAGGGGTATGCATGTACCGCCATAAATTAACGGCGGCATAAACTTCACCGTACGTTCGCCCCCGTTACGCTGCCAGCCGCCGATATTCTCTCTGCAGCTCGGTGTATATTCAAAATTGAGAGTCGAAGGCTGCGCCAAGTAACGGCTCGCTGCTTTATTGCGTGGGAATCGCGCTGAACTAAATTTTGCACGCCGACGATTATCGGAAACGCGCATAAGCTCAATGCCGACCAAGTGTTGCATTACCGCGGCGTCAAGTGTGACTCGTTTCTTCGTTTCTTGCGATGCGCGATTATCGCCGGAGAATTGGGTCAAAACGATTACTTGGACTATCTCCTAGTCAGCGCTATAATTGCATAAATCTCTGAATTTGTAGCGGAAAACCGTGTGTATTCCGAGAAAAGCATTTATATTTGTCATCTCCACTTTTTCTTTTATTGTGCGGGATGGAGTAGCTTCATGAGCAGCTGTCAGCTAGTTTTGGGCCCGCCGCACACCGGCTTAAACCGGATAGACGTCGGATCCCTTGCACGTCCACTCTTTCCGCGGTTTCGCGGATCTAAACGACTAAAGTTGAGCGGTATATCGTGCAACGCGACGACAACCGTTGAAACGCAATATCCCGCGGCCTTACGTCAGAATCCCCATTATCCCTTCGAGCGTGCAACATATTTCAGATTGTCGGAGTCCGGGCTCCAAATTAGTTTCCTCATGTCAAGGGAGCGGAACATCGGTGAGCCCTTAAATCAGTCCTGCCGACAGTTTCTCGACAGGTATTCACGTATCCGCCGGTCCGCTGAGTATATCGTGTCACCACTCAAGAGTCGCTTCGCCAAAGATTGCCACTGAAAGATAGATACTTGGCAAAGTCAGATTTTATCCGGATAATAATTTGCGGCGAGAGCGTTCTCCACGTTGCACGAGTCTCTTCGTCAAAGGTCCGAATCATATATTTATTACTTCTCCAGAAGATCCTCCTAACTGATAAGCGATAATAATTTTATCCTTCTCGTAACCATGCGTAATACTTGGAAACTCGCCTAATAATTTAACATACCTAACGTTTCTCTAAAATTCTTCGATCAAGTTAGCTTCGTCATCTAATACCGCGCCACGCTTTTCGACAGACTTTAGATCAGAATTCAACGTTGAAAATTCAGTTCATTAATTAGCGATTTGCAGTCAATCAGCTTACGTCATTTGCATGTTTCCTAAGTACTTTAATTGAACTAAATGGCGGAATTTTCATGTACAAAGGCAAAATTGATATAGGTCATTTACGTATGGATTCCAATTGCGGTTTGATTGTTCCATGTATGTATTCTGAAATTCACGCTTTGGATTACCTATTACCTTTCGCGCACCAAGAGCTGCATGCGTCAAAGAACCGCTACCAATTTACACAAATACCTTTAAACGCTTTAATTGATCATAGCAATTAATAATTTGCAAATTTTGACAAATATGGAAAAATACTTTAAAATTTAGCATAAGATCTTTTCAAAGCTAAAGTTTTTTGGCAATACACAAAATAAGTATAGTAATTTGAATGACTGATGTCAATATTAATATCGCTAAATAAAAATTCAATATTAATATCGCTAAATAAAAATTCAAATTAGACAAATATCAAGACAATAAAAATTATTCTATATAATAATTCAATTTTTCGATATAAAAGATACTTACGTTATATATATAATAAAATATGTGAATTAAATTTAATCAATTAAAATCTTAATTAAATATTACAAAATCTCCTTTGCAATTAGAGATACGTGGAGAAAGAATTTCAAGTTTTTCGTCTTTTATTATTTAAGATCCGGTTCATTAGTCACAATCGAGCCTATGTGTCATTTAACATGACCTATCAACGTCAAAGCATATCGCGGTATCGAGCGGTGCCAATATAGTGTGTAACGGAGTGGCACGTGGAATGTGGGGTTGCGGCAGCGGTGGTCTTTCAAAACATAATGTATAACGTGTCATGTTTCCTCTGCGACAGGTGTTCGCGGGTCTGTTGGACCCAACGGGTGGCTCGCCGTCGGTCAAAATCTTGAAGGCGGTTGAACTAGAGCGGCAGAAAGAGGACGAGCCTGACGGTGCGAGCGACGGTGGTCCGCAGCAACCGGAAGCTACACGTGCTCGCGGTCAAATTGTGCCATTGGAACTGGATCCGACGAGGGAGGACAGTTTACGCGCTTGTTTGGATGCCGTCAGGGCAAAACTTCCGGCCGGCGAGGATGGCAAGATGTTTTATTCATTTAGCCCGGTTTCTTTGGTTAACCGTTGAATCGAGCCAGCCGAGAGATGACCGCAATACTGACTTTAAAGTAAATAGAAAGTTAGAAGTAACTAATCTGAGAGAAGACTTTACTAAAAAATGAACATCAATGTATAAAATCAAGATATTAATACAAGTAATTAGCTTTCTCTAATCAGTAAATGTTTAAAAAATACAATTTAATATACATATAGAAAACGAGAGAGAGAGAGAGAGAGAGAGAGAGAGAGAGAGAGAGAGAGAGACAAAGAGAGAAAGAAACAACCTTTTCACACTTTCGATTTAATAGCATTATCACACATGATTAGAGAAAATAGAAACTGTCATGTAACATTCAAATCTTTCAAAATCAGTACGCAAATTTTTTATTTGCGCTTCATTTCTCGGAATGAATTATCGGTACTGAAGAAACTGGGCAATATACTCGTGTTCACAGACGCGATAAAGAATTTCTGAGTGAGCGAAAGTCTTTTCAATATCACGTATTCAAAAAACTTTAATTACACTTTCGTATAAAAAAGTATTAGTTAATATTATAACATGCATAGGTTACATAAATTATATCTTCACATGTAACCTATGTAGAAAGTGCGTCGTACATGTAAATAATGCTTTTAACAGCTATGCTTTCCTTACCTCTTTGTATTTTGATTAAATTTATAATTACTTCCTTGAGACGTTACGGTACTGACCTGTTAAAACCATTCTGGCTTCAGTATTAAAGTCATTGTCGAATATTAATTTCTACTCTTTCATCTAAAATGCTTAGTTACGAAATTTAATAGAGTTCCGCTTGTATAAAGATGAACAATGCAATATTGAAAACAAGAAATAATTTATTTGTTTTTATAAAGTTTTCTCCTTTTCGTAATTTATAGATTGCGTGAAAATTGCGTGTATTTACATTGATTTAATAGTGCACATAAATTTATCGCTAATTATAATGCAAAAATAACTAGTAAAAAATCTAATTATTTCCATATACAAATTAAATTTTTATTTTAGTAGTCACATAATTACATTAAAAAATATCGAATCAGTATTTCTTTTGATTTGTAACGTTTAAAAACTTCTCATACTACTTACTGCTTAATTACTACTTAAATACTTTAGTATCACATAGCGTACATATTTAATTTTAATTAACTGCACTAATTGTAATAACTAAGCGTACACAAGAAAAATGAAATAACTTTTCATACAGATTGTAACGAGCGTCAGTTGTTACGTATTCTCGAATAACGCCAATGTTTATTCAGCTATAAATAAGTTGAAAGTTTCTACATATTCAATTTCACTTTTATATGTGGCTTCGTTAGTTCTATTATTAGTTATCTCCGCGAGAAGCACCAGTGAACTCAGAGTAATTCATCTCGTAGTAATTAAATGAAATTTGGTATTGAACAAATAATATTCTAGCTATAGAATCAGTGCCCGTTTTCATAATAATTCAGCCAACTTGTTAGGTTCGATAAAGCGCCCCGGGGGCTTTATCGACGATGGGATAGATGTTGATAGAATCATCACGTACACGAAAAGTATATGAATTAAATATCACAATTTTTACGGGAAATGCTTAAAAGACAGAAAAGTAAAACACTCGAATAAATCATTCAAAACTTTAATGCACTTTCAACTTCCTCTCGCGATGATTCCAACAAGATTTTTACGAGACAAGTATTTGCATTCGCATAGATTTGTCGTGCAATATATCTTGCGCACATAATGGAAGTTTGCGTAATGGGAAAACACGAGGAAATAACATACCTTCATCGCGTAGAATAAATAAGCACAAACGTCATATTCGCAGATTTTTGCTATTCGTTACACCCGCGAACTGTCAAGCGAATGTTTTTCATCGCGAAAAATGAGATGGAAATGCCGAATATATTTGTTTAGTTAGCACGGGTAGCGGATGGAGGTACACTTTGCGTTTTCTAAGTCATACTTCCGATTGGAAATGCAATTTCAAATGCTCGATATCGCTCGATATCACCGGGGACCGTAATTGTAGCCATCTTGCGCCGTATTTAATCGCCTTGTATTTGATTGCCTTCCGCTCGTTGTATATAATGTTCTCATCAGCGCGAGCGAAGTTCGACGAAATAAACTTCCATCTGCCCCGTTTCCGCCGCCACCCGGAAAGACGATCGCTTTAAGTATGCTAAAGCGTACAACTTTATTTAATTACAGGTCTCTGGGCAGTCGTGCACACGGGCGGTTTGGTTTTACCAGGTGTCATAGAAAAACAAACCAGCTCAATGTGGGAGTCTATGTTGCGCCATAACTTGGTTGCCCCGCTGAGAACAGCCAGAGTATTCATCCCTCTTTTGCGTATCAAGAGAGGTTTGTTAAGCATACTTGTCGAAATATTAAGATTAGAGAAACTATTGTCTACCGCTGTATAAAAGACTAACATTTCTTTTTATCTCGCCTCGAAGAGGATAATTGCTTTTTAAGCGAGGCAACAATTTTGTCATAAATTACAATATTACAATAACAAAATACCGAAACTTTTTAATCGATGTAAAAATAACAAATTTTTTATTACAAAGATAATTGAGTCAAGATTTTTCCGTCAGGCAAAATTAATTTGCTCGCTTCTCGAGGAATTGAATTGTTCCTTTGAAAGTTGCAGCACGGCACAATGGCACGGTATAGAGCACTTGGCGTAGCGGCAAGACTCTACTATTCACTAATAGCAAAACCATATTCATTCTTTAAGCGGCTTACTGAAAATGTTCTGTTCCTAAGGCCGCATCGTTCTTTTGGGTGACTCCGAGACGAGCTACGGCGGCAAATTGGGCTCTGGACTGGTGGCGTTCAGCGCGTCCCGAAGAGCCGTGGAAGGTGCCGCGGAAGCGTTAAAAAGCGAATTACATTCATCGGGCGTCGACGTCGTGCTTCTCAAACCGCCGCCCGTGAATCCCCTCGTTCTTTATGCATCGCCCGTTCTCAAGACGTAAGACGCTATCCAACTATCAGTTTACGATGCCTTGTTTCCGCGGGCCAACAAAGATGTTAAGTCGGCTGCAGGCTTCGCGCCCGAAAGTTTTGCGAGCTGCTTCACAGCTTCGCTCTCTTTCGAATATGTTTTCCTCCCGCTTTTCTCTTCCGTGTACATAATTCTCTTGTTAATGATATTAATTTTAATTTAAGAAATTGAGCCATTATTCCGTATTTCGTATATTTCCAGAATCATTGCTCTTCGATCACTTACTTTTAGAAGCATATCGGGAGTGACAAAGGATATCGTTTTCAGTTACTAATCTAGTTTTGACGAGTAAAGAAAGATATAATTTCATCTACGGAATTCATTGAATTATTTAAATAATTAAATTAGGTCATTGTATTAAGAGAGAAAAAAAAGAGAAAGAGAGAGAGAGAGAGAGAGAGAAGACATCAATATTTTAGAGTCTTTAAAATTCATTCGTATCTTTCCGTCCTCTTTATCAGTCCGTTAACATCCATTCTCTTTATCAATGCATGGCGGCTTATGATGGACTTAATTGCTATGAACAGTGCTCAATTATTTGCAGGGTTGACGTGGAGTCTGGCGTAACAGCCTCAGAAGGGACATGGACCGCTCCGCTATCGATTCATTCTGTACAGAACGCTCTGATTCCTGCGATTACGACGTCGTGTCCTCTAAGCGTTTACGATATGTCCATCAAGCCGAGGCTCTTCTGTCGATAATCCCGTCCACGTCGCGTAAACGGACCGAAAGATCGCGAGACGTAATAATATCGTCGGGCTCCTCGAGTTGATGCGATACTCAGTAGAGTATATACGGGAACAATGGAACGTGGAATATAATGGTACACGCATGTTCGCCGCAGTATCGTTTGCGCTGACGTGTCATTCCGCGTGCCCTAAAGCGTCACATGCGGGATTTCTTTCACGCTTCGCGGTAAGCGACACTTCCTGCGTGTGAATGATGTCATTTTTTCATGCGCTTGTGCCGAGCGGTGTCAATTATGAATTTTTGCTTTTATTCCCCATTCATTTTTGTATCGTATATGCTGTCAGGTCTCGGCGTCTATTCAAGGAGATTATTTGAACAGCTAATAATTTTCATCGCCGTTAGATTAAATTCCTGATAATTCTTATTCTTAATAAGCGTGTTTTCCATTTCTTTCTTCTTTCGAAAATAAAATTATTCTAATGCTATCTACATTATAAAAATAAGATTGCTTCCAAAGTAACTATCGCAGTCTAGTATATTTTAAAATTGCACATTGAATCCAGTAGATTTATCGACTGCAATGTTTAAATATTTGGTTATATTGTGGTTCTATGAAATTATATTTCAAGAGGTTGAAATGGAAAATGTGTTTTACTGAAAGGTTCCGGTGGACATGTATGCGAAGCTAAGAATTTTCTACATTTGCGCATGTGTAAATATCAGATCCATAATTCATAAAATGCCTGAATAACTTTCGTAGATTTGAAAATATACAACAAGAATTTTAAATATGTAATTTGCATTAGTTTAAAAAGCCAGTATATGATAAAATTATTTTTTTTTTATGATTATTATTTTTGGAGTATTTTCAAACGGAGTTTTCAATGAACTGCTTTTATTATTTATTTAATAATTGAAGATTAATATTTTTTCTTATACGCTTCTATAATTGAGATTATAGAAATAGTGTTTAATATTTTTTCAAATCCATAAGTTATTTGGACATCTTGTTCTCCCCTTCGTAAATTATTCTATATAATTATTGTAGATTAACCATTCATGAAAGTTATTTGTATTTATAAAGCATGACTAAAATATAAAATCAATAAATATATTTTTAGATAAAAATAATAGACACACATACAAATGTTATTTTATTAAATTAAAATGATTAAAATAAATTTTTGTGCAATATATTCTCTATTACGTGTAACATTAATAATAGTTTTGTATGTATTATTTGTCGAAGAGAGTATGTATAAAATAATATGGAAATAAAAAAAGGCTCTTGTGACGGTATTTCTAATTTGTTTTGTCTTATTTTTAATATAGAAATAATTGATTTAACATAAAAACATGTGTTTCTAATATAAAATCCACCACTTTCAACAAGAAAATTGGCTAGATAGTACAGCTGGCAAACGTGAGGATTTAATTATATACACTTCATTAAATGGCAATTATGTTATTTCCGAATAAAGTATTAACAAAAGTCAAGTAATTCTGTAATTTGTTCCTCCATTATTCCGCCCACAATATACATCTAGTAGTGTAATATAAGCTGCATATTATCTTTCGCGTCGGTGACGGTTCTCATTACGAGCTTTATGAATAACGAGCTTCATCGTGAATAATTAATTTGTATGTTGCTTAATGCGCAATGCAAATAATAAAATCTCGAAGTAAGATTAACGCGCGGCGCGCGTAATGCATATGCATAGGACGTAAGTAATATTGCTTGTTATTCCTACTGTCGCGACTATCACACTGGAAATTAATTGATCCGACTGCTCACCTCTCAGTTTTGCCACAGGATCGAGCGAAGTGATGCCACAGGAAAATTGCGCAGCGTAAGAACGAGCCGGATA
Source organism: Tetramorium bicarinatum (assembly GCA_928718305.1). Taxonomy (NCBI): domain Eukaryota; kingdom Metazoa; phylum Arthropoda; class Insecta; order Hymenoptera; family Formicidae; genus Tetramorium; species Tetramorium bicarinatum. The sequence goes on from OV788325.1 coordinate 34,592,746, forward strand.
ATCGAAAAATCCGCGCGCGCTTTCTCCCTGTTCCCAATGAGAGAGTGAGCAAAAATCTCCGTTGCAACCGCGATTGCATTATCTTTACAGCAACACGGATGAAAAATGTTGATTGACTATTTCGGCAATTGGCACGTGACAAGCAATAATTTCACAAGATGTCGAGGCCACAACTGCATGTTTCAGAAAGTGTACGAAAAAATACACCTAACAACCAGTAGTACACTTAAAACTTTTATCTAAAATGAAACATGTATCTTTTTAAAATAAATAAATATGTAACTAGCATATATACGAAAGAAATATTAATTCCTTCTTTATATTTAATTTAAAATTAAATACGCTTTAGTAGAATAAATATAATTAAATGTCCGATTCTAACTTTAATATGATTCTTCTATAATTCAAAGATTTTTCAATTATCTTAATTAATTATAATATTAGTCTATACACATATGAATTTATCATTATATTAATTAAATGAATATTTTATATTTTAATTAATTTGCGTTATATAATAATACTTTAAAAATTAATGTCTAGATATCATATCTTTTATTACTGCCTTCACATTTCAAAACTTACCCTTTGTCACAAATGTTATTTCTCAAATTCGCGAGAGAGAAAATAATTAGCCACTTCAATCAGAAATCATCGACAAGCTCGTGAATAATCATACTTGAAACTCATTGCTTTGACAAAAGATATTGTTATTAATTATTACATTACAGGAGATATTTGACATACAATATCATTGTTCATGATTCCAATCAATACCATCACACGAATGCGTATCAGACGGAAAGTGAAAGAGGATGAGAGAAAGAAAATAAAGCCTGATTTAATTATAGTGCTGATATTCAATTCTATCCAAATAATATTATAGCAATGAAAGATTTCGTAACTTCAACATTTTATTCAATCATTAAAAATCTTGTAACATTTAATAGAACCGACTTGTTTTAAATGTACATCTGCTTTTTTCATATTTCACGAAGATTCTAAAAAGTGTGTACCTTAAAATCTATATCTCTCCTATTTATTTTCGAGTATTCATAGAAAAGATTGAGCAGGAACAACATGTTAAAATTAGTACATATTACATTTATTATTTCCAAGCCATTGCTTTCCCGGTCATAAAATCGCGACGCGAATTCGTGTCTGGCAGTGACGAAGATCGGGGTCGTACCATGGTCGTTATTTCAAAGAATTATTATCATTTCTACGACCCGGCTGGTCACACCTCTTACTGTGCGGTATCGGGGACCAACCGCGGGGTACGACAAACGAATTAATGGTTAAAAGGGACTGTTTTTGCTTGTCCGAGGGTGGCCGCTGCTATAAAACGATCTCGTGCCTTTCGTTCTGGAGGTAGTCCATTGGCGGTTTTCGTAAAGGAAGAAACATGGCCTTTGTGAAGGTAAACTAAAGTCGATAACGTGCCATTTGATATCGTAAGTTGATACGCCGCGGGCCGTAGGCAGTATAGCGGAGAATATAACTGGGGTGCGCGCTTTGGTGGAACGGAAATTCACGTTGTAACAGGTCGGACGAAGGCATGCACACGTCGCTTATAATTACGTATTCTTGCGAACAAAATTGTGGAAGGTGTTGCATCTTTTGTGAGCGCGTTACGCCGCTGACGTCGGAATAATTGCGCATCCCGGAAAGTATTAGCGTGGAAAGCGTTACAATGCGAGCGAGTTGCCGGGCGCTGAGTAATTTTTAGTTCACACATACACCCGTAATGCGCAACCATTATGCAACGATTATATAACGATTAAATCGGAAATATGATATTTTGCCGTTACGAATATATCATACTGTATTAAAATCTCGACTGCATTATAAATTCAAATTCTTAAATTGTAATTACATTAAAATTTTGCAAGTGATAATTATAGCACTGCAATAATTGAAATTGTAGGAAATATAATAATGTTAATGTTAGTCGAGCAATTACTAACTCTAAATAATATAAGTAGCTTCTTTCACATTTTTTAAAAGCATTTGAAAATTATACTACAAAATACTTTGCAGTAATTAAGGAAACGGGATATTTTTAATTAAAGTTTTCAGTGTCCTTTTTTTTGCATGGCGTGTAACAATTTTGTCTTAACTTAAAATATACCGTCCAATAGAAACTCAGAAAGATATTGTTATACAATAGTCGCTTTAGTGAGAAAAGGCTGCATAATACTATCCATCTTTATAAAACACCGTAATAAAGTCTTATAACAAAGATTATTGATCTTTCGCTCTAGCTTGTGCATATAATGTTTCTTTCCTTTTTATTTTACGAGATAAGTATTGAAGAAAGTATTAAGCGTATCAGGTTAAAAGCGAGAGATACGATCAGTTGAAAACTAATATGTTACAATTTAAAGCAATATTATAAATGTAAAACTCCGAAAAAAAGATATTTCACTCTAAAAGATTTTAATAAAACTACTTACTTCAAGTGCAGCTAGAAATTTCCTGAACGGCGCATTTTATCGCGAAAGAGTCCAAAGCCCACTCTCCCTCCCCCCTTTGTCTCTCTCTCTCTCTCTCTCTCTCTCTCTCTCTCTCTCTTTCTCTATCTCTCTCCCTCTCTCTTTGATATCCAATTTGCGGGAAGTGGACGGATATTAACCTTTCATGATCCGCCTGGGCAAAGAACTACAACGTATAACGTGAAGAATAACACGAAGGGCTCAGCACTTTTACCTAGCCGCGGGCGAAGACGCGGTCCCGACCTCAAACTCAGAACGATCGATCCAATTTCAAGTTTCGCCGATCTCATCGATCCGTACGGCGGATTGCCGTAGCTTCCATAAAACGAATCGCCGCAGCCCAAGTCGCGCTGAACAAAGTATCACGTAGTCGTGACCGTAAAGTAGCGAACGCGGAGTGTTTCGGAGGTCTTTATGTGGGCGGTAAAAGCGTCTCGGTAAGTCCGTTCTGGCGCACATATTCGGAACGGAAGAATAATGGCGAGACTTTTTTCGGTAATTTTCTACTACACGCCACCACACACCACGGCGCGATGAAAATGAATTTTGCTTCCAGCGCGCGCGCGGTTCCTTCCTCTCTTTTTCATTCCCTCGCTTTCTCCGTCCCTCTCCCTTTCCTTCTCTCTTTCTCGATTAGATTTAAGAGATTAACTTTTCCAATTATTCGCGGCCACCAATTTACCTTTAACAGCGAACAGTACTTCACGAGCGGCGTTGTCGGCCGCTTACACGACGCTCGAATGTCCCTCCTCGCTTTGCAGGAATTGATTGTCTGCGTCGTCTTCGTCGCTGTCGTTGTTAAGAGCTTCCCCAGGATGTACGAGGAAAATGCGGTGGGTGAGTGTCTCCCGTTTAATTCATGAAATTGGTCACTCGAGGAGGCAATTACGCGCATAGGTGAAAGGTGTATCGATCCGCGTGAAATCATCTTAAAACTGCGTCTTAAATTTTGCTTAAATCGATGCAAACTGGGATATTTGCATCAATTATTCGAAATATTTAAGAATATAATAGTTTTATATGAAATCGATAGTGGAAGAAGACGGAGAGAGTAAAGAAAACGACGAGGAACAAATCGGGAATACAGATCGCAACGGACAGGGCGGTCATGATCACGCATACTCGTATCATCATTTTTCTGGACCAGTGGTAGGCCATCACGAGGAGATAGTTTGGAAAGATAAGCATGGGCACCATCATCACGACTACAAAGCTCATCCTAAGTACAAATATTCCTACGGTGTGGATGATCATCATACTAAAGACCATCATGGGCAGAAGGAACACCGTGACGGTGAGAAGAGTACTTTCGACATTTTCTATCTAAAGTTTTTAAATCTATATTTTTTTATATTATATTACTTTATATTTCATTAATATCGTTATCCCACTACGCTACACGTGAGAATATTTTTTTCTTTTCCGATAAAAATAATTCTTTTATGAATTGCTGTCAATAATTACTAATAATGCCCACATAAAACTGTGACATATTTTTAGTCACATTTCTGATATTTTTAACGTTGATATCAATGACGATTCCTAAATATCTCTGTATTTAAACTTGCCAAAAATGGCTTAATTAAGAATATCAATTTGAAAATCGATATTCTTTCTCTTTAGTATGACATATGTATAGCATGAATTAGTCTTATTGTCAAAGTATCGACACAGCAACCCTAGACGTATCGTACAATACTGATCCAGAGCCAGAGAGGTAGTGAAATGCAATTCGATCTCGTGCTCTTAATTAGAATCTCGAAGTAATTGGATATCTAACCCTGCTCTTAATTAAAACCTAGAAAAGACCGAGTTTGTTTCTTACCCCGATGTGTTGCGGTTCGTTGATACATCCGTCACTTTTCGCAAAAATGCGAGAACTCCTTCGCGCTCGTTCGTATTTGACGTGCATCTGTTAAATTTAATTATGACTGATATGAGAGAGGGCGTAGGAGTTTATTACGCATTCGTTGGAAAGCTCTCTCGCAAAGCCGGCGAATGAAATCCACGTAGCTTACGGCGTAGCTGTTTCGATACGGCGCATCTACCTAGGAACCGTGTAACTGCCTGAGTAAACGTGAATTTAATTGAAACGTATAGAGAGTTACACGCGTTCCTATTATATCTTCATTCAGTCGAAATTCTATATTCTTACCTCCGCTCTTTGTATATATAAATAATATTATAATACTTTGATAAATGTCACAGAAAGTATCATAAATCATGCAAAACAAATTTTCATTTTCTTATTATCACAAACAAATTACTTAAACATTTTTAATTAAATTAAAAAGATCTTGTTAATTTTTCTATATGATTTTAAACTATTGAAACATCTACAATATACCTTTAATTCTCTAAAAGCAAGTAATCAACAAAATGGATGCTAAAAGCTACTCTTATTAGACAACATTAATTCCAATCAAATATGTAAATATTAATTATCTTATTTATGGTGTAAATCATAGGCAAACACGTAGAGGGCGAATATCACATCCATGAACCTGGTGGCAATGTCAGGAGTGTGAAATATCATGCTGATCCTCACGGCGGGTTTTATGCCGAAGTTCATAATTACGGTGGAAATGATCATTCAGGTGGCACATATGGTGGTCATAAATATCGATAAAATGATTAATGAAAAAACTAAGGGTGACTAACGAGGATAGCGTTGTAAGCGAGCCTGCATTCTGTACAAACGCGATCGTAGCCAACATATTGTTAAACGCTTATTTTTAAGTTTTGTGAATTATATTTGTTGTTGAAATGATTGTTAAATATTTTACCTCTTTATTATAAATGGAATTGCACATATCAATAAAAGATGTTATAATATAATTTGTATTAATTATTGTATATAAATATTTTTTTTTATTTAATTAAAATTCTTCATACTTTTTAATAAACGCTATATAAATTATCAAAACTTTTAAGAAGAAGAAAAACAAAGTTTAAATTTGTAAAATTAGAAATATATGAAACTAACAGAATACACAGTATAATGATGTAATTTTTGCATTAAGATCGTATCAATGTCAGAAATGTCAAGTTCCACTTCTTAATTTCCGAAGTGGAATCTCCTTTGAAATTCATTCCTGGTTTTACCGCAATCGCGTGATCTCGTTTCATCAAAACGAGCCAGGTTTCTGCTTGCTCGGTTTCTGCTGACTGAATGCAACGAGTTGGCCGATCTCTCTCATCAGCACGCCGCAACATGTTTTTATCCAATCACGTTCCCGCATATCCTCGACCTCTCGAGTCAGCAACGCGCGACGGAGCGACCGTGGTGGCGATCCGGGGCCGTCAAGAAGCAAAGGAAACGCAAAATTCACCATGGCAGGGGAAAACAATGTGACATGGCGAGGGCGAAAAGAGCGAAAAGGGCGAAATTTCATGCTCCCTTGTTGAACGGTCATGGCAATCGGGATTGGTCGTTTTATAAGGAGATCGGTCCGACCATTGTGTTACTGACCCGGACACTGCCAATTTTATTGCCAATTTCGTCGCCAATTTCGTTGCCAATCTCGCTGGTTTCTAACGCGGATAATCGCATTGCGCAAACGCTTCGACAATTTCTATTAAGTTCTCTTAGCGGAGACTACAGCTGTATATAGAGATGGGCCAGCGCTGAGATAGAAACGTTGAATTTCCCGGAGCGAGCAGCCAGGGTTTCACATTTCGCAACATTTCCAGGCTTACAATCCTTGCTCTTAGTTTCAACTAATAACCAGTTGGATTATTGCTATCAACAATGTAAATAAAAGATACGTATAATTAACAAGTATAACTTTATGAACGGTTAAATCTCTTCTTTTCATTCCTTCCTCTATCTCAGTTGTAAAAATTTATTATAAATGCAAACACTTTGTAACATTATGTTTTTTCTCATTCAGAACTAATGATGATTATTTCACATTCGTCAGACACATGAATGCTGCACAGTGCATGCAAGATTGTTCTTAAAAAGAATAGAGATTTCAATGTAGATATTATATGTGAGATATTATATAATTTTACATATATAATTCGACTGCATGCTGAATCACTACTTGTCACATCCAATTTTATAATACACGCCATGGTGTCTTTCGAGGCAGACTCGCTCGAGATTGCTGCATCGAAGATCGAGACAATCAGGTGAAGACTTATTAGCATAATTGATGTTCCTCTAGTGCTCGCTGCACCGTCCAAGGATGGTATGATTTCAACTTGAATGTCGCGATTGCTCATCAAGCGCAGTAGTTTGAGTAAGAACCGCGAGGTCTTTACCATACCTCCGTATTCTCTTTGAACCTTTGCTAGAATAAAGCATGTTAATGACATAGTTCACGCTCCCGTCACATATATCTTTGTCCATATGTTGCCCTTCGGGCGGTTGCTACGTTGTGCTTATACATTCTCAACCCTTAAAACGCAAAAGCAAGAAGAGAGAATTAATTAATTTTGTATACCGAAAGTTTACAAAAAATACTTTATCCATAAAATTATCAAATTTTTTTTAAATGCAAAATTCTGATGGAAATATAATTTTCATTATTTTGTCAAAGTATATAGAATATATTAAGAATGTATTTTGGAGTATTAAACGTGCTATTTCATCCGATCAAATTCCACAGAGAAGGTAAATGAGCCACCATGAAGAGAACGTGTAGATAACGGAAAATGACAGTACATTTCAACAGATTGATAAGGTCACGTAGGCAAGATCAGATACGACGTAATCTGTCTTGGAGACGTTAATCTGCGTATGAGACTGATAGTTAGCTTAGATAATCCCGCGCACCCACATGTCGATTATGCTGCTTGCGTGAGGCAACGCGTCGACGGAATATGCTGTTTGTGATTGCCGAGATTGTCACGCGTGCATAAGCATAATGTCAAGTTCGCGTGATTTCTCAATGAGGAAAATACAAGAGGATTGTATCTGTTTAATTTAGAACTATCCATGTGTTTCGCGCACGCCATTTCTCGAGTGCACTGTCATTTCTCGCCCTTGACAGCGGATAGATATCTCCGTATCCGATAACTCACTGTCTCGTACAAAGCCACGGTAATGCCAAACATATTGCTTGTGGCCTCTTACTGTTATGCGATCACTAATCTGCTGCAAGATCCTTGTTATATTAGTATACGCTGCTAATTGGAACATAAGTTAAGGCTCTTGATCCCTCGCTTCGATCGAGAGAAACAAAGAAGAACTAATTCGTGTACTTTTTTTAAGTACTAGTGGTGGTAGTGAACGAGATAGCTCAATATTAAGTAACTTTTTAAAAAGTAAAGTAAAAAAATTATTTTTAAAAGTAAAAAATAGTAAAAAAATTAGCAAATAATTTTTATGTCTTATTGGTTACTCTCGCAATACAAAATGAGCCAAGCGAAAAAACCAATCAGCATCGCGGAAAAGAGACAACAATACTTCGAGATTTTCGAGTATCGATTTAACACGCCTTTTCAAGAGTGATGAATAATACAAAAAAAAAATTAAAAGACTAATGCAAAATTAACTTTTCGCTTTTGTCATCGTAATTCCATACATCTACGATGAGTAATTCGGAACAGTAAACTACGATATTGTTTTGAATCCGAGCAACCAAGTGTGCCTAAACTTGCTGTTTCGCATTCTCGCTTTACTAAACGTAATTGTCGGTAATTGTCATCCTCCGTTTGCTGCCCGATCGATCAAGATCAGCACGAACGTCAGCGAGGTGAGTAACAAATTAGATTAAGTTATGTGCGAAGGGAACGCAAGCCAGATATCATTAATGCGATGCTATGTGCTCCTCCATGTATAATACGAATGCGCGTAGCGGCATCCAGCGCGGGTCGATACGGTTATTACTAAAGCAAATGGACGGATTACGGAGTTGACTGCACGAAACTGTTCTTTTTCAGGCTCCAGAGATAGTTATTCCTGAGTCTGAAATCTACTCGGCGCATACGGTCCCATCGGGACTTTCCGCGAGAAAAGCTGCGCTTTAAGTTTTGCAGCTGCTTCTGCAATTAGCTAAATTGCAAATCGTTTTGCAGAAATGTATAAAGTAATTGAAGCATGTATAAAGTAAGCAAATCTGTCGATTTTTGTGCAAATTAATGATTGAAACGGTTTCCCTTTACCTCGCACAATCCGAATCGCTGATACCAAAGAGCTCGACTTTATTTTGGTGCATCGGATATGTACGTAAAGCGCGTTTACTTAGCCTTTCCGATGATGCGGAGGCAACGGAGTTACGGATGAGAAGGTTAAATCTCTGATATCAAGCGTATCACGTGCTTGAATTTCATCATGGTGCACGTTACACGTGTAACGCATTTGTAGCGTAAATAGGTTATTGTTACGCGCAGCACAAGTGAAATTTTCCGATAATGAAGCTAGTCGTTGTGATCTGGAAGGCGACAGTGGCTATTAAACTAATGGCAATCGCTCGTAATGATTTAATTATCGATTACTGCTATTTTTATCGTGGAAAAGTAATTGCTATGCGTTCATTTTTCATTTTTAAAATCATCATTAATCCAATGACTTATCCAAAAAATGTTATTAATAATTTATTCTCTGATATGAAGATTATTATTAAAGTAAAGCAAAACAAACTGTTGAAATTTTTTTTCTAAACAAAAGTTTACTGAATAAGCGATCAATATTTATTGAAATTATATTAATTAATCATCTAATATCGTAAATATTTCATCTTTAAGTGATCTTATTATCTTTTTCATTTTAAAGATTATAGGATAATATTTTTATTAAAACAATAAATAAATTTGTTGCAAACTTGTGTCGTTGTTTATCTACTTTCAATATCGTTGAGTCTTTTATCAAGTCATATCTTATAAATATTTATTTAAAAAACTTTAAACCATTTATGTAAATCCATCTATGAAAAAATATATAATCCACCGTCATGTAGAAACAAAAATTTAAATTTCTTAAAAAAATAAGGAGACGATATATGTATTGAAAAAGTTTTTTTTCCGTTTTTAGTGGTCCATTATCGTATTCGAATATTGCTTCTGCGCGCTTCGATGTTCCGCTACGATCGTCAATAAAAGCCAACTGTTTCGAAACTTTTGGGAAAAAAAACTTCCGTAACGCAATCGATAGAGCGAAATCGATTGTTGTTTCAACGAGACGGGTATCCACATGCGTGGCATTCGCTATAGAGGCGTTTCATCGCAGGAGTGCCCAATCTTATGCATAGGAAAGCGATTGGTTCACGTCGTGTTTTTGTCATTCGCAGGGACCATTCTATACGTTCGCTAAATAACGGTGGCGAAATTCTCCCAGCAAAAATGAACGCTGCTGCGCGCTATATAAACTTTCATCAGTACCAACAAAAGTATCATTCGTATTTTAAGAATCAGTGCGAACATGGAAAGCATAGTTACAAAGGTTTGTATCCGTTGAAGTTTGATATGTTTATAATATAATAAATTGTTATTGCAATCCAAACATAATATGTATATGTTTCTATCTTTATTTGTTTTTTTAATATTGCATATTATTTTATAAATAATAAAATAAAATCTTTTACATAAATTCCCATCAACGCTAAAAACACAAAGAATTATTATTTTATTAACTATTTTCAATAGTTCAATGAAATTGTTCGACTTTTTACATGTCTTTAATATGTAGTACTGATATTTTATGTATTTTATTTCACTGCAATTTTTTATTGAATTCTAAACCAGTATGAGCTTTTTTTAAATCATATTAACTTGTTTATCACAACTCCCTCGTAATAGTAGTCCCTCATAAAGTAGAAAGCTCTCACTTGCAATCATCGAAAAAGTGCAAAATCCTAAACTTTATTCCGTGCTTTGTACGAAAGTACATGTAAATGGTAACAATTTGTCGACAGCTTGCCCTGTTATTGGCTGTATTGGCCCTTGCAACGATCCAAAGTGGATTGGCAGGACACGCTCACAGTTTCGCGCACTTTCATGGACCAGTCGTAGGACCTGGACACGAAGTGGTTGTTCACGATAAGCACGGCCATCATCATATAGACTACGTCGCGCATCCCAAGTATGAGTTCGCGTATGGAGTCGAGGATCATCATACTGGCGATTACCATGGACAGAAAGAACACCGAGATGGTAAGTCGGATTTTTATTTTATATAAAATTCCAGATAATAAAATATTCGCAAACATTGCATTAAAAATAGAATTATAATTGTAAATGCAATATTATTTGTAAGCATTTTAAACTAAAAGTAACTGCAGTTAATTGTTTAAATTGTGATGAAATTATTGCGTTTATGTTTACACAGAATTTGCAATTTCTTCATGCGTATTGTATTTGTTATTTCATTAAAAGTGATGTAAGTGTTATTGTTTAATGTATATACTATTATATTTGAACTCAGTCACTTTTTAACGATGGATTGAACTTCGTAAATTATTCAGCATCAAACTTATTAAAATTTATGTAATCATGCAAAGAGTTGTTGAATTTTTTTACGATATCCGCGCAACAGCGTGGAAAATGCTGTGGTTTAAATGTTACCGAAAGTTTCTGAAAAATTTCGATAAAAGTTTGTCTGGCGGATCTTCGCCGGAACGGGGAGATATTTGAAAGCGCAACTCTGAATCGCAATAAGCCGGACGGTAGAGCCGCGGCGTTTAAACTTATCGACACAATATTTTTTTCCTCGCCACTCTCGTGTTTTTTTTTATTTTTGCATAGCCGCGTCGGCGGTTAAAGATTATAAATGACGGGGTCAAATTACACGGCGGTACGCTTCGGTGCGCTCCATTTTAATTAAACATTGCGAAGGTAGTTATATTGACGTAACATAATATGCGGCACGTACACTACAGTAATATTGATGACAAATCCATGTGTTTAATTTTCTACAATTAATACACGTTTACGAGCGGTCATTGTAATATCCATCGCATATTGGTGCAAGAGTAGTTTTTCATTTGCAGATAAAAAGGTCGTTGGTGAGTACACCATCAAGGAACCGGGCGGTAATACCAGGACTGTAACCTACCACGCTGATCCACACGGTGGATTTTTTGCTCACGTCCACAACTCCGACGGTAATAACCATCACGGTGGTACGTATGGCGGTTACAGGCACCACTGAAGGCATCAAGAAACCTAAGTGTGATATACGACGGTAAAACGCTTAACCCAGATCACTACTTGCCTTATGTCATAATTGTTAAATAAATATTTGCTATTCTCAAATTTACGGCGCATTCTGCTTTCATTTTCATCGCCTACCTTGACATAAAAAAATTGCAGAAAGCACGAGGTACATGGAGAACTATTTCTCGCGTGAAATTCTTTAATTATTAATGTTACGTAACTGTAATTAAAACTTTCTTTAATTTTTTTATTCTGCAACTCCAATTAGAGACAGGTCTGTTACGTTTTTAATTCTTGAAATATTAAATGAATTTAATGAAAAGTCTTTTTTTTTTTTCAAGAAAAAAAATTTATATTTGTTCTCTTGTTGCATAAACTTGAAGAAATAGATATGCCGCTTCTATATCAAAATACGGAGCATATAAAATTACAAGTAGAAATTACAAGAAGAATTCTCTGCTGAAATAATACGAATTATACATTGTCTAAGGTAGACTTTATTACATATATATCAAATTTTAGATATTCATCGCTATGCGGTTTCGTTTATGTAACCGAAAGCGTTATTACTTACGGAATAGCAGCGGTGATTCAGAAGTGTAAGCAGAACAAATAAATGGACAGATTGCGTGTATATAGGTCTAGCTCAATGAGCGAGTGAGGTGCTCTAAGCTTCGGCGAACATATTGGGTCACGTATTGGGACCAGCGCGATCGCTATCACGCGAATAGACTAGCAGAAATTGAATTGCACTTGCGGAAGCTATACGTGCTATTGAATAGAGTGTATCTCACTATTATCGCATTAGAAGGTATAGCTAAAGGTACGATTTAAGTAATTCAAAGGCTCCGTCATTTGGTTGTGATTTCATGTCTCAGGAGACATCTCATTGTTTGCATTAAATTAGCAAGCGTTTAAAGGGAGAACTCTGTGAATGAAAATAATTTAAATTATGTTTTAACCCATAGATATGATAAATCTTGGATTCAAGATCATTCGCGAATTTCTCGGTTAGCGAATGCCTTTGTGAACATTCTGTAATTATCTTTAACATTTTCCTTAGCTGGTTAATGGATTTAGCTGATAGGACTGGTGCATTAATATTTACGCAAAGGGAAAAGCTAATTATCAGCGTGATGTTTTAAAAATAGTTTGAAAATCGGTCTTAAGGTATAATGAGTGCCTAAGTGATTAATGGAATAAATATTTATGCACGGTGTGGGCACGTCTGAGATGCAATTTCAGTGACTGAAGCTAAAAGGATGAAATTAAGATGTTGCTCTTTGAGTCAGAAGAGATACTGCGCCGAGAAAGAGAGCGCCGTTTCTCGAAGAACAAGCGAAGCTTAAATGTCGAGAAAGAGCTCGCTCGGCAGGCGTAGCTGTTTGGCATCAGATAACGTATTAATTTTTCAGGACGCATCAGAGATGCGAGTGAAAATTAACCTGGTGCATGCACCATCAACTCTCAAAGGCAGATATTTTGTATCGAACGCTTAAGATGTGTGAGATGACTTTGAAACGCGGGATTGCATCAATGCCTGCTTACAAATTCTTTTGAAAACGCGGTTAGACTGATTATTTTACGCGAGGCAAACCTCGAAAGAATAAATCACGGGACGCGAATGCACGGCGTGCTTGGGCCCCGTATATTACGCGAATAATCACGATTGATCATCGCAAGGCGGAAGAAAACTGCGGGAGATGATATATGAACGGCGAAACGTACAGCGCGCACGTGGTTTCAATGATTCCATTTACGTGAACGATAATTCGCCCAGTCTCTCCCCAGTATCGAGGCTCTCTTGCTTTTCGTTCTCTCTTTCTCTTTTATTTCTTATTTCCTTCTCTTGTCTTTTCTTTTTTTTTTTTACACAATTCATTGTTATGCACTCAGGCTTGCGATTACGAAAGAACTGCGTGCTTTCGCCCTTGCTCGCGGAAGTGACAAATGAAATTTTGTACGTCTCCACTTTCCCCACAAAACAAAAATAGACAATCCCGAAATTACTTTCCAACTTTGCGAGAAGAATAATTTTATCGGCATGTGTTATTCCGGCCACCTGCCGTTTCTTCCTTCCCTTCCGATTTGCTCGAACGCCTTAATTCTGTTTTGCAAATATACTAGGCAATCTACAGGGCTGGATCGCATTGTCTAAATAGAATTCTACAAATTCGAAAAAAACGAAAATCATTTAAGACGAAGAAACGTTTAAATCTGATGATTTCAGAAAGGAAGCACATAAAATCTCTTGTAATTATATGTTGGTTTTTGCAGTCTGTGTTATCCATCTTTTCTATTTATTTGTAACAACACTTACTACAAATGAAAAATAATAGACCGCATAAGATCTTTGAAGAAGATAAATAATCGGAATTAAAACGCGAAGAAAAGAAATAATTTATATTTCTCCGCGCGCAAGAAATTTCCTTAAGATAGCGATCTAACATTTCTAATAACCATTTCTCATTAAATTTTTTATTTAAAATATTGCTGTAAACATAATATTGAGGCAATTAAATTAATTAATTTTTAATATAATATACTGAAACTGAAGTTGTCTTGAAAATCAAAGACAATGACGTAAAGCTTAATAAGCAATGCAAAAAGTATAAAAATAAAAATGTTAATTATCATTAATTATTGCTTAAAATTATTGCATTGCATATAAAATATTGAATTTTAGAGAGCTTAATACGTTTATAAAAGTGGCATTTGTTTATAAAATCTTTAATTCGGCCCTGAGCACAGGACCTTAGTACCCCGTAAAGCGTAGCCACATTCAGTCGTCGTCACGTAAGAGGGATGGAGGCGGGTTGTCGGAAACAGCCGGTGGCAATAATGCGAGATGGACGTGATAGGGTGCGATCGATTTTCTCGATCTCGGAGAAACGGACTCCTTATTATTCCGACTGAGGCCGAGGCACTCCCAAGGAAGCGTTGTTATTCGATTCTGGCCGACGTCGCTCATTCTCTCGAATCCGCAGCCACCGCAAACCACCTTCCCCCCCCTTCGCACCTTATTTCCTTAGCCTACTTCGTGGCCGTAAAAATCCAATTCATCCCGGGACGCTGGACAGGAATAAGAGTATTCCGAGAACGTCGTCGTCCTCGTTGTCGTCGTCGTTGTCATCACATTCGTACGGCATAACAAACCACCGTGCGTCGAATTGAGTTACCCCCCCCCCCAAAGAAATTCAGCGATCGAAAATCGTTGACATCAATAGGTATCCGGCGAGTTCACCACACGACTATAAATCTATACAGGGTGTACGGTAAATCGTGGCACAATCGACGAGGAAGCGCTTTCTCGTGAAAGCAACTTAAAATCACAAGATAAATTTTCTTTATTGACTAGAGTAGAGAAAATTTGTAGAAAATATTTTGAAGAAAAATGTTAATCGTGAATGTAAAAATTATGGCGACTATTTAAATATTTTTGTTTGCAAACTTTAATTAGATAGTAATAGAGAAAAAGGATAGTTGATTGTGCATTTTTAAAAATTACATATCAAAGTTATAAAGAATCGTATATTATTCATTTGTACAGATCTTCCTTAACAAGTTCCAAACTGTCTAGGTCTAAACTTATTATTGATGCAGGAGAAAGCTGTTATCGCGTTTCAAAATCATCGTCATTCAGAAACGATCCCTTAGGTCTGCCGCTCAGGGGGTTTCACGATTCGCCGGCTTAAAGTGCCCTCACAAAAAGACCATTATAAATTCCATTAATACTTGCTGGGCATTCAGGCCAAGCCGGAGTTTAATTATCTCGTGGGCAGTCTACTCCGCACGGCGCTAAGTAAAGGGAGCCGGTATGCTGAATTAAGTAAGACTCGATAAAACGATAGTCAAGAATTAACAGGTCAACTCGCGTTCCCTCGGTAGAGGTTACTTTTCAATTTACGACATATATTACCGCAGCTTTTTCGACACCGCCATACGTTAGCTTAACTGTGGGTTATAAATCAGACACAATTCTTTAGCTTTTACGGCGAAGATTTACGATCATCAGCATTTAATCTTGGTAGTGTTAGAATCGACGCTTAATGCTACTAATCAATTTAATTAATAATTGACTCTCGATTTATATTTAACATTTATATATTACAATCTAATCAAATTTTAAGTTTTTCGCGGTATTTAATATTTTTCAGTTTTATGTTATGTTAATATGTGTTCAAATCGTTTGTAGATAGGTTGTAATTTTTGATTGATTTGAAATAATAGTATGTAAAATAACGAGTAAAATCACATAATTATTGCAATAATAATTATAAAATATGTTAGTTGTAATAGATAAATGGATAGACAAACTCTAACAACGCGCTTTAAATAAAAAAATATGAGGAGAGTCTCGACTCTCGCCGGAAGTTCTTAAAAGCACTTCCTATTTATTAATCCAAAGAGAGTACCTTTCAAACGTTCTACACAAAGTCTGAGAGAGAGAGAGAGAGAGAGAGAGAGAGAGAGAGAGAGAGTGCTGCGCAAATATGTTTATAAAGTAAGAACTCTTTTTGCTTTACGACGGCAGAAGCGGCTGGCGAGGTAACGATTTTCTTCCGTCGTGGATATACTTTGTTTTCTTAGGATGCAGCCTGATCAGAACAAAAGTTACGAACTTCATTGTACTTCATTGTAAAGTTCCCGACTAGGATAACGATCAGTTAGTAACGCCAGGACTCTCTTTTATTACAGGATTTATAAAGTAGAATGTTATGTCAGCGAAAATGCAAAGACAAGAAAATCACTTCGCGTGACATGTATTTTCTCAAACCTTATTTTACATATTTTTGTTCAAACGTAATCTTATTTTCATAAAATAGATTTTTTTTTATCGTAGAATGTAAATCTACGGTAAATCTCTCTCAAATTGATCTGAAAATTCAATTATATTAATTGAACATTGGAATTAATTTTTCTTTTATGAAACTTGCATTAAGCATGAAACATCATTTTAGGGCAATAAATAATTTTGTCATAAATAATCTATACCAATTATGTCAATGTAAATTAAATTTAATCTCAGTTCTAAGATTTAGAAAAAGATGAAAAGTAAAGTAAACGAAAATAAAGTTAATTTACATTGACATATATGGACATTAAAAACTGGAATTTGTTATATAATGCAACAATACATGACGAAGATAAATGTGCGAAACACTTGATTTTTATGTGTGTTCGAGAACAAGAGAGCATGAAGAGAGAGAGAAAGAAAAAGAGTTCTCTCGAAAGAGCGTTTTATAAGTCTAGTTCTTTGGAAGGTTCGATCACAATGGCATGCCATTATCAACATGCTTCAGAGGCCAATCGAGACTTTGGCTTATCGCTTGTTACCAGCTTAACTCGTTTCCATTTAACTTTTGTAACATCAGTCGTCCCGTTTTCTAAGTAATTTACTCAATTCATAAATTCTAATCCAATTATATATGTAAAAAATTGTCAAAAGTTCTATTTTTAAATTAATATTCAATTAACTGCTTCTTTTGAAAGATAATATCATTATTATATATAATTATATTGCAATTTTTATAATAACTTTTAATCTACTGATTTTTATACATAGAATATGCGACAATTAAATGTATTTTCCGTCATATATATATATATATATATATATATATATATATATATATATATATGTCATAATAGTTAAATATCAATATAGTAATTAGATTATATTGCCACATGTTATTCTAATAATATATGTTGAGATTATATTATTATATTTTTAATTTTTTTTATTCTTTGCAATTCACAGATAATATAGACAATTTTGACGTTGTATGCTTTTTTAAATTCAACTAAAGATTCGGTTCTTATCATAATTATCTGTTCGTACATGTCATTTCTTTGTTTAACTGGAACTATTCCTAGGTTCGAATGACGTTTCAATTATCGCATTCACTGGGTTTGCCGACGTTTCAATGGAATGAAAAGTAAAATCGCGGAAACGGGAGCAGAGGTTTATAAATCCCGCGATGCTATCTCATTGCGAGGCGTACATTCACTCTTGCGAGTACATTTCCATCGTTCTCGCAACTTTTAGTGCGAGAGGAACGGATTAAATCCGCCGGATGTTTGGCAACGCAACCCGTCCCCGCTTATCCTATAAAACACTTTTATCCAATACGTATCCAAGATTTCCATAAATTTGCGCAGTTCTCCTAGCGCGTCCGCGATAAAGCATCGTACCCGGGACGGAAATGCGCCATGAAAATATTCCGCGGTAACTTCTCGGGGCTGCATCACGCATGGCAGACTCGTGGAGCTCTGACGGATTTTGTTTTTGCGACAAAGAAACTGCTGCTTCCTTTGCCTTTCGATGCGACACGGTTCGTTTATCCGAAAGCGGAGGATCGCTCACGTTACTTATGAACCCACGTTACCCTTTCTCTTCTCCTGAGAAAAGAATGGCCGATACTCTCGATTACGTGCGGTCGGCCGTAGTGAAACTTTCGGAGACTCGGTACAAAAAAACCAGCGGAAGGATTGTAATGGACAAAGAATCGAGGATGAATTATTGCGGAAACGTTAAGTAAAACAGCCAGTCAGCTTGAGCAGAAATGATATTTGTTCCTAGCAAACATGAGACATGTCGCGTTTAATGAGCTTTCTGTTATGGTAAAGACTGTTAATAATTCATTTTAATCTCTGATTGAGGTTGAGGATTTATTAAGTCTTTGAAATTACCTTTAAATAATTAACATAAAAATGCACAAATAGCTTTTGTCTATAGGAGTCGTATAGGCTCTTGCGTTTTAATCTCTTTATACCTTTTGAAAAATGTTTATTCTTAAACGTCTGAACAGAAAACAATACACATATATATATATATATATATATATATATAAATAATAAATATGTAAAATCTCTTACATTCCAACTTTTTTTAGTATATTATATCATATTACATGAGAAAGAGACTAAATAGGATTGAGAATAATTAAAGATTAAGATTTTTACATAGTAAATGAGAGCAGTTAGAATATATCAAAGGCATTGTTGCCTTTTTATGTTGACATGAATTGATTACGCTGACTCCAGAGGGCAAAGCTCCTTCGTTCCAAATTAACGATGACCTTTCGATTTGACAAGTTGCAAGCTGTCTTTGAAACTGCATTGAAACTCCACTAGATATATTTGCGGAAGCCAGTCTCTGGAAAGAAGCGACTTTATTTCTCGGATTTTCGCATGCGCCAGTCGCGAATCGAGGCAAAGCAGAGTATGCAATGATATCGGAAAAACGGGGCGACTATATAAAGGGATGGAGGCGGACAACGATAAAGGAACAAGCGAAAAGAAGTAAAATAAGGAAGGAGAGAAGTTCTTTCTCGCGCGACGTCACCGAGGTGTTTGGCGCTTTCGTAGCAAATAGTAAATTCTTGAGTGACGATAATTTTGCGATGCTCTATCCATCGCTTCTCATTGTTGCCGGATAACATTAAAGCTTTGGTCCTTTGCCAAGATACATCTGCCAACACTCACCCTTTTCATAGACATGTTCATACATGCACAGAATGATTCAGAAAACGTGAAAGCGTACAATAGGAATGAAGTCTACAATAAATTTTAATCAATTTCGTCTCAACGAACACTTATAATTATTAACTACTTCTTATTAAGAATTTTTATAAATTCTTCTTAAGATTATAGGTGGATTTTTAACTAAAAACCTATAAGATAATACAGTTATCTTGTAAGTATATATTTTGAAAAACTGAAAAGATTTGATAATTTCTTTTTCTTTCCTTTATTCTTTCGCTTTCCCTCCTTCTTTCCTTTCCTTCCTCTCTTCTTTTGTTTTTTCTTCCTTCCTTCCCTCTATATTTTTCTTTTTTTCTCTCTCTCAATTACTTCTATTCGTTCCTTTTTTCTCTTATTTTTTTTCTCGCTCAGTATTTCGCATTCATTATTTCTATCTTCTTTTTTCTCTTTTTTTTACCCTCTTTCTTTCAATTACACTCTTTTCCTTTCCCTCTTGTTGTTATTCCATTTTTCTTTCTCCCTCTCTCTTTTCTCCTCGTACTCTGTTTCTATCTTCCATATCCGTTTCTTTTCTTACTCTTTGTATGCTATGTGTGACTTTGCATGACAGAGAATCGATTGTCGGTCTATTCGGGTTTCGTTTCCGCCGTGTTGCGCGCTTCCCCTTTACGGCCACGTATATCGCGAAAGACGACGCATTTTATTCAAGGGGACCACCGTTGCGCTCGTTTTGCGGACACACGTCGTCGAAATTAAATTCCCCCTCTCCTCCCTCCATGCTGACACTCAACGACTCTTGCGATACCAATTCCCTCGGATTTTTCAAAGGATGGCTTATCTACCAGGCATTGTTTCTTGACCGCGACGTAAAGAACAACAAGCGTGGACACGCAGCAAGTCAGTCCGTTTAATTTCCGTCCTTTCTCATCTCTTCTCTCTTTCATTTTCCCTCTTCTTATATTTTCTTTCTCTCATTCTATACAAGAAGCAATTATCCAATGGGAAAATTTAAATATTCTCATAATTTCCCTTATTTTATCATTATAGAACATGGCGAACAATTATACTCAATTTTCGGGGAAAAGTGTTTAACTTCTTACTAAAGAAGATATTGTCTCGCGAAAGTAGTCCACTATTCTTTTTGTATTTCTTGGCAATTTATGGAGCTTTTTATATTTCTTGTACTTTTAGCAGCATAAAGGCTTTTAGTATTTCTGAAATTTTAAAGAAGAAATATATAAGTATGTATCAACGTTTTATTTACAATAAATTAATACCAATTACATTAATAGTTTTCTACAACTCAATTTTAGCGAACGATGTATTACATTACATGTACCTAACTATCTATATTTGCTGCGTGTTCATTGTATTTCCATGTTAGACTTTTGTTAAGAAAAAAATATTAACCAACATATCGAACTCATCTGGAAAGTATTTAAGAACAATTCATTCAATTCCGATATGGTCGGTGTAATCGATACTGTTACCCGTATATCAGGTGGATTTTCTTGTACCGAAGGCGAGGGCACGTAGATTTATAGTACGTTTTTATCGTATTTCAACTTAACTGCTACACATACATTTCGACGTCAACGCAAGTACGTTAAAGTCACGAACACGAGATTCTTCTTACCACCATTTTGCCTTGGTAGCTATTCCACAGTTTCCCGTTATTGTGCGCAGTCACTTATTTTACCCGAACTTGAAAGAACGGCCGTTGGGCAACTCGTGATTTCGTAGATTCACATTTATCACACGTCCTACAAGGGCTACAAGATGGTGAATCTACATCCGACGGAACTGTTTTCCGATATTACTGTTCAATGATCTCCGAAGATGATAGGAAATCACCAGCTGTTGTCATAGACGTGAAAAGACTACGGATTATAAACGGGTTCGTACACCCCTTGCCTTTCGGAAAAATAGATTATCGATTACGTTGTACCGTTCGGCTGGCGTTGACAGCAGCGTCGCTTGAAGCGGCAGCCTAGCGATTTTAATGAAAAGTTTCTTTATTGGTATTTGGATCGAAAATGTCGTGACGGTACAATCAAAACGCACTGCGGGCATTTTTATTTCGTATCGAAAGAGCACAAGATCAGAATGCCAAGCAGCCTGCCGTTTGCGGTATGGGAAAGCGAGAGCGGAGAGAAAAATAGAATTTCATTATTGTGTAAAGCTGCTCTCGGGTAAAGTCGTGCTTCCGTAAAATTTCATCTCTGTTTATGCCGGCACACTGCATTCTATTAAATTGAAACCGTCATTCACGCAGTGAGTATTCGCAATGTAGGATTCTTACGTACGTGAATGGAGACTTTTATCCGCCTTTGAATTTGTCTCTCTTTTACACATCAAAAAATATTTACTATTCAAGCGACATTTCTTCCCGTTATTTCTCAGACATTATATTATTTCGATTTGTTCACACACATTCTTACAATTACATTTCCATACATCTCTTTGAAATTGTTTTTTATTTTCAACTCACAATTAATAGAATTACACGAAAATTATAATCCTCTTTTAAAAGGGAGATGTAGAGATTTAATTGTTGCCCCATCTCCGCGATGCTGATTAGTTCTCTTGTGCTTGGCTCACTTCGTACTGCGAGAGTAGCTATCAGCGTGGAGATATGTGCTTAATATGTTTATCTGTATATTAAGCTATCTGAGCCAAATTATCACAACGTAACGAATAAGATATGAAAATTATTTGCTAATTTTTTGTTTCTAATACTAATTTTTTTGCTTTAGTTTTCAAAAAGTTACGAGAGGCTCGATAGCTCGATATTAATAGCGAATTCGGGTGGTCGCACTCACAATCAGTGCACATTAAAGACGTTATACACTGATCTAATCTAAATGTGAAAGTGAATAATAAAATGCCTAATAAATATTTACAAAAATAGCACAATAGCACGATAAAATGAATTAAAGATTTTGGTTTTTAACATGTCTCTATATTTATGTTAAGCATCTATCCTTACGTCGATTTATGTACAACGGCTTTAATGTGCACTGAGTGCGCACTAGTGCGACCACCCGAATTCGCTATAAGTAACTTTTTAAAAACTAATTTAAAATATATTTATAAAATGTATATAGATATATATATATATATATATATATATATATATATATATATATATATATAGATATATATATATATATATAGATATATATATATATATATATATATATATATATATATAACATATTGAGAATTTATGTGAAATTGTTCTATCATTCCTTTAATACGTTCACGATGCATAAATATTTGTTTTGATAAATAGCAATTTTAATCCATAATTAACGCATGACAAAACTTCATCGTCGTGAAACACGCAGCGGAGCGTTCTTCCGTTTGCATTGGATTCCACATTTTTTCTATCTGCTTCACGTCCACCTTTCTCGTTGGCTCGATTGCGGCAAAAGGAAAGAGTCGTACGATGAAGCGAAGAGTGAATATCGGAATATGTGATTCGATGAAGCTCAAGCGTGGCGGCGGCAATGGCGGCAGCGGTGGCTGCTGGCGCGAGGGTTGCATTACCATTTTGGCCGTTGGCCAAACCCAGTCTCCAAACTCCGGGAATCTCCGATAAAAGATAAGCCCTCACCTCCTGCTCGCGGTTAAATTCAGACGGCACACCCGGTAGATAAACATACCCGGGGGAAGCCAGTCCCGCACCACTCTCCTATCCCTCCTGTCGACTTCTCCCCGGTTGCTGGGGCCGCATCGGGGATTTCCGTAGATTTACAAGCCAAAATTTCCTTATCGCAATCAACCGGCTATATGTTTCTTCTGGCGGTCTTAAGAAACGAAATCGAAAGGAAGGGAGTTATTAATCTCGCAGTAATATCGTCTGTGGAACTCCGCCGAGAGCATTTTCTCTCTCCCTCGAACGTACATCAGTATAATTCGTGCGCGTTGAAAGTACTGTTCAGTGAAATCAGAACCCCGTGAAGAAACTTAAATTAAAACTTTCTCGTGAAATATATTGAGGTACTTCCGAAATGTATTAAGGTTCATATAATAGAATTAATTTACTTAAAAATGGATATAAAACAATTATTAAATTTATTCGCGAAAGTCATATATCAACACTTTTATAAGTTTCTATTGAGTGATTATATACTAAGCTTTATCACACTCCCTCTCTCTTTTTCACCTTATATTCTTCCTATATAATTGTTTCTTTTTGAAGACAAAAATTATTTGTTAGCATGTTACACATTAAATGATATGTGCATACAATACTTAACATTTATTATTTTGCATTAAAGTCCTGTAAAAATTTTACGGTTTGTATTTCACATAAATTGAAATGAACAATTACGTCACATTGAAGTATTATAAATTTTTTTTTCATAGGCAGAAGTTCGTGTTGCTTCTATTCTTAACGAGACGATGACGTGAGCAGAGTTTTTCGTACATTCAATCGATATCTGTCAAATATATCCTCCGGCTGTCCACAAGACTATGATTAACGATGATGATGAAGTTCGCACACGAAAAAGGGTAAATGAAGACGACGTAGATTGTGGGGCGTGTAAATGAACGATTGACTTTGCTGATATCAAAGCTGGTGACAAACACCCTCGAAATGTTGTAATATGATAAATCAGAAAGCAAATTATACAAAGAAGATATAAAAAAATCAGACGCGCCTATATAGATATAGATAAATAGATAGTCTATATCAACGTGTGTATTGAAACTATCTTTTCTCAATCATAACTTGTTTGATTAATAAGTAAATTGTATATTAATAAATAAATAAGATTTTAATTTAATTAATTAATTAATTTTGTTTTTTTCTCTTTTTAATAATTTTAAAAAATAGAATAATGTCAATTTTATTCCATGTATATGTACATATGTGTATCAATATATCTATAATAATATAATTAAGATTCCTTTAAGTCATATATGTATGTTTCCTTTACATCTGTTAATACAAAACTGATTTAATTGCGAAATGCAGGTAATGGAGGGCAAAGATCTAATAGAGCAGTGAAGGTAACATAGAAGGCTAACTATTCATGAATACTACAACTGCGTTGAACGGTAACTACTGACGCAAGCAACAACTAAACCGAACCTGAATTACTGACGTTATGATCTAAATGAATTAGATGGTTTCAAGGAAATTATTGTCAGAGTATGTTGCAAATTATTGTACAGTTGTTAGAAACTATTATTCCAATTTGTGAATACTTTTTATATAATTATTTTAATACTTTTTATGCGACTCTATTTTTAGATAATTTTCTAAAAAATGTAATGTATCTGAAATAATTTCTAAAGAATTTAGTTGTTGAAAGATATATTTAGCATCAAAAGCAATCAAAAGAAAATACGATAAAATAAAAAATTTTTTTTCAAAGCACCTAAAAATTTAATATAATTAAGCAACAGACAATTAAATCACTCATATATGTAATCATATATGTATTCATATATATGTACTCATGTATATAATTACAATTTCAATTTCCTCATTGTGTTTGAAACCGTTAAAAAAACTTTTTTTACGTCTCCAGTTAATATTTATTTAAAGCTTTACATACTTTTTAAAAACGTGAGCTTTCATGATATCTTGACTTGTATTATTGTATGAGCGTGAATACATATTGCATCGTGTTGTATTGTAAATCACTTCAGTGAGCTGTAACGTCAGATAGATAGTATTGCTTTTTCTAGAAAACACAAAAAGGCGAATATTGTTACATCACGTAGATCTGTAAGCTGACATCAAACGGTGGATCTGAAGCCGCGACATATACGAAATGGATGCCACGTGATCCTTTTATCAGCATTCCAATTGTTATGAGTTTCGTTCGTTTAACTTAAAAAACGGTAATAGAATTTTTATTACATTTCTGGTTGGTATATCTTTCCTTTTTTCTAGGATTTCTTTCAAGCGTTATTTTTGTACTTTGCTTTTATATTACAAAGGACTATACTACAAGATTGCTAAAAACTTTAAAATGTTTAAAAAATAATCACTTATATCATGTTAAAATATGTATTACATAAAAGATTCTCTTGATATATAAAGAAATAGAAATTAATAAAGATTAGATTAGTAACTAAAAATTAAATTATACATATGTATATTTCTTCATCATTTATTACGGGATTTATTTTTGGCACAATTATTTGAAAGTTGCACGCGATTATTCGTAAAATCCTAACATAAAGTTAAGATTAATTTAAAATATCAAAAGTTAAGGAAAATTCCCAACTTAAATTGGATAATTTGCTATAAATGTTAATAATTTATCAATGGGAGAAATTGAGGGGTACATCAGTATATTCGTAGAATACTTCTTGATTATTACTTCTTGGCTCGCTCATACTCCGAAGAAGGACTTCCTATTACAGGGAAAAGGATAAAGCATTATATTCGCGAATTTAAATAAGTGTTATGCTTCAATAATGGAAATCCCGCTTAACCGTACGGTAACTTTTCGTGTTCTTCAGAGAGAGCTGGCACCATTTGAGGTTCGTAACGAGCCTTGGCAGCAGAATTGCCGCGATCACAATGCAAAGGCGAAATCGTACGGGAAAACTCCCTTTATCAAAGCGTTTCAGCGCATTAAGGTGGCCCACACCGTATTATCACTTTCAATTTATTCTCCTTTCCTTTTCTTGACGATTTCACGAGCGCGATATGAGGTCGAAATCGAATCTTCGCTATCTGCTATAATAGATATGTCATTTGTCTTTTGTCTTTTGATAGAATTTAGAAGAAAGATATAATAGATTTATTTTCAATAAAATCAATTCCGTTCTTTAAAATACTTTATAACATATTACGACTTATTGTCCTAAATGTGTTTAAAATAACGTTTCTCTTACTCCTTTTTCATTATATTTGACATTATATTTGGCATTATATTTGATTTTTTCCGTTGTATTTTTTTAATGTTTTGCAAAAACACTATTTTTTTTATTTCATATGAGAGAAATATTAACAGATTTTACGTAGAGACAGTATTAAAATAAAAAATATACTTAGAGCGCGCTTTTCTTTTATACATATATTCCATATGTTTGATATCTTTCTTTTTTGATATGTATTTCTGTTTTATCTCATATTGAGAGATTATTTCCGTTATCCAAAGAAAATTTACTGGATTTAAATACGATTTGGACCCCAATATCAAACTGCTTCCCTTCGAGTAGACTTGATCCGCAAATACAGACGCCTGACAAGCTCGCGAGCCTTCAAATTACAGTGGAAGGAATGTTCTCCAATTCGATGGGATGCTCGCACCTGGTTGGTGATTGATCCCTACCAAGCCATTCATTTAATAAATTAAATTACGTAGAGCTGACAGCAAAATCAATCATATCGCTTTTGGTTAGTGATCAATTTTATAACGCCGCGAAAATTAAAATATATTAGCCCGTCAGAATGCCGACTATGTACATTAAATAATAAAAATGGAGTCTGGTTTATAGATAAATGTGTATTGACATAAAATTAATTACACAAGTCATAATTAGTTTTACGAGATAATTAAAACGCGTAAAAATTTGCTAATTTGCAATTTTGAAATGCTTGAAATATGCATTTCATTTATTTAAAGCGCATCGAAATACCCTCCCCCCCCCAAAAAAAACACGAAAAACTCGGCCATTGCGTAATACAACGCTCGTTCGCACGTTATATTATCACGCTATTGACAAGCAATGATAAAAGTGTTTTCGCGTACTCGGCAGAGTGAAGAATGATCGAGTTCTGTAAAATCCCATCGAAATTGCAACGGCAACGTAAAATGACAAAGCAAAATGACGTGACGGACATTTCGCGTCGTTTAGATTACAAAGCTTACATGTACCCTGCATAAAGTGACTGCATTACTTTATTACCCACCCCTACGTCGTAACGCGGGTCGTGCGTTTCTCCCGTCGTTCGCGGTGAGAAGTCTTTCATTCCCCTCACGACACCGGGATGCCTGTACGGCTTTGTTACCCCGTCGCAAGATTAACGAGGTCTCACGCAAGGGAAGTCTGTTTGTTCGCTGCACACGAAGCTGATGGCAGTGTAACGAGACGTGTTCACCACCGTGCACATAAGATTGAGCCTTCCGAGGCGAGACGGGAAAGCGGTCGCGTGGTAAGCGTGCGGATGAGGCGTGTGTTGGGTCAGTCTGTGCGAGTTACGGAAGTCGCGGTAGCTTAGGGCTCCTCATTCAACGGCGGACTTTAACGGTTTTTAACATGCGCGAGTAACGACACTTACTTTCGAATGTACTTATGTGCACGCTACGAATAATCATTCTCTGTTTCGCAATTGTTTTCATATTTAAATCGAGGTAGGCTAACGATTAACGTACACGCAAAATATAAGATACAGCGGCGTATGAAAAAGAATGTAACTGATGTAAGATTATAATATTTAGTGAATAACCAAGTGACTCGAAGCACGATTACGTTACGTCGTACTTTTCGTATGGAAATATCCGAATTGTCGCTGTATATTGTAAAGTGCGTGCTAAACTTCCCACTTTACAATGCAATAGTGTGCTATCTCTCCCAACTGTGACATTTGTTCTCTTTACTTTAATCAAGAATATTTCGCAGTATTGACCAGCACGGGTATTATGTTAATGTAACGTTGACGCTCTAGATCGATAGAAGCTGGGGACTTTATGTAACGTCAATTACGATATTGCGAAAACAGATGTACGTTATATAAAAGTCATAAATATGGAACATATACAGATGTTTTGTGCACAACAACACATTTTGCAATTTCAGAAAAAATATTTTATAAAAACAAATACAGTATAATTAAATCCATTAACAAACACTTTTATTTGTGACAAAAGTTTTGCTATAAATTACATTGAATTTAATAAATAAATTTACTTTAATATTTTTTCTGCATCGTGTTTTTAAATATATTATTGTTTAGTTAATTTTGCAAGCAACATTATTATTGAATAAATGTTATATTTTTGTGAAAGAAATAAAATAATTAATTAATTAAATCTTTAATTAAAAGTGTTTACAATTGACAAATCTAATATTATGAACATTGTACTTTATTTTATTAATATAATGGATATAACCACTTGAAATTCGTGTGTAGTTGCAAAATTTACGTTTAATTTCAATTCACATATAATAAATTTGGACGAGAATATCAATATTAGCGATATAAACGTAATCGACATTTACATATCATTTCTTGCTTCCTTTTACAAGTGGAATTCCAGAACGATTAACAATTGCACGTTAATGTATCAAAAGGGAAACTATATGTTGCAAACTACGAAGCAAAACACACGATACAAATCGTAGAGTTCTTCCCCCCCCCCCCTCATCTGAATTTCACCTCGTACGGGATTATTCGCGGCTCGCATACAAAGATCTACTCTCGATCTAAAATTCGTCGCGTCTAGATGCGCCTCCGGAGTCCAGGATGATACAGTACCGCGCCATACGTTGGCGTTGCACGAACCGGGGGGGGAAGAGAGAGAGAAAGAGAGAGAGAGAGAGAGAGAGAGAGAGAGAGAGAGAGAGAGAGAGAGAGAGAGAGAGAGAGAGAGAGAGAGAGAGAGAGAGAGAAAGAGAGAGAGTGAAGAGTCATGTGGACGCTCGTGTGACATTGCTGTCTCGTATCGAGAAAAATTACCATATCATGCAAATCCGGGCACGAGCCCAAAACACCTCCGGTCCGGTGCAACGGTCCCCCACGGCTACGGACACGGGCGATGGCGGGTGGCACGTTTGGATAAAAGTTGATAGAGCGTAACGCATTTGTGCTGCCAACACGCAATTCCGGCCGACCGAAACAACAGTGACGAGACGACCCCCTCTGCTTTGTGCTCTCGCGCAGTAGATCGCTCGAAAAACGGCATGCCCGACGGGATACGAGGGAACGATCGGCTCTAATGGAGGCCGTCCCGCGTGCTGCATCAACGATTTTTGCGCCAATATTGATACGTCCGCTAAACGCGCAGTTTATAGCCTGTAGAGGTGGACTTGCGCTTGGATGAATCGCGTAATACGAGCCGCTGCAAAACGGTATGCAGCTTGTCCTAAAAGGGCACGTTATTTCCAACAATATGCCTCGTTTACGTTGCTCCACATCATTTTTGTTTTTATCTTTCTTCAACTTGAAAGCTAATAATTAATTAAATCTGATGTACATGCTACAGACAAACGCAATACTGATGAATGCGCGTCTTCTTTAGATTTTATTATTTCGCATTTAACGTTTTGATTTTTATAAACACTTATTAGCATTATCTGCATAATAAATCAAATAAGTAATTTTTATTTATTTGAATAAATTATAGAACTAAATTTATTTTTCATTATTCTATAAGTCTGAATAGGACACGATTTGAAATAATTTATAAAAATTTGATTATGAAAAAAAACAATTTTGTTTCTTTATGCAAAAGATTTTATCTCTTTATATTTATCTCTTTATATTATTAATCAAGCAACATGCCACATTTTCTAAAATTTCATAATTTTTTAATAGTTAAATGCTTGATCGATTGTACGTCATATTGATCCGCAAATAAAACAGAAGACATTTTAGTGCATTTGTAGAATCTGAAGATATGGGATATACAAGATACAGAAGAGATATACGATATGGTGAGGAATAAAAATGTGTCTGGAATGCGTGTCGATTTATATAACGTGCATCCTGCAGCGTAAACATTATCTCTACGTGGTCTCACGTGTGCCATTCCGCGACACGTACATCGATAGCATTTTCCTCGGAGCCATTATTGTTGGATCTTCGCCTCATCTCGAAGTGGCTCGACCATTATTGAAAGAACAATAGCCCGCGGCTGTGAGAGAAGTCGGTGAAAACGTAGACGCATCGTAGAAAGACGAGCCACTCCCGAGTTTGGAGCACCCTTGGTG
This sequence comes from Tetramorium bicarinatum, assembly GCA_928718305.1. Lineage (NCBI taxonomy): Eukaryota > Metazoa > Arthropoda > Insecta > Hymenoptera > Formicidae > Tetramorium > Tetramorium bicarinatum. The sequence goes on from OV788325.1 coordinate 34,622,739, forward strand.
ATCGTTTCGTTCCTCGATCGCTCGTTACTATTATTCTCGGCAAACATAACACGTATATATGTAAGATATATACATATATATATATATATCAATTCCATAATCGATGTTTCCCCCCGCCTCCCCCCCCCGCTCCAAAGAACAAGCTCATCTTATTGTTAGTTGAACAATTACAAGTATGTAATCATATTAGATCATGTATGTATGTACAATATAATAACATAATAAATAATTAGAGTGGAAGAAAAAGAATATAAATACATCGATAAAAAAATGAAAGTAATTTAAAACAATTCGTTCTATTAGAAAGCAGTATAATTTTTTTACGTATCGTAAATAAAAAGTCATTGGAAAATAACTATTCAATAACATAAAAAGCATTATTTTTTATTTATATAAAATAATAAAAATTAGAATATTCATTTATAATGGCATGCTATTTGTTGTGTAACGCGAATAATATTTATTTTATTAATTTTCCTAAATAAATACGCGTTGTTGCAATCTAATGCGTATGATGATAGAAACTAATTATTGAATCAATTGCACAGTCGCGTTCGCATTTACTTGGCACTTCCTCCCCTCAGAGATACTCAATGCCGTGACAGTTAATACAGCTATCGATCCCTCTACAGCCAGGTTCGTAATCGGCCATTATCAACGTTAGTACTTCGTCTGTGAGCTTCCGGTTTCTAGTAAACTCGAATGGATTTACAGGACGATGGATTGCACTGACGTGTTTTCCTCGAAAATAAAATCCGGTTTAAACCGCAAGTCGTTGTCATGAGTGGCCACAGCCCGGGGTACTTGTCGTTCAGAAAGTAGAGATCAAGTAACGATGCATTCCACCTCGTTGACGGAAATTACACCGGTCAGTACACGTCGGTCCAATTACGGCGACTGGGATGCGGTAATTGGGGGAGGGATGTGGGTCGGAGGCTGAGTCGTAATCGGATTACACTTTGAGAGTACCGTAATCCAAAGTCCCTCTCTCTCTCTCTCTCTTGCAAACAATTAAATTTCGCGGTATTGGCTATATCTCTGGCAATTCTCCAGGACACATGAGCCACCTCCTTTACGCGGCCATTTGACTTTTATGATGCAGCACTCGGAAGGCAGAATCGTGGAGCTGAATTCAGCGAGGTAGGATAAGCAAACCAATATTTCGCGCGACTGTATGCAGGTTACAGAAGGTCCAGAGATTACAAAGCACTGACCTAGCAATCCTCCGCCTCTACCTGTTTCTCGTGCATCGGAGTATCCAGATTACAGAAAACATCTTTCAGAATAAAAGATACAAGTAAAACTAAAAGAAGCGGAGGGGGAAAAAAGGAAAAAAGAAGAAAAAGAAGAAGTAGGTTAGACGGTAAAGGGTCTGAGATAACGATTGCGAAAACAATTGGATATTGTAATATTACGTATCAAATGAAGATTAAAATTACCCGCCTTTGTGAACTTTCAGTTCAATTATAAAAATCCAGTAAATTAGAACGATATTATTTTCTGTGCTCTTTAAAAAAAGTTACGAGTCTGTCATAAAAACACGCGTATGAAAAAGAATTTAACTACTTTTATAATGCATCTTTTATATGAAACATAACGTAATAAAGTACCATACTTTAAATAAATTTATTATTTACAGTTGCAATATAATGTTCTACAATTGATTATATTACAAGCGAATGTGTGATACCTCGAATAAATAAATGCAATCTGAATTACAAATACCCTGGAAAGAAAATTCGCTCGAGTGAAATGCTTCGTCGAATACAAAAGGACGAACACGAGAGATACGGAATAAAATCTAAGCATCTCTCTCTCACGGAGGAATTCTGTTGCGTCCTTTGGGAGCGAAAAGGGTTGGATGTCGCTTGGCTATGACACACTAGTAAAGCGTTACTGTCGCAAGGACTAGCGTGAACTCCGGCATGTCGGGCGTATATTTCCGCATCAAAACCGGGGCAGCGTCGTATCGAAAGATCGAGAGCATCGTGAAGAGAAAGAACTCTGTGTTATGTACATAGGTACGAACATCTGGTACGACTCGCGAGTTAACAACGGTCGAATAAATTCCCGGCGATATTTTCAATCCCGCACCAGGAGCTCGTCGGGGAATTCCAAACGGAATTCTCGCAACATGAAAAGTCACACAAATGCAACAGAAACGCTTGACGTTACATACAATGGCGGAAGGATTTACATAAGAACAGGAGCTTAAAGCATAAAACGATTCCGATCCCGATCCACGAGATGTAACATGTGTATTACGTCTTTATTTATACCATTGACAGGAAAAAAGAAATGTACTTCAATATTTTTGAAAATCTTGACATTCAGGAAAAAATTATCATTTAAATAATCATTAAAACCACAATTATTTTCATATATTATGTAGCTTCAAAAGTCAATATTCGAGAATAATTTTGAAACTATTAATATTATAGTACTTCAAAAACTGATGATTTTATTCTTTTCTAATATTTTTATACAACACTCTTAATTTCACTTTTTGTACATATTTGTCTTTTCTACATTTTAACTTAAAAAACTATTTCATATAAATTTATTTGAATTTAATATGGACCGAGTTGAACAATTAATAAAACATACTATGTAATTCTATTACTTATGCATGCTACGTATATTATCGCTATCAAAATCAAAACACTATTATGCTCTAAGCTTATAATTTTTTACATAAATCTTCGCGCGTAATTCCTATTATATTAAGAACATATTCGATCGACAAGTCGACAACTATCAGCTCAAAGCTAGTTTTAGTAACCCGATTCATGCAGATTGGCCGAATTGAATATCGGGATTAAATCCGGCTTGGCTATCTCCGTATAACGGAAGTTCCCAGGCGGTAACTTGGCTCAGAGATCTCGGTGGTTCCCTTCGCGAGATAGTCCCTCGCTCGCGGATCGAATCCCGGCGATCTTATCCGCGACGTAGCTACGCACACTTCTCGAACCGTCTCCGTAATGAGCGTTAAATCCAATTTGCTAGCTCGAGTAAACTGATAATAAACTGATAATAAACTAATAGCAATGAAATAAATCTCAAGCTTAGGTCAGCGACCGTAAACCTAATATTTGCGCAATTTTTTATCTCGTAACGCGACTTTGATGTCCTAAAACAACTACAACTCATGCAAATCTATTGCCCCAAAGTCTGATTGCGATTTCAATTGTCATTTCCTGTCGGCACGAAATCCAAGCGCGAATTTCTCGTTTGAAAATCGATCTCGCATTTTGCCCGATATGATTTGATATATCTGAAACAAAAACTGATTTTCTTCCACTTTTGCTATCAAAAGAATTTTCAGAGAATTATTTCAGAATTATATTATATGTTGCAGAAAAAAATGCAATATTTTATTTAAATACTCTTTTATTGCTCCCTCTCTCTCTCTCTCTCTCTCTCTCTCTCTCTCTCTCTCATTTTTATTTAATTATTTTATTCACAATCTAAAATAAAAATAAGTTTGCTTGAAGATATTTACCGATCAAAAGCATTTTGAATAACTATAACAGAATCATTTTATTCTGTAGCAGAGGGATGTACTCTTGATGCTAGTTCAATGATCACGAAAGCCAACGTCATAATGGTAAAAAGCAACGCTTTCCTTACGTATATATCCAATGTCGCTCGACCCACTTTCCTTCGCATAACAGGCGATGCAAATTTTTGTCGCGCCGCGCGATCGCGAATGTTATTGCCTCGCGGTCTACTTCCGAAGCAAATACCGCGACATTCTTTACGGACGGGAACGAGCGCGGAAACTTCGCAAACAAGATATAAGTACCAAACATAGATATCGCAACGGTATCACAGGATTTCACGGCCTTCTATTACGATTTAGTCGCCCGTCAATTTTTTACAGCTGAACAGATGTGCTGAAAGCTCGAACAGCGTTAGAGTTTTCGTTATTATTATTGCACCTTTCGTCTGCTACGGCACTATGAGACAATATTCAATTTATAATTTTTTCACGAGCATATTTTCGTTATTTAAATGGGCCATGTTCAATTTCTATCGGCCATTTCACAAAAGCGAATTATTTACTTTTATTCGAAAACGAAAGAAGAAACATTTATCCCATCCTCTCGTCCCACCGGTCGTCATACCTCCTGACGTAGCAAAGTTGCGAGACGTAGTGAAGTTGGAGGAAAAGGAGGACGAATTTTAGCAGATTAGAAACTCTGCTTGCTCTTTTTCGTAATGACATAGGGGGTTCTTCCTCAACAAGGAAAACGCGATCGCGTGAGTTGGCGAACGCGATGTGGAACGCGTCACCGAGTCAGGCGGAAGAGGAAGGCCGGAGTGAGGACAGGATGGAGATTCGGCGATGCATACCCCCCACATGTAGCGGATGCATACGAACTCCGCGAGGCACTCGGATACGTCCCAAGTACATGCGCGATTCGCGAAACTTTCAAGTTTGGAAACTTACCAACGGGTAAATGGTGATGGTAGAGCTGCGACGGCGTACCTTACGAAGGAGAGGACAACGCGTCTCCTAGCTCGGCGTTATATTTTAAAACTTGGCAACTACGGCTTTTAAGGATTTTCGAAAGCGCTCAGTGCAATTCTACGCAGGATTGCCAAAAGTCTCAGGGTGCAAGTGTCTTCGTGTCGTCTCATCTATGAACGAACGCGTGAAACGTATCGAGTTGAATCAATCGCGAAAACAAAGACGAGGATAACATGTAATGAAAAAAAAGCAAAACAAAATCGAATATTAAAAGAGAAAATTTTCTTTGCAAAGATATGTTAAGAGTCGTGTAATTATTATAAAACAGATCTCCAAAATAATCTCTAGAAGAAGTAACATAACATTCTACAGCGTGAGAATAATTTATGGCATAATAATGGAAAATTTAAGCTACTTAAGGAAAGAACCATTGTTTACCAGAACTTCGTTATTAATTATTAAACGGAATATCTTGACAGCAATATCTTGATTATTCGTATATCTCGGAGGCGGAACTTTGCAAGCTTCATAATATTCTTTACAAAGTTTACGAGCTAAAAGAATAATATTTCTTCTTTGATCGACGCTCTCAAAATAAACAGGAAAGCAGTTTAATATACATATATGAGAATTTCGTTTATGTGCGATATACGAATAAGAGTGATAATCCCGTGTACGGATATGTTAAATTTTTAATTTTTTATCGATGTCCTCGGCAGACATTGGAATCAATAGAACTATCTGGCGAGGACCAGAATGCAATAAATATATGGGCTTATACTCAAGGGAACAAAGTTGGAAACGAAGACAATTGCATAATAAATTATTCATGCGCCTATTGTCACGAGAGCCAATCCGGCCGCGTTGACGGCCGACGCTTCACTAATGCATGGTCCATCGCGATCAACGCGCATTCAACGACATTCAAAATCGTGTACGTTTCCGTTGGCCGTTTTCGAAGTACAAGCTTTCGCGGAGCGCGACGATTTGCATAAATTATGCAACCATTAACTTCGTACGTGGTTGTTCATTCACCCTCATTTCGTCATACCCGTCGTAAATTTGAGGACCGGCTCAAGCTCTAACTTTATTCATTTATACACTTGCGGTCGTCATCTGCATTTCACGCTTCAAACTTCATTAGTCTGTTTATGGATATTGTATTCAGAAGAACTAACTAAAATTTTGATAAACGCGAAAAGCAAGTCAAAAATTTATGTTCTGTAAATGCATAAAATAATACGATAAATCAAACTACTTCAGCGAATTATGAAAAAAATATTGAAAAACGTTATATGTTAAAACTTTTTAGAGAAATGATATACTTCGGATGTTCGATATACAGTGAAATAGTATCGACGGCATTTAGTAGAGAGGCCTTATATATTACTCGCAATGCCAAGCCATAATTTTCCAACGCGAGGCGAACCATAGCCGTTAATATCGACCGATAAAGCTCCCAATATGTATGCAATCAAGAGGAAGTCGATCCTTTCCAAACTATCGAAGAAGAATGTGACGGGGCGTGACAAGAAAATTGCTTTTAAACCACAGTCGCATCCGCAGCTACCTGTTGGAACTAACTGCACTTTTCTCGCCCTTGTCCCTCGGCTTCTTCGTTCATTTCTTACGGGATGTACTTGGACAAGATCGATTCCATATACCTCATGAACGAACTCCTTCCGATTATTGTCTATGTTTTCCCCTCGAGTTCTCATAACTCTTTCCGTTAAAGCAGGATTTATTACTCTACTTTGAAATAAGAGATTCAATTTAAAAGAAGAAAACAATATCAAAGACTAAGAAATTTAAAATAATAAAACTGTATGTTTCAAATGTATGATTTAAAATGTGAATCTAAAAAGCGACTTATTAGAAAGAATATATATTTTTTACTCGAATAAAATGAAAGATTTAATTAATTTTTTAATGACGTTTAAAATATTTAATAATTTAATTAAATTTTCTAACCAATTTCGTAGATTTGTTTTCAATTGTTTTACATTCATTGATAAATCAATTTATAGAATAATCATGTAATAGTAACAATAGTAGTCACAGGTAGATCTGTTAAATGAAGCACATTTACATAAAAGATTCTTAGCTTATTCTTCGATTACACGAATACATATATTTCTCGTCGGATATGGAATTGGAACACCAGTGATTTATCGAACTTTGAAATTAATAATAAAAGATTATAAAAAATTTGCACAGTCAATTAATTGCACAAAATTGCACAAAATTGCACAAAAATTATTCAAAGTCAATTAATATTTAATTATGTGATGCAAAGTTTCAAATTCCGTCTGTGTAATGGAACTCCGTAATACATCGAGCATTACAAGGGATATGAATTTCTTGGCTAAAGTGCGACCACATAGAGATGCAGCTAGTTTACGTTCGACGTAGCATTGCGGCCTCATTTGCTTCTAATGTGGCAAGATATTAGAGAAATGAAGCGCTTGCGGATCGTAATCCGGCCGAACCAACCACTGAATTGAAATGCGCATCCTGTGACCTCATGGCAATACCTCACGAAACCCTCTTATTCCCCTACATCGTTATATCAACTTTTTCGAGTTAACGAGTTAACATCTTTCATGTTCTTTTTACATAGTCTATTTCATTTTCATTCGTGGATAGAGGGACATATCTCTCGTCAACAAACTCCCCTCTTGATGTTACATCAGTCAAAGTGGAAAGGGGAAAAAATAGAAAAAGAAAAACAAAGAAAGAAAAGGAGAGGACGATATGGACTAAAGAACGGTGTCGCGAGAAGTCGCGAATTCAATGAGATGACACGCCCTTCCTTGATCCTGCGCGAAAAGACGTCGAGTTCGGCGCGGTTAAGAGCGTCGTACTTTCCAATAAGCACTTCGACACTCTCTTTCTTTCTCTTTGTCAAAAGTCTACGGAAGCTGGATATTACGATCTCCGTGAGAGCGCGTTAAGAGCTCCGACTTCTTCTCGCGTCGGCGCCTTGAAAAATCGACATTGCCGAACCCAGCGTGAGCTCGATTGATATATCTGACATACATAATACAATAGTATATACATTGAGAGAAAAGAGTTTTTGTACCGAACCGTATTTGCAAATCTTCAATAAGTTCCGATCCAACGATCTATATTATTCTTCAAGAATCATTTCCATTTTATGTCGAACCCAACGATTCCTCTTTCCTTCCAAATGAAAGTTTCAAAATTGCAAGAACAATAAATTAAAGGAACGAGTTATTTTATTACTCATTTTCTTAAACAGAGTCGCGAAACGATCACGAACAGATTTAAGAACACTCGATTACACTCGAATTGATGGAAAAATAAAGAATGAAAATGAAGGAGCAAAGTGAAATTCTGAAAAATGGTTGAAGATTCAGAAGATGGATAGGATATGATGGAGAAAATTTAAGAGATAATTACGATTCGATAAAGCCGAGTCTCACAAAATGAAATATCTAAACGAAGGGGAAAAAATTCGTGCTAAAGTTGAAATGTCTTCTTCCATTTTAAATCAATTCTATATCTATTTTTATCATGCAAAGAGCTTCTTCATAATTAATGTGACTGTTCTGAAAAGTTTCAAAATTAATTGTTGCTTTTTCGAGTCGTATATCATCTCGGGGGATTACGTGTACTTCGCATAAACTTCGCGTCACAAATCCGACATGGCACGCTACGCTAAGCAACAGAAACAAACGCCGTCGTATAAAGCGAGTACAAAAGGCATGAATAAATCACCGAGGCAGGGTTGGAAGTTTGTGGGTCGAAAGGAAACTTTTCATAGGGCGGTCGTCGATTCTAACGTGGAGGTAACTCACCGGGACAAATTCAAGGTACGCCGCATTGGCGCTACACAATTTTTACACAAACACGACCGTAATTTCTATCCGATGCGCGGGATCGTTCGTTCTAATATATAGTGGCATTCGTGAGGGTGACTTCGTTCGCGAGTTCCTTCCGATTCCACTCGCGCTGAAGGTAATTGGAAAACGTTTCATCACGAGGAGCCGGCAGCCGCATGAAAATCGTGGGAATCGGAACGTATCGGACTGCTGAGCCTCCGTAAGATCGCGTACCTAAAGATGAAATATATCGGGTTAATTTATAGTTTTCTTGAAAAACAGCAATTACCGATCGCTCTTGAAATCAGATAACATACAGCGTTTGCAGTAATTTGATTCCGCGAAGCAATTGAACGAGAAGAAATCAACTTCCAATGTAATATAACAAATTATATATACATATATTGTGCATATATATATATATATATATATAAGTTAAGTTTAACAGTTAATTAAATTAACTAAATTGAGCGTATCATAGAAATGTCATATATTTATTTATATCATAATTACAAACCATCAGAAATAGGAAGGCGAATTTTAAGTTTCAAGGATAGTTATATAGAGGAAAAGGTTGATTTATATTTCGATATAACTAAGAAAAGGAAACTCTGTCACAAACGACTAACACATAATGCATATAACCCAATTTTCCGTGAACAAAGTGACTAAATCAAATCTTGACCTAACCGCATCCAATGTTGTTTTGCAAATAAAACAGACAACAAGCAGAGAGGAGAAAAGTTTTGAATACGAGGCAGTTTTGCGTAACAGTTTTGCACAGGTCGGCTTCGAGCGAGGAGAACTACCATTTTTCACACGTAAACTGTAGGTACTATGAGTGAGAGAAATGTAGATACTCTACAGATAGTACAGCTTTTGTCCGAAAAAATGGTGTTTCTTCGCGGGAAGCCGACCTGAAAAAAAATCGTATTTAAAACTGCCCTCTAAAAAAAATGGTGTTTCGAAACTCCCCTCCTCGCCTCCGTCCATTTTTCGCTCGGTCGGAAACAGCGTCTCTTTCAGTATGCTCGCAGAATCCTTATTCGATTTCCACGAGCGCGGCTAATTCTTTTTCCGGCAAAGTTTACGCAGCGAATTACGCAAATGGGCAGCCACAATCGGGCGTGCACACACACACACGCACACACACGCACACACGCGAGTCGAATTACTCATGCGGAGATATCCAATCGCGTCGTAGGCGGATTGCTGAGAGCTTAGACCGTTCCCGGAAATGAATGCGGGCCCTACGATTCGCTGTAAATCATACGCTCGGTTACTCATCACTTTGATAAGGATTTCCCTATGATACGCGCCGCGGAGAAGCCTTTCGAATTTGCGCTCGTCAGGAAATTAGGCCTCGCTTGTCTGCTTCCCAACAGTAGAACCGCTGTCGCGATGCGCTTGCTATTCCGACCGCAGGCTGGAAAGGACACTCGAAGCCCGGTGCTTTCGCTAAACGAATCTTTAGGCATAATTACTGCTAGACGAAAAATCCTAGAGAAATGCCGGGCACGTTGCCCGGCGGCCCGACTGACGGACGGCAAACGTGATTTTCATTCCGGAACACGAAGCTGACGAAACGCGCCTTTTTTCGCGCCGTCGCGAGAAACTTTTCATGCATGAGACGTGCCGGGTCATTAATGTGTCATACGCAATCACTGACGTCTGTAAAAAGTAAACTATCCAGTTGCTGTATCCGTAAAATATGCGACGGAAGAACAGAAATTACCAAGAGAATTATGTTCACAAATAAACCATTAGCATAATAGAAAATTTTGTGTCACTATCAGAAGATATTTCCAGTAATATTTTCAAGATTTTCGAGAAATCGTGATCCATCTTCTTTTTTTGATAATCATATAATTAGATAAAGCATTATCCTCAGCGCTTAAACTTTCCGTTCTAAACGTATCTGTTGGACAAACTCGTATATTCTACTATAATGCAATTGTAAGAAGCGATCCCTGTCAATAGCAAATAGTTCTTATGAGCAATACATACGCGTATATACACGTAAACGAAAACACGGTGGAAGCTCATCCTTTTCCAGAAAGAAAGAGAATGGATCAATTCTACTCTGTTTGTTTTTGAGCATGATGGGAATTTATGGCGGGGAGAATGCCCGACGCCAGTCCTCTCGCGCAGCAGATGGTTACAGCACGACGCCGAGATAAGACCAAGACAAATTCTCCGCGGTGGTGGCAAGAAGGGAAAAAAAAAGGATGGAGAGACGAGGTGAAACGACACGAAAATTCGTCACGGAAAAGATCGATGTGGCGTAAACGCCACCGCGCAGCAACGCTCTTGTTTGGAATCCACTTTCTTCATCCTCAGCGAAGAAAGTCTCGATTTTATCCGGTTAAGAAAATGTACTCCATAATAACGGCCTGATGACGACATTTAATAACATCGGACGAGCATAACGGTCTCAATCTTTCGACAAAGATGCGTTATTAGACTGAAACAAGATCATTAAGGAACTCGAACGTGTCCGCAATCTTGTCTATTCTCTATTTTTATTATTTATTCGCGTTAAATAATCTCGATTTCCTCTCATAATCAAGCATGCTATTGCACTAATAATTCTTGAAATCATCAACACAATTTTTTGATAATCTTTACATATTTTTAATAATTTTGCATAATTATATTGTTATCATAATTTATGCTTATTGAAATAAAAGAAATTTTTTACTGATACATTTTCAAATCGGTTGCAATCTCTTTTTAAATAATTTTACTGTTCAGAATATCATTTTTAATTGCACTGTTTTACAAAAGTTACGTGATATTTTTAAAAAATACACTGTTTTTCAAAATCTTTTGCACAGTTTCTATTATCATTTTCCTTTTATTCATAATAAAAGGGTGGTATTTCGTACACAAGTGTTTTCTTTTACAGCGTCGTTTGCGCAACTACACTTGAATAAATGAGCAAGCTTTCCGGCAATCTTCTCGACAAACAAAGGGGCACATAGATATATTTCCGTAAATTTTCATACGATTTACGTAATTTTTTATGCACATCCCTCTTTCCAAATATACACGCATGCCTTGTCGCCCATGCGTACCACGAGTAAAATTTTCCGAATTCGCGGGATTCCGCTCGCGACTGCACGACGAAAAGCGCGCGCAAAGTACCGCAAGCACAACATTCTTGTGCCCTTATTGTTTCCGCAACTAATTATTTCAGCCCTCAAGCGTCGCTCTCAGCTATGTGGTGTGAGTATTAAATCTGGCGATCGAAAATCGGGGGCGAGGACCGCGCGTCGGTAGAAAGGGATAATTTTTCGGGGTGATTTCTCCCGCGTCGGATATCGATGAGATAACTCGGTGGTGCACGTTTCCATTAGCATCGGTTAAAAGTGCTTTCCATTAGCAGCGCCGTCGGGCCACGTCGAACAAAAGGGTTTGGGTACGAAAGGCGGGCTTGCGCGATGGCGGGCTGCTGAAACGAGAACGATGACGAGAGAGGGGCGGCGGGGAATCGATGGCGGCCGTCGAGGTCGAAGGGCGAAAGGACCGACAGATAATGGGTCTTGCTGCGGGTTCCCGGCCTAGGCTAGGCGCGCACCTACTCAAAATAATATCGCGGGACGATGGGCCGTCATCAATCACGCTGCGTAATGAAAAGCCGGTGTTAAGGGTGTGTACTCGCGGTGCGCACGCTCCGGGGTTGTAAAGCAATGCGCGACCACGATGTACAAACATCGCCAAGAACGGGAGTAGCTCTTATGTTAGTCCGCATCAAATTATCCTCCTATTGTCTGAAGCAATCTTGTGCTAACGTCTACGCTATTCTCTTTTTTTCGTCCTCTGCGGAAAACTAATTTTCTTTCTTCTTTTTTACATAAAAAGAGTGTATCAACCTGCTCATTAACGCGCTATCTCATGAGTTATTATTGTTACCGGCACCTGCTGCGAATCCAATACTAAATATCTATTGTAGCCTCTCAGTTACGACTTACTGAGGGCCGCGATCATTTTACATAGCAATATATGGCCTGCTCGTAATTAATTACAGCGGTTACGCAATAATTCATGATCCATATACTTCATTATTGTTCCTACGTTCCTTCCCTACAACCACTCCTTTAAAGAAGGAGACATTGCTGAGAATTAATCCTTTGCCCTTCCTGTTGAAACGGTTTAATTAGAACAGTGAACTGTTCTCCTGCTGAAATAGATAGATAGAAAGATAAAAAGATAGAGATAGAGATACAGAGAGAGAGAGAGAGAGAGAGAAGAGATGGGAAAGGTCGATGAAACAGGAGCTGGATGAACGTCTCCGGTTTTCCACTTCCCAGACAGGTTGCGCACTGTATGTGACCTACCCTGCATAGCGAACAGCTTAACCCGCAGTGACCCGTAAAGTGATCCGCCAGAATCTTAGCTGCGTTACGAGATAGAGAAATAGATAGATAGATAGAGAGAGGGAGAGAGAGAGAGAGAGAGAGAGAGAGAGAGAGAGAGAGAGAGAGAGTTTCTGCTGACGGTGCAGATCTCTCCGCAATAGAACTTGTGATTAGCTCTAGTTACACAGAGAAGCTCGTCTGATAGGCATTTTACTGCAATACGAAGGCCTGCTTACCAGGAATGTGATCTGTCGATCAATCGCTACTGAAGCTTCCTTGTGAAGCTGACAGGATGAACAGCTCAAGAGCCCGGATCTTACCAAACTTGAAATATAAACATTATTCCGGTATCCGGTATTCCGGTATCCACGTCTTTCGGATAAATTTAAAGGCAATTCTCAAAAGTTGACATTACTACATAGCATATATCTAATTATTAATTATTACACCATTTTTGTTCATGTTTTACATTTTTATTATTTTATATATTATTTTATTAATTTATATTTATTATTATTAATTAACGTATATTACTTGTCCATACTTAAACTTTTTTACTCCTATAGATATTTCTATTCCTGGCACTCTTATTTAAGAAAATTCAACGCGTTCTTGGCTATCGCATTTTACTTTTAAGGAATAAGTTTTCAAAATTGCGCGTAGTTTGAACATTCGGAAGAGGGTGAAGTTTTAGCAGAGATATGTTGTTTCTCAGTCGCAAACGCGTTTCTGCGTGCACGTAATCGCCGATTTATATCAGAGAAACGGCCGAAGGGAACGAGTTTCGCGCAACGCGCGTTTTAAACGTCACCTCGTAAAACGGAACTTTCGCAGTTTTTTACATGACAGTAAAAATACGCGGACGAAGTTATTAAAGTCACTGAGCTTACCTTTTCCTCGTAAACGCGGCGAATCCCCAAGCCGCAAATGCGTCCATTTAATATTGTATAAGAAAATATGTGACGGTAACTCCGGCGGTTTTAAAGCGATTCATCATCAAGAACGTATTTCTATGTTGAATTTTTATTTATTTCAGTGTTTCAACTGCACCAAGTTTAATCGACTGTGACTGTATAATATTTAATGAGTATTAAAATCGAGGCAGTAAAAGATCGCGAACTTGTATTTAACTAGGCAACCTGGCAACTCGTTCAACTACTTGACAGTTCTTCATTACGGCGACGTAAAACACGCTGCCAAGCGACAAACGTAATAACAGATCTATTGGTTGTTATTTTTCCAGTTATATGATTTTAAATGCCGTGTAGAACAATTAAAAAAATGCTGAAAAATTATCAAAATATGTTACGAAATAATAATGTAATAAAAATCAGTGTTGTTAAGAGTATAGTTGCATTAATATTCAAGATTATAGAAAACTTTTCGGCTTGAAGTACTCAAAATCAGAATTAACAAAATAATCTTGACATTAATCTTTTCTTGCAATTTGTGCCTAATTTAGAGCGACGCTCACGATGCTGTTCGGAAAATCTGACAAATAATTTAATTATAATTGAAATCTGCGAACAATCGGTTTTACCAATACGCCGCTATTACGTGAACAAACACGCACACGCATTGTAGTCAGACAGATAGAAATGATCTCATGAAATCGGATGGAGCTGCAATACATGCAGATCCATACGCTTTAGCATTAGTAAACACAACATCGTGCTGTAGCATGTACCGTAAAGCGGCCGCGCGCGTTCACATGATTAGAGTGCTTTTGTTTCAATCTCATAGCTCGCGAGATAATAGCGACACGAATTTGAATCTACATAGGATGCATTTGCTTATACCTTTAATTAGCGGTCGCGCTCGTGCATCACCACCAGTGCACGAGAACGAAGAATAGACGCTCTTGGGGCCGCTTCGAAATTGGAGACACCAGAAGAGACAATTGTAACGATAACGCGGCCGTGTCGATTTGTTCAAGGGCGACGAGAGAACGCCTCTTACCTTCGATGACTGTTCTCGGCAGACAATGGCTAATTGGTAACAAGTAGCACTCGAAACGTGCTACTTGTTACCAATTCGTCAACGCGCGAATCCTGTGCGAATCAACGAAACGGTTCCTCGCACGCCGAACGTTAGCACGTCGAAAATGCAGTGTTTACGCGGGATCGCATTGTTCGTAAACGGAACGATCGCGCGAGAAGTAATGGCGGTAATTCACTCACCCCCGATCACGTGGCGCAGTAATTAGCGGTAACTCCTGGGATAACAAAGCTTTATTTTCATTGCTGTTTATTCAGTGAGTTAAAAAGTTTCTCCAAGAGTAGATGATGTCTGGAAAAACAACGCGTTTTCATTGCAAATATTTGTGCGAGCGAAAAGACAATATCGGGAAAATAATAAAATGCTCACTATTTGTGATTACGTTTTGATTTAGAATTTTTGATTTTTGAGTAACTGGTTTCGCGATTAAGTATCACCGCGTGAAAAAGGTAATAAATTTTGTATGCAAGTCTAGCAAGATGTGGAAGATAAATAAAACATAAAACAAAATCTTTACAGCAAAGTAAAATGTAAAGATTGCATCGTGTTTGAGATATTAATCATAAGAATTTTGAAGAAATTGAGACATTCTTTTGCAAGTTACAAGTTACTTTATATAATACCGAATAGTTTCGAAAGTCTTCTTTACTACGGCGAAAAGTTTTTCTCACTTGGTCCGACGACTATTTATTTAAACGATAGCTAAAAAGTTTAAAAGTTTAGAACAAATATTCACAATCTATGCAATCAGGCAACGATGTCACTTGAAACTCAATTATTGGAGTGCTGTTGCCGCAGATTGCTAAACAAATCGTCTATGGCTTTCCAAAAAGTCGTCAAATGGGGAGGCAAGCGCGGTAGAAACGGCACGAGTTGCAAAATTTGATTAAACTAACATGACTCCGCTAATGAGTTCAAGTTCCGCACGTAAACTCGACGAGATCGCGATATTTTCTCGTAGGTCGTCGAATGTCGTAATTAGTGATAATTACCATCGGAGTGGACACAGCAGTTCAGTATTTCATTATCGATAATAGTCGTCCCGTTTTACGACATCGAAAACGCTGCTGGCGCGAGGCTGAAAATGGGGTCGGCGAGTGAGCCGGTCAGTGCGCGCGAGAGGGCGAAAAGTCAATCAGAAATCGGGTGTTGAGGGCCAACTCGGGGTGGGAGTTGGAGGGAGAAGTTGGTCGGTGGAAATGGCGGATTAACCCGAATAATCTGTGGAATAGGCGAGAAGAGGAAAACTGGGGAGAGTGCATGTCGTGCGCGTGTATACGTCCGAGTGTGTGTATACGCGCTCGAGAGAAAGAGAGAGAGAGAGAGAGAGAGAGAGAGAGAGAATGGGAAAGCAAGGATGGAGAATACGTATGAAACGGGAGAGAAATGACGGAAAAAGGGATGGCGGGAATACATGGAGCGATAGCCTTGGACCGAGGCGGCCTGAACGAGTTCGGAGCGCCTTGCACGTGACGCCCGTACAATCCGCTAATTGAAGGAAAGCAATTAAAAATGTTTAATCGAACGTTCGTTTATGGCGCGCGGCACGGGAGGGGACGCGGAGATATCCAATCGCGCTGCCGTCAATTTCTATCAGCGCCGCGTGTTGTCCGACTTATGGATTATAGTCTTCTCGTTTTGCTTCTGATAGCATAAGCTTATCGATCAAACATATTCATATCAATACGCCGATATGTATTGTTATGCCATATTGCATAGCGTTGTTGCGTGAGATTATTATTTCCCTTTTCCCTTTTCGTATACATGCAGATATGCAAACATTCCATAATTCCGTGTAATTCCACATAGTATGGACAAATTGAAAGAGATTTTACGGAGAAATGTGTATCCATGAGTTCTATTAACGAAATAAAAGCGGAAATCCAGCAAGATATCCCTGCCACATGCAGCACTATTCGACTGCCTTCAGCTGGAATAATCAAATGATTCAAATGAATTCATCGCGTCAGTCCTGATTACCCAAACATTAATTACGTAGAATTTAATCAGTCCTCTTTAATCAAGATATAATAGATTTGTGTTTCATCTATATGTTATACAAATAAAAGTATAAACAAAAGAACAATATTATGCTTCTTTTTCTATTATGCAAATCCCATTTTTTCATACTATACATATATACAAATTTAATTTAATATAATATGTCAAGAAATTAAGTCTCTCTTTTCTAATAAATTTCTAATAAGAATAATTAATATACTATATTGTTACATATTTATTCCGACAATTTTAAAACTTTTGCAAATAAATACTAGTAAAAAAAAACCGCTGTCGTATATCAAGTTTATTATTTCACTGGTAATGAAACTCAAGTTGTTAAAATCCATTAACATAAAAGTACTTTTTACACGAGCTGTATAAAGATACTAATCTTTTGTCACAGTTAAACATGACCTTATGTTTAATGTAAAATTCTTATATTTACCGTTTATTTACTTTCCATATTAAAGACATTTTTTTTAAGATGGATATACTTTTTAACTATCTCACATTATCGAAGTAAATTAAATTTATCATTTTACACATAACAGAGAATAAAAATAATCTTATTAATTTACAAAAATATATTCTCTTTTTAGTTTCATTAGATTAGCATGTATCATAATCAATATATATTATATTTACTACATATATAATATACATGTATATGTACCAATATTAAAATTTTTATATATTCATATTAGTTATCATTTCTAAAAATACGTATTGTAGTTTTATGTGAAATATCGCATTAGTAAATTATTTTTATCAGAGGAATTATCGCAAAGATCGCAAATTTCTCTTAAAATAAAATTTTTATGAGACCTCTCGTTTACATATGTTGTATTCTCACTATATTATGTCATGAGCTATTAAGTTTATAAGATAGAATTAACGTATTAACGTTATATATATTTAGCGTGATATAAGAAGCTCATAAGATATTAAAAACGAAATGAGATCTTAGAATATCATCTTCTCCCCTGTCTTGTCAACACGTGCATGGAGCGGTGCATTTTCCATTTCCTGCGAGTTTGCGTGCTCTCGTACCATTTCCGTGAGTTTCATCTTTTTCTTGAAGGAAAACATCATGACTTCATAACGAGCTGGCAAGATGCCGCTCTTTACGCAGTCGGAGCACACCGGCAACGTAACTTAATTATGTGCCATATTGCGAGACTTCTGATGGAATAGCTAGGCAGAGTTCTTCTCGTGGAAAATCATAAATATTTTCATTGGACCATTTCCCGGTTTACCGTGAAAGAAGCTAGGGTCGGGATCGCGATTCATCGTCATTGACAACAAGGGTAGAGAACGCGGAGCTGATTATGATAGAGCGATTACATCGAGATAAGAGGCTCCTCTTCGTGTATTCCGCGAAGCGCTACGTCCTATTTTATGTCCCCCGTTTTAATGACCATCGTGCTATGCTGCATAATGCAAAGATCTTTTTTTTTTAAACATGCACGTGCGTCGTACATGATATTAAAATATGAATACCGCCATAAAAATTTAAACACTGGCCGTTTTAAGCAGCTCAAAACGGTAATAAGTGCAATAAGTTTTTTAATGCATCTCTTAATGTTCTCGGTTTTAAAATTAAATTTTTATGCGTTTATATTGCAATATATTATAAACATATATTGTACTATGAATTATTATATGTATACGTTATATAATATTATTACGTTATACAATAATCCGTATATTAATTTTACAAAATGTATTGATTAATATACAATTGCATACTGCACATAAATATATGTATTATATATGAAAGGACAATGTACTAAATTAATTAATATATTCTGTTTTTAACAATATAATTAAGATTTCAAAGATTATATTACGTTTGTTTCGGAATTATAATATCTAACTTTCCGCAACGTAACTCAATTTTTTGTATCATGTTAATTATGTAAGGAGTTGGGAGTATGTAAGGATTTATGAAAAAGGATTCTTCCTCATTTTCGGAAGCAGTTCATCGCGCTTTATATAACTCAGTTTAACTGAGCTTTATATAACAGAGTTGTATAAAAGCGCAAAGAACTAACAATAAGATTGTCTTCTAGAAACGAGGACGAATCTTCTCTCGTCGTATCGTTAATAACCTTTGACCGAGTGCGTAATTAACAGCGTGTTATGCCTTAACATTAAGGAGAATTTGAGCTGCACCACAAGAGAACGCTTGTCGTACGAACCTCAGGCAGTTGTTCGCATTGTCCGTATTGTTCAGGAAAACAATGCTGGTAGAGACGAATGGACCGCGGGCGTTATACGACGACCTGTGTATAGAAACTGTCGGTACGATGTGGAATCCGGTGACCACTCTTGTTTCCCGGATTTTGGATCTTGCTCTGAGAGTTCGAGATGGTAATCGCCTAGTTCGTACAGCTCGGCGCGCTTGCAAAGGAAGGTCAATAACATGACAAATTCGTAATCTAATTCATCAGAGAGTGAGCGTCAAGTAAACTCGATGTAGTAGTATGTTCAGTCTTTAAGAGAACATCTTAGACGGGGTTAAATTATAAATAAACAAAAACATTTCCATGTAAACTGTTGTTGTTTTGCGACTTGGAAAAGCAATTGTAAAAGATTATTCATTGAAATGTTTGTAAAGACAAAAGTCATTTTTTAAAACTTTTCAAAAAACATCTATCTTTCACAACGTTGATTCCTGTCGTTGTATTTGTATCAGAATATAGCTTTAGAATATGTTATGTGTGTAAAGAAATACGAAGAAAAATGTTTAAAAAAAAATATCAAAACTTTTTTAAATCTCTCTACGTGACAATCAAAATTAATTTTACTCGTTAAACTCATAAATATAACGATAAATATTTACACATTTATTTTTATACATATTTTTAATGTGATAATAATTAGAATGATCTGTTAGTATTCATCTGTTCTGTTATTGAATATTTTAATTAATATTCACGTCAAAGAATCTTTACATTGCCCTACATTTGCATTATGCAAAAATATAAAGTAATTATGCCTATCATTCTTCATTAAGTACATCATTCTTCGTATATGACACGATAAAAACGTCCGCGTTCCTTTATTTACATAAATATAATTAATTTATAAGTAATTTGCTTTTACTGTATGACTTTTTATTATGTTAAAATGATGTCGGATTGCAAATGGGAAAGAATATCATCGTATAATCTAAAATATTTCCATGAGTGCAGTATTATTCCTGGCATTCCATTATCGTTTACTGCGTTAGAATCAACATAATATAACACTAGGGCCGTGTGTAATCTTTTTCATGGACGTTAGCCGGAGTACACAGGAGGCGGATTGTATGTACATCATGGCATTACATCAGAATAAGCTAACAGCGCTCTGACCTAAATGAGAGACGAAAACATTAATCTACTTCGTGATAAACCGTGTTTTCGCGACTACTGGTGTACAGCCGGTCGCGGAACCCTTTTAAAAGCGAACCGTGAATTGAAAGGCGACGAAGCGTATTATTATAATGGAATACCTGAACATCAGATATACCATTCGCGACAAGAGCACTTTACTGACGCAAAAAAGACGGTAAAGTAGAGAGAACTTAAAGAGCCATTTAATTCGAGATGTTTCAACCTAAACTTTATATCGAATGTATCTTCAAGTGCGTTGTTACAGTGCGAATTTTTTAACCAAACGTCAAAAGATATTTGTTGCAAAACTTGTTGCAAAACTTAAAACTTAAAACGTTTGGTAGAATAAATTTCAATGCATTTAATTAATGTTTTTTGCTGAGAAAAGCATGATATCCAGTCTGCGGAATAATATTTATTTAAATTCGTTTAAATAACTTCGTCGATTTCGATGTAATCGTAAATTCATCTATATAGATCGCAAAATATGTTAAATCGAAACGATATTGTGAAACAATTAAAATAAAATTACGCGCTCATTACGTTACACTACGGATTTTATGAGAAAATTTATGCATGTTTCAATTAGCATAATATTGTATGATCAACTTTTTCAATTCGTTTTCTTCATCAATTGCTGTAACAAGAGTTGTTTTTTCATATATTAATAACATATATACATAAAGTGCAAGTTCATTGATCTCGATATACAAACCGAAATGTTAAAAATATTATTTTCTAGCTTCATTTTTCTCCGTTCTTCACTCATTTCATAAATTTCATCGTTATACATCAATTAAATAAAAAGCGTTTATTATTTCTCTAATCATTTCATTCTTGCGCTATAAAATCCTTACTTTAAAAAGTATTTTTAGATTTCGCAAACTGTGCAGTTTTTACGAATGAATTCATTAATCGCTGAGGAAAATAGACTTTTACGACACGCGCTATCTTCATGATATATCTTATCGTATCTTCATGATATAAACTGTGATATCTAAGAGCACTTGGAACTCTTGCAACATGCAATTCTCTTCATTTTGTGTACTTGTATATTGTGCGCGCGCCTAAAACTCGCGGGTTATATCATCGGCAATTTATTCGCGAGAAATAAAGTGGCGCCGAAATAAACACTAAAATAAACTGAGTTTTCCTTTTTCCGCTTCGCGCGTTATCGCGTTTGCAGAGTTTGGACTCTTTTCAAATATACTCCAGGCACTCCGGTCACGTGTGCGCCCTATAAAAAGATTTTTTCCTCATTTTTTGCGTCATATATGCAATGTATGCACTTCTGGCACTAAAATCTCCAACGTTCACGTATGATTGAACGTATCACGTATCTACTTTGCCTTACATACGATATTCAATACAGTTAGAACACTGCAGTTTCTAAAAAGTTTCATCATTCCTTTTTTTTAAAATTCACATTTCGGAGTGCTAATTTCATAGACTTGCAGTTTCTGCAATGATCCACATTGAGAGTCAATATTGCTCCAAGTTTCTTCGAGCTAAAATTAAGAATTCAATCGAGAGAGTGCAGATGATAAAGTACTTATTTTTCAATCGGAATGTCTATCCATCTAAATAACCACTTCATTTACAAAAGCGAAAACATCATGGAGAGGTATTTTCAAACTGCCTACGAGAATATTGGAAAATCAAAGTTGGAAAGCACTGTGGAATATTGCGTACAAACATATTATATTTTTATGAATTTTTAGCCATTCTTCGCGTAACAGCTTAATCACCTTTCCTCGCACTCTTCTATTTTGAATATTTCGATACCATATATATAAATTAAAACTCCGTTCAGATAAAATTCTCCTGAAATTCAACGAATAAGATGCTGCTTTCAATTTGCATCGTTAGAGCTTGCACTGCGAAAGAAACGCTATATTTTCAATAGCTTATTACTCGAGAGCCAGCAATGCCTCGCCATTAAAACTGACGACATTCGTCTACGTTTGGCGTTTGGCCTTTAGCATCGATAACTATACAGAAAGCCCGCGATGACATTCTATATAACCGACATAAAATGAGGAACAAGGAGAAGGAAGGCGAAGAGGCAAATCCATCGTGGGTACTTTAATTCGAAATTGATTTCTCCTGCCAGTACCCTCTCCCTTCTTTTCAGTACCACTCTCCCTTCGACCCAAGTCCTTTCTGTCGTGTCTCGTCATCTCTAATCTTTCCGATCGATTTAAACTCAATCGTTCTCTCGCCCTTCCTCTCGCCGTAAGTTTCCTTCCTTTCAGCGTTCTTCTTTCGAGAACACCTCTCTCCGTTGACCCGATTGCTCAGGTTTTTCCTTCCACCTTACTGTTTCGCAACTGCCTTTCGTGCGACTTCGATGCATCTCCCCGACCCCGACGTCCGTGCCATTTCACTCTTAAGTAATTCGCCCAACCAAAACGATCTTATTCTCGTCCATTTCCTTCAATTTCATTTCCGCTCGACAAGCAGCGACGGCGGCTCAGCGATATATGACGATATCAAGTCAACGCCAGAAAAGGTAAATGCAGCGGCGAATAAATTCTCCAAGAATGTTATTATATAGACTGCAACTTTCTTTCTATTACTTTTATCGTTTCGGTTTTAAGTTTTAAACTTTTAAATGATAACAGTATTACGTAAAAATCGTGTTATCCGAAAAATAACAAAGCAAAATTATATTATAATGTATACTCTATACTTTCAGTGGCAACTTGAAAATACATTACAGTAACATATTTTAAAACTACTTTAAATTATTTGCAACGTGATATGACTTTAATTCTCTTTATCCGAATTTCATTCAAATTATAAATTATGTTCCACTTGAATAATAATAGAATAGTGATAACAGAGAGAACATATAGATTTATATGCAAGTCTTAAACATTAGAAAACCTGCTATATTAAAAAAACGAAAACATCGTAACGAGAGGAAAATAGCAAACACGACAAATGGGATTCACTTCACTTTCAATTATACGAACGTTCCTGCTCATTAGTGTTGCAATGGACCCAATTAAACGTATAAATTGGACACTAAATTGGTCGTTTTCAATTGCTTCAACAACGCTGCATCACATGTGTCATTATCCACGGCAAATATAGTTCGCAAATTAGAAACACGGGAGGTTAAAGGCCTTTACTAGAATTTAACGTAAATCGCTTAAATGTTACTGTTTAGTCTCATTACGGACTACGAATTTACTAATCGCAAAGCTAATCCATTTGATCCCAAATTAATGTGTTGCAATCTAATATTTGAAACGTTTCATTACCGACATAAATTATATGTTGATAGT
This sequence comes from Tetramorium bicarinatum, assembly GCA_928718305.1. NCBI lineage: Eukaryota > Metazoa > Arthropoda > Insecta > Hymenoptera > Formicidae > Tetramorium > Tetramorium bicarinatum. The sequence continues at coordinate 34,646,091 of OV788325.1, forward strand.
CTGCAAAATAACGTAGTGTTACTCGCGAATAACCATTTTTCGGTAACAAAATTGACTTTAAGGCAGGAAAATTGATTCAATCCGATTTCTTGAAGTACGTAATAATTCTAACATTTAATTTTCCATGTAAGAGCCGACGTACCCTTCAACAAAATTGCTATAATAATCTATTACGCGCAAATACAAAACCAAGCATTTCATTGTTATTCTCCATTATTAATTACACCAAACACATGATACAAATTGAAATTTTGCCCACGCTCGGAAGTCCGCCCTAACACTGAATATTTCTCGTTGATATGTACGTATTATTGTTCATTGTGACAATCACAATTATAAGCTTAATAGGTGTGAAGCTCACGCGGGAAATGGTTATTTGATTAAACGTTTGTTGAAAGAGAAAACAGACTGAGTATAATAAATTAAATGTACAGATATCTATAATACCTACATTCAAACGTTATTGGAGAAAGTTAAATGTTTAAATTGATAACCCTCTAAATTATGTCGCGTATATATTTTCCAAGATCATTGTTATTGAAAGATTATTAATTAATATTCAATTAACCATTAGCCTTAAATTAATAAATAACATTGATAAGATTACTGTATGTGTATCTATGTATAAATGCATGCATTTCTTTAAATTATCATTATTTCTTCATTTAAATGGACGTACTGTAGCCTTGAAAAAATTGGATTAATCTAAACTTAATCTGCAAATAAATCTACCGCACTTTAAAGGACGCAGCTTTCCTGGCGGAAATCCCGACTCGCTGTCTGCTCTCATTAGAGAAATTTAACGCGGCGACACGTAAAAGTCATAAATACATAGGCAAATACCGTCCGACGCGCTTTGAGATACGCGCGATGCCGCATGAGCCGGTGCAACGGGATCGAGAAGCAATTTCCCAACCCATCATCAAGGCCTTCAACGTGAGCGAATCCTCCGAGATAGTAGAGCGGCGCAAACATAAAGAAGGCCAATTTCCACGCGGACAGCAGGAGTCTTTGGCGCGAACCGAACGATGTAATTATCAATTAGCCGCGTGAGTGCCTATAAAGTACCGCGAATGCGCTCGCAAAATATGAAATAATTGCTCGTAAATTTGCGATACGATCGACAGGTCAAATTTAACAGTGAGGCCGGTAAGATATGAAAGAAAAACGGGAAAATCTTTGAAGAAAGGCACAATTTCTATCACAAAAGAAGAGAATTTTCCCCTTTTTCTCGCAGTTGAGAAGAAAGTTCAATGCTTGTTGATAGCATTGTCATTAAAAATATTCTAATTTGCTAAAAAATGGATTCTAATTCGCTTAGAAATTATAAATGAAATAATTAGCAATGAAAGCGAATAATTACTCTATAAGCCTACTACTATTGTCTTTGCTTTTTTTACTTTCACAATAAATGCAAAAATATTAAAAATAAAATTTCAGAGAGAGAGATATATATATATATATATATATATATATATATATATATATATATATATATATATATATATTACACACAGTTAACTGTAACATTAAGATTCGTGACCTATGGAATGTTCTGTATATTATCATCTCTCATCTCTCCGTCACTTACTTGAAACGAATAACATTTGCCATGTAATAACAAAAGAGTTAGGTAGAAGAGTGCTTGATGTAAACGGAATGAGAAAAGAGAGGAAACCATGCAACAGAAATTGAAATTTTTAGTTATACAGCCCAATCTAATTGATATTATAATAGTGTATTTACGCACATATGGAAATTTATCATTTTCTCATATTAAATTGTTAACATACATATAATAATTTTAATTAAGATGTTTAAGTTAAAAGTCAAATTATCGTTATTATTAATATTATTTATGAATTTTTTGAATATAAACAATATACTTTTACGTGTTAATATGTATAATTATAATAAATCCAAAAAAATTCCAAAATCTAAAACTTATTATTTGATTGATTGATAATCTCCTGTTGCAAATCTAAATGAGGAAATGTCGTATCTTATTATATTGTTTTCTTCGGCGACTGAATACGGTATTCACGTGTGTAGAAAGCGCAAAATAATCTTTCGTTTTTAATATTCTCTGGTTAAATAGCTGATAAAAGATTTTTTGACCCTCGCGGCGTCAAGGGGAATCTCCGTTCATGGTGAAGCTTTCGCTTACGTGGCGGAATTTCCGAGAGGATCGAGCGAAAGAGTATTCACAAGAGCGCCGGAATGAAAAATTCTGATACGTTGCTCGCGATTTCCAGCGTGCCGGTTTGATAACAATGCATAAAATGGAGATTGTGCTAGTATATACATGGTATAAAGAAATTTATACGAGACAGATTGTTTCGATTACGTCTAAGAACGTAAAAAAAATGTATTTTCGCAAGATAAATAAGATATAAATCTTTCTGTACAAAACTCATTCAGTTAATTAGAGTTTCAAACTAATTTAAAAAATTACGTGTTAAAAAATAACACGCAATTTCTCATTCAATTCATGCAATTAGTGTGAATGGTACAAAAGTAAAAAGTAAACTGCATAAATTATAATTATATCAAATTATAATATATTTTAATATTTTAGATTAAAAATCTCATCGGTTTCTTATTTTTTCTAAAGATAATATTTCTTATTTATCATATATACATTCCGAATTATATAGGTATTATTGAGAAATAATTCTCGATATTATATTGATATCAAAAAAGTTTTCTTATTTAAAATTTTACTGAAAACGTATTTATAGATGTTTATAGATATATGTTGATCGATTTATATAATAGGTCGTTTAATATTCTAATCTCATTGCTATTAAAGTAACTAAGTTTATGAGTAGACAGCCCCCGTTTCTTCAGACTTTATAATTGCACTGTTATCGGATAAATAATCGCCATTTCCGTCAGAATATCGCGACAAAATGAATAATTGCGGTTAACCATCCAAAATTCGGCTCGAATAAAAAAATCCGGGGAAATTATGCCTCCGTGGAATAATTAATCCCGTTATCCCGCTTTTTTAAAGATTGCCGATAATGAAAAGACGAATAAAAAATCAACTTCTGAAAATTTATAGAGCGACATAAAGTATGAGTAGTTTTTAATAACAGTTCGACTCGTCCCAAATTCTTTAACTTCCAACGTTAAAAACAAAAATAAATTAAACTTAAGATTTATCTTACAAAGAATGCAATTCCAAGTTTCTCAAAACGTCTGCGGATGCAGGGAGATCCGACGGATATGTCGGTAATCCTTGACGTTATTTCTGTCTTATTACGAATATTACGCGCGCCACCATCTTATGATGACATTCCTAGCATTACGGTCGTATCTTAACATCATCTGATGGAAAATCGATCGTCGCAGAAATAAAGGCTGTCACCACGACTATATGAATAAGAGAGAGATCTCTCTCGACCTCTTACCGCCTTTTCTAAAATACACGCAACATAACTGAAATCACTTATGCTTACATCATGATTCGTCATTCTTTTTCAAGCAACATTTTCAGATTTATATTTGCAAGAGAGATGGTTCCGGAATCACATAAGAGTGTTCACAAATTTCAAAAGTGAGAAAGAAAAACAGAAAGCATTGTAAAAGCTTAAACGTGACATAATTCTGACAGGCTCTCAATTAATGTGTTTTATGTCATAAAGAAAAATAAAAAACCGTAAGAGACATTAAAGTTTTTAACAAAAAAAAAAGAGAAAATTATAAAGCTCAAGCAAATTAAAAATTCAAGCTTTCAATGCATATGTTGTTTTTTATTCCAAAAAAATTAGAGTAATTAGAGCTAAAAAATTGTCACACGTTAATACATTGTAACATCATCTACATAATAAATGAACTAATTAGAAATTAAAGTGGAAGAGAAAGAGAGATTAGCTGTGGTGAACGAGGTGAGAGCGTGGTGTTAACTGCAGCTAATGCATCAAGTTAAACTCGGTAGAAGAGCACTCGCGAAACTTTCGTCCATAAATACCGTGATTTTTTTTTCAGAACCACCGGACCTCGTATTACATTATCGTTAACGTCGAACGCAGTACAATGCCGCCGTGAATGCACTGCGCCGCACCATCCCTGCGGTGTATCTATATGGCTGTTCGATCGGCGCTGCTCCCATTATTATAGCTCCCGTCTCCCAAGTCACGGGGAAAATAAAAAGACAGACTGTGGAAGAAAAAGGGTGAATACTTGCAAACCCCTCACAATAACTGTCGCCGCATTTGCAATCGTGTTTGCTCAAACGAATTTTACAACGTCTGGTGTGTCAAAAGATTCTCTTTTGATTTAATTTCTTTCTTCATTGCTGCTTTGTAGTAATGGAGTTTTTTGCCCTGTTATTTAAACAGTTACGATCGATGGCTTGAAAGTATTTTTAATCTCTTCGTTAAAAGGTTGCAGCAATCGACATTATTATGTATACATTGCTCTTCTGACGTTGCCATATTTTTAACATTTATGCATTCTCGCTAAGAATGTTTGAGCTTTAATAATTTAAATAAAAACATCTGAAATATTGTATATTTTTTGCCAAGGAATAGCTTAAACCTTGTTGTTTGCATTTTGAATTTTTTCTTGATCATTCAAGATTTCTCTCTCTCTCTCTCTCTCTCTCTCTCTCTCTATATATATATATATATATATATATATATCTTTCTCAATTTCTCATCTTCTTACCGCACAAGTGTAGCATGTATAGAGAAACTATCTCTTTCAATCTTAAACTGCCAATTATCAAGTTTACCCTGCGGATAGAGTGCCTGGTGCATGTACAAGTTTATATGTTGTCGGATTCACACGAAGTATGTCATGTACATGCAGGGAGTTAGCTCGTCGCATCATCATCGTCGACGTTGAAGTTGCCAGTCGTTGTAAATGGGCTTTGAACTTACGCCGAAACGGATACATTAGGAACGAATACGTTAATCGAATTTCGGTCTCGACATGGTTAACGAGGTCGCGGTGATACGTGTTCCGTGGAATTATGCGATAATATGGAATTTGCGAGTATCTAACTCTTTACCGTAACAAGTTACGCGAAACAATCCATTTCCCGTGGAGCGCAAATACTTCATTACTACATTATATATAATTAAATAAAATCGCTAATCCCTGCACCAAGACACGAAAATCTTTTGTCGCGTTGCCTTATCGCCCGTTCATTTTAATCGGTCTTTGACCTTGATGGCACAGCTACATCGGCTTAATCGAATTTCCTCGGCGCAAACGGGTTGGCATAATAGCGGCACGGCGTTATTTACCGAGAGTACCCGATAACATAACCGAGTCATCCGCTACAACAGGCTACAAAACTGGAAGATGCTCTGATAATAATTTCATTCCGCTTTGCGCGCGTCGTGCGACCGCACGTGCGCCAAGATAATGCATGATAATCGGGCATTAAGGAGCGAATTATACGGCGCTTAACGCCCATTCCCCCGTGCCTCGGGGGTTTCGCAAACAACGGGTTTTTACTCGCTCGCGTTGTGTACGCTCGCCAATTAAGGACATGATCGTGATTAAAATGAACGGAGCAACTCCCTTTAAGGCATCGGGGCTTTAAGATGCGCTCCTTTGAAATGAAATTTGCACAGCTCGGCTCGAATGGAAACGCCGAGCTTTCTTAGCTTGCTGCCTTTCCTCGCGATACTTTCCCCCACGCGCGGGGTTTACCGCGACGAAAACGGAAAGACTCGACCGTCCAAGTTTGGCCATTTGTTTCCCGGACGGTCGCTACAAAGAATTAATGAAGATTAGGGATAAGCGCACAGGGTTGTGAAAAATTACGAAAAGATTACGACTATTGTGGATTATTTTCTCGAGAGTTCTTAATTTATGTCACTGCTTTGTGTTATTTTCAGTATGAAAAGCTACGTATTAATCGCAATCAAATGACTGAAATTATAATCTGCAGATCAGATTATAATTGTATAACAGATACGATTGTATATTAAAAATTGAGAAATATTATTTCGGATATTGATTGGAAATCTTAATTCTTTCTACTACATTCATGCATTTTCTTAGCTACATTGTCTTGGATTTTAACAACTTGAGGAATATCATTAAATGATAAGTTTCAAAAGATTTTTCGAATCTCCAATTCGAAAAAATTCACGGAAAAATTTCAAAAAATACATGTTCTGTTAATGTATCTGTATTAAACTAACTATGAAATATAAAATATATTTTTAATAGGTCAATACTTATTGGAATAAAAATTAAAAATCTGTTTCTCTAAATTTTTTAAAATATCAAATTATATTTTCGTTAAAAATTCCGAACGTACATTTCATAAAAATTGAATCGAGACATGAATTAATAAAAGAGAACATGATATTCTATCAAATAACAGAAATTTTCAGATTATAAGGAGATCGATTATGTGTGTGTGTGTGTGTGTGTGTGTGTGTGTGTATACATATATATATGTACGTATATATGTGTGTGGACGGCACGGTATTGATGAGAATAGCATCAGGATGCACATCCGGTAACCACGTCGGGTAACCAAGCACGCATATGGTACATCGTGATAATCTTCGACTTAAGCCACGGCTCAGCTCGATTGGCAATTGCGTCAGGTGGTAAAGCAAGAAGGGCTGCACTCACCCTCTAAGTCCGTAATCCGAGCTGTCGGATCGGTCGAAATTCGACGATGGGTGAAATATTATTAAAGAGCATGAGATATAGCTTCTCCTCCAAAAAAAGAGAGAATGTAAACGACCGTGAGATAAGCTAACAACGATTCAGGAAGAAGAATCGACCTTTTAACGCCATATAAATCTGCATGATAGGGGGAAGCGAAAGTGCACCCGTATCGTATTACGATCGTATTACTCGCAACAATCGAAGAGATACGTCAGTTACCTGTCGATGAAGGAACGCTTAGATCGCGAGAGGTCGATCACTCCCGCCATTCGTCCATGAGCTGCAAAGCTTAAAGCATGGTCGACAGCTTAATTGATGTTGACCGACAACAAACAACTCGATATTACTCCCGACGTCCCCGCACATTGATCGATCTCAATGTCTTTGAGTTCACAGAGTTGACGTGAAGCTCCTTGTTTGCACGGAGATGACTTACCAAACGGCGGTATAATCGATTGGCCCGCGCTCGTCACGTATCGTGTCAGATTTAACAGGTACAACGATGCTGAGGTACTCAGGCGGTTCGATCACCAATTTCCATATATTAACAGAGAACAGAAACAAAGGCAACTAAGACAAAGAACAAGAATCAAGAAATGCGGAATTGCGTCGAGGACTCCCTGTTTTTAGTAAAGTGTATCTTTTCATAAACGAAATAATACAGCGTATCCTTTTCGGGAAGGAGAACGGTTCCCTAGAAATTATTTTTTTTAAATAAAAATTTCTGTTTGTTAATCGACAATTAATTTCGATTGCGCGAATCAACGTTTTTTTCCGACTGATATTCGCGCAGCGGATTTTCGCTTTTGGTCTCGTGTTTTTCAAAAGCGGCTCGCGAGTTGGTACGCGAGCGCGTAAGTTCTATTGGTCCACAGATTGAACGAATTCGGAAAAAACTTTCATTCGCAAACGATTTCTAGGCGCGCCGGTCATAGCACTCGTAAAACCGCGCGACAACGGCACGAACACTGCCCGACGCTTCCTCTCCCTGTTATCCCCTTTATCTCCTCCCGCTGCCCGCCGCGCCGCAAGCTCTCGATGCTGGAAACAGTTGTAAAACCTGCCGTTTGCCACGCGGGGATGCAAAACATTCTACCGGATCCACTTTAAAATACTCCACGAGCGCGCGTCGCGAAAATCCCCGCCGTCCAGCCTTTCGAATAACATCGGCGAGAGACCCGTCGCGAAAGCGCGCGAGCATGAAAACGTCATGCGGGAAAATCGAGACCTTTTTTTTCCTCGCCGTCGCCGTCGTTCCGGCACTTGTGCGCGTTATCAGCTAATCGCCTTGACAGGACGGACCGTAAAAAAGTTTGTCGCAAATTATCTGTCGATGACGCGCCGCGCGTGGAGTAAAGAGTATTTACGCATCGATTCTAGGAAAGGCAGTGGACAACGTCATTCAAGTGTTTAACGATGTCAAAACGACGTTAGTTCCATTTTTCCCGTTCAATTTTTTTCTCCGGAAATCAGTTTCTCGATATGCAAAGCTAAAAAAAATGGTAGTATAACTCCAAGGATAAAAAACTGGCACATTTCAACTCGCGAAACTCGCGTCTCTTCTGACAAATTAAGCGTCTGGTTTTCCACGGAAAAGAAATATCACTGAAATAACTGATTAATTATTCGGAGTAATAACTAAAGACAACTGACGAACAAAGATCTCTCGCTGCGAATATAAAATATTTAAAAACGTTTGCAGCCTCCTCAAGTAAAGGGATGGTATTTTTAATATTTTTTTCATCCTGTTCCCATTCTCTCTTGATACACGCTTCTCCTAGTTTAAAAGGAAATATTATGCTGTGAAAAGTTTAAGCGTACTTACAGGTCGCTGAGGAACTTTCAGACGCTTGAACTTTCGAACACGCCTCTCGAATTACTTCGCAGGATATAGGGGAACTGTGTATACGGATTTAATCTATTTCTGCGGCTCACCTACCGCGCGAACGGAAACTAGAAAAATTTCGTGCGCGTCTGCGATCCAAATCCGATTCCCTAAACATCGAGTTACTTCAGGAGATACTTTTATTCGCATCGCTGTCGGATTCCGCGAATTTATATGAAATGACTAGGGTACAGCTTGTCAAACATTTTGTATGCATGCATATTCTACATATTGAGTACGTGCATACATACTTTTTTCTGTATCAAATTTTCTGATATAATAATGTGAGAAAGTCAGTTTAAAGTTTCAGATTTTTAACGAATAAATATGAAACTAGAAATATAAAAACAATAGAAATAAATGCAACTAGTTACAAAAAAAACTATAAAAATTATAATTTAGAAAGATAAATTATTTGCCGTTTAATTACTTTTAAAACTGCACAAAGAATAAAACAAATAGGATTTTTCACTATAATTATATCAATCGATGATCGGTTTTTAAATTATCTATTTAAAAAAAATAGAAAGACACGGGAAAAGAAATATAATATCTGCAAAAAATTTTTCATTATTTTCTTGATATAGCTAGGCATAGAAACTGTAATTTCAAGTTTGTGTAGAACTTGCTGCATATATCCAATTTTGGAGCTATGCGCTTTATAGGCGCTCGTGAAAATAAAATATCGCGCTAGTTTGCAACAGTCGATCCGTTATGCCAGACTTTCTTTTTATTTCGTGCTCGGCAAATCGAATAAATTGTTGAATGAAAAATTGGTAAACTGTATCCGACATTGCGTTTAATCTCAACTTGTTCTACACGTATCCCATAGTAATCCGCAGAACGAATTTTTTAGACAATTGAAAACATGTGCAGCGTTTACTTCTAACAATGCGGTAAAACAATGTTATATTTTTCAGATATAATATAAATATAAATGTATCGCATGTGTGCAACCAAGCTTTTTTTTATTTTCTATACCTTCCCGTACATCCAAATAATAAAAAATTAGACACGTTCGTTTAGAGAAAAGATCTGTGACACTGAAAGGAATAACGTCGAGTTCTTTAACAATTAATGCAACAACCTGTTTTTCTCGGGGGCAGAAACATTTTGATTCTATTAAAGTACAATCCTTTGTACAGAGAGAAACAAGTCTTCTTATATGAAAGCGGAGTATTCAAATAAATTGATCCATCTCATTTATCTGGACCGAATAGGATTTGACATAGGGCTGATGAAAGTTACAATTCTCTTTCCGTGTAACATGGAACAAAACCAACGGTTACAATCGTCTACCAGCTCGGCGGAGATCAAAGTTCTAAATCAGGGTACGTTTGAAACGTTTGCCTTTCGGGGTTACGCCTGTGTGTGCTCCAACGCTATATCCTTCACAAACGGGCCGCTACCGCCGTGTCATACCTCCGCAGGATGTACCGGCTTTTGCCGTTTTGCATGCTTTTCTTTATGCGCTTAAACACACGTACGTGTATAAGGTAAGCGCGGCCGCACTAGTGTGCAACAAAAGCGGGACGGGACCAATGTTATCGGAATGGTGTGAAAGAAACGCAAAGCTGAAACTAACGAGCTTAACTTTGCTCTGCAACCGCGGCAAAGCCGGTGGGATCAGACGGAAAGTCTGTTTTCCCGTCTCCTGTCCTGTCACGAGTACAGTGCAGATACGCGCCGCCGAATCTCGTTTCGTCAACTTGGCTGCACGTTAACCCGATGCATTAGACGTCCCTTTCAGATTTGACAGGACAGCAATTAAATCAACGCCGGTTAATGAGCGACGCGACGATCGAGCTATTTCGAATGCGCATCAAAATAAACTATTGGACCAAAGTTATCATACGTCCTGATTTATTGTTATATGTCTGCGTATTTTTGTAACTTAAAGCTAAAGCTAAAAAAAAAAATAACTTGAGAGACAAAATTTAGACAATCATTAATGTCATTAATGATTTATAAAATTTCATCTTTGCGGTTTTCGACACTTGATATAATAAAATATTAATCGATGTATTAATTACATATATTATACATCTCTTCTCAATAAGAGAGCTCAATTCGATATTGATCGAATATTTATAATTATTAGTTATATTTATTAAATTTCGCAAGTAAAAATCTTTTCTTTTCGCTTTATTATTCTTTTTATTCGAGATAAAAATTTAAGTTATAAAATAAGAAAGAAACAGTACGCTAACTCTACTGTTGAAAGTATATCAGCGGATTATTTGAAAATTACTAGAAAGAGAGAAAGATGTAAGTTAAAATATTATACCATGTTTTTCATAATCCTTCTATTATTAATAATAAATAATGAATACATGAAAAAGTAAAAAAGATAATAAACAATTTTAAAAGATAATAATATTTTATGTATATATTAGAAACTTTCGCAAATTAATCTTTTTCTAACGAATTTAACAAAATGAGATTTCAATAATCTCGACAATCTCTACAATAGGATTGAGTAAAATTATTAAATACGCAAAATGTCATGTTTTAATTACGATACGATCAATATCGAATTCGTTTTTGAATATAAACTTTATTTTACCGGGATTAATAATTATAACGCAGAAAAAGCACATTAATCCTATCACTTTAGCGTATTTTATAATTTCGTGTGAGATTCATATGTACAAAGCGGACTAAATATTTTTAATTAATTAATTAGTTGATATTAATAATATTAGTCAAATTAAAACGTTTACTTATATAAAAGATAAAATTGACCGATGGCTAAAAGAACGTTATACTGTATATATATATATATATAAAATTTCTGCATTTTTCTTTCATGTTAACAAAGAAAGAGAGAGAGAGAGAGCCATAACTTATCAAATAATTTTCTTTCCAACCAAATGATTATTATAACAACATTGTCATTAAAGATTTAACAATCTTTATCTTAACAAGTTGTTCACCAATCAGCCTATATGTATATCCAATTGAACACTAAGGTTTAAGTTAATTTCGTTTCTCGAGCAAGTCCTCGCGCCGAATTCAGGCACGCAACACAAAAGCGTGATAAATGATTTATTCGCCACGGTAATTATTCTCGTGGAATAATTCACTCGGGCCCGTCGTTTCCTCCCTCGTTCGCGGCCCATTATTTGCGCTTCGGCTTATGCGAGGTCCGCGCGCGGTTTCTCATTCTGTCGGTACGCGGGACCGTTACCGAAATGCGTCCGCTATTTCGGTGGTTGAATTTTCACATGTAAATGTATACAGGTGTACGTAAGACGTATGTAAACGAGACTTGCATCAACAATTTACCGTTGCGCCCGTGCGTCAGCGCAATTCGTACCTGTCGCGTAATAACGTACACGGAACACTCCTCTCCTCGCACTGCGTCGTTCATTCAAGAAAATTGTTTGTGACGCGGACTAAAAAAAAGGAAGAAAGAGAAACGGAGAGAAATGTCCACTCAGAAGAGAGAAAACTCCGCGCGTGTATTCAGAGTGTCCCGAGCATCGTGCATTTTTTCTTCGGCTACGAATAATGAAAAACAAGCTAATGGGATGTCGCTGGTTTTAATTGTAAAGTTTCAAAGTAACAAAAATTCTTGTGTCTAAAATTTAAAAAATTAAATAGCAAAAAATAAAGTTCTAATGATTTTAAATCGGAGAAATTTTGGAAATTTTTGAAAATTACTTTATAGTTTAAGTTTATAGTTATATTTTAATTAATTAATTAATAGTTTGAAAATCTTTGTATTTAAATTGAATTTATAATTACTTTTTATACGTATACTTATTAAAAAATAAATATATGTATTATTACGTATTATTATGTATTTATACATCAGTTGTACATTAATAATAGTTTAATAATTGATAATTAATTGATAATTATATTAATGTTATTAATATTATTATATTCATGTCTAATTTTCATTAATAAAAACTCACTAAAATTATACATCATTATCATGAATTATACTTATCGGATATAATATATGTTTATTTCTCTTTCTAAAAATTTGTAAAAATGTTTATTTCAGTTTTATCATAAAAATTTGATGACAACGATTTGTTTTTTTGCACACTCAATTAATTTCAGAAAGTTTCGAAGAATAATGTTACTTCGATTTCATTGAAATGTTGCTCTCATAGATTTTTATCTTGCGATTTAAATAAGAGTTTTTTGATAAAATACTGAAGATATCCCGTACCATGTGCGAATAGAAAGGGTGTGTGTCACTGTCGACTGCACTCAAAAACATGTCGCGTTGGTATATGTATACGCCTAAAATATTTACGTACACCCGCAAGTATACATGAAAGAATATGAATATCCCTGGTTGTCTGATCCTTTGTACCCATTGAATTTAAAATAATGGCCATATTTTTAATGCGTCACCGGGAAGTACAGCGCGTCACAATGATCTACTATATCCAGGGATCTTCGTATTATAATACCACCGTCGAATAGAAATCCCGCCACAGGATTGAGATAAAGAACAACCATTTGTCGAAGTATTCCGCTCATAGAATTTAATCGATTTTAACTAAGAAAGATGTTACCGTAAGTATTACAAAATTTGTCTTTGCGTCAAGCCCATGAGTTTTATATTTATTATAATTCCTTAAAAAGATTTATTTGAAAGAAAATTATTTGTAATGCAATATAACTTCTTTCTATATCGCGTATAAAAAAATTGAGAATGTAAATGTAATCAAGATGCGAGATAATTAAACGATTTCAATTTTGAGAGAAAATGAAACGCATGTATAAGTCTGTAATTTTTATATCATATAAAATTAATGTCAAATATGTTTATATTTGCACTTTCAGAATGACACATAGTGATTAAATTTGCTTTTATCTTACTAACAATTCAACATTCAGTAAAGACAAATAAAAGTCGTGCATTTACAGTGAATATCAGGTCGAGCATCCGGCAACAGATTCGCGGAACAAGCGAATGTAGCCGAATACTGATATTCTCGTAACTATGAAATATGGAAAACAAACGTGCTTGGTTGGAGGTGGACAATGGGTACAGCTCGTTTCAGTCTCTACGAATATTTCGTTACATATCGGTGCGCAATGAACTGACAACGCTTCATTTTTTTCTTTTTTTTTTCATTTCTTTGTTTCTTCATTTTTGAAATAGCTTAATTATTTTTTAATTTCACATAAATAATAAACATTTTAATAATTTTTATATAAAAGTAAGAGAATTTTTCTTGTCGTATAAATAATTTCAAAGGTTAACAAAAATTATAAACTTTTATTTATGATACTCTACAATTTAATTTCAATATTAAAATATTAAGATCAATTAATTAATTTCAATATGTAAACAATTACAATTATTAATATCAAATAAATCAAAGACACAATAGTTTCCATATAACTTTGTATATAATACAAGTACATATATTATGTCTGTCAACATTTTAATAGAAAATCAAAAAGATATTGGCTGAATTTTAGACGCACTGAAACTTAAAATAATTTTTTCCTACACTGAATCTGCTATTCCTTCCTTTCATTTTTTATATTCCTCGACCTCTAAAAAATACATGTTTGATATAAAAGTAAGCTAAGCCTTAACATTTTCACCAATAAGAGATCTCTCTTTTCTCGAAAACAAGAAATTGCCGATGCAGCCGATTACGTCACATACCACATTCTGAACAGCAGAGTCATGCTCGTTCATCCATCGCTCGATCGCTCGATCGCTCGATCGAATTGCTAGTCTCCTTCGTGAATGCCCTCTAATTGAGAACTGCGAGTTGTGGGATCCTCCAAGATCCAAATGCACGCGAGCGGAAGTCGAATAGTCATGGTCGCTTCCGTCGTTAGGGTGGGCTCGTGTGCCCACTGCCTAATTGCGAGGCGCGATTCAATGGCGGCGGGAAAATCGAGGGACCGAACTTGTTTGTGGTCGTCAGAAACGAGTGACGAATTAACAGCGACCGCAAACGACATGCCGATGGCCGACTGCTGCGGTTAGCGCGACTGCGGCGTTTGGAACGACGCGTAGGGCCGACGTTCGCCCCGTGGGTTTTCATTGAAATTCATCGGGGAGAACGGAACAACTGTGTAACTACAACGCGCCGGTATATTTTGTACAAAGCGCACGAATACGCGCGCGAAAACGGGATACAGCACGACGAACAGCGCGACGGATAGTTGAATATTGGCCGACATGACGAATGTAACCCTGCCTTTCCCGTGTCCGCGTAATGTTATTACGTATTGAAAAGCTTTTAACTCTTAAGCACTCACGTAAGGTCAATTTGGCTCGAGAGAGTTTCTATCGTTTGAATTTTTTATTACAGAAATGAACGAAGGAAAGAGACAAGACCGTCTCGCTTAAAATCCATTACTGTTAAACTCCGCGCCTGGAAATGGGATATCAATTTTATTTAGTTAAATAAATCGTACCTGTGTTCTTTCCCTCTCATTTTCTTTATGAAGTGCTTGAGAAATATACAAATTGTCATAAGCAGAGATAAAAAGATTTAGTTGAAGTAAAAACAACGGAAGATTTATCGATTACAAGGCATTGCGATATGCAAATTTAATTTCCACACAATTCACTTTAGACTATATAACAAAGAAATACTTATTTATAAATTTTGATGAAAAAGATTTGTCTATTTGCGAAAATCTTTATTACGCGAATAATGGTTAAGCTTCTGAAAAAAAAATAATCTTAAATGGAGTATGGAAACGTGAGACGGGAATTTTATAAAGCTTTCATGACAAAACTAATTCATAATGGTTGAGGATAGTTCAAGAATGAAATTAGATGTTACTGGAATTTTTCAAGTACCGTTCGCGAGAGGTAATGAATTGAAGCAGTGACTGGAAGATAAACGTTACAGGCTTCCTTTAAAGACTTTTAAAAGGACTTTTCTAAGGACGTAATGCATGAAGAACACGAAGCATTTTATAGTTAAATAACCGGTACAATTGATTTTACGTAATTCTTTGTAAAACCTCGCGATAAAAAATGTCGAGTGCAAATTCAACCCCGTGAAATACCTTAGTTGGAAAATTCGCTATTGCTGCGAATATCTCCGTTCTTTCCGACTACCAACGCCAGATAAAGTATCTCGTACTTTTACTTCTTCTTGCTTTTTATTACGGAATTGTAAATTCGGAGAAACGAAGAATGAAAATTAATGATAAAGAAATTAAAAAATCAAGAGCATAAATACTGTTCTTCTTCCACATATATATATATATATATATGTATACCATTCTATTCTTTTTCATAATAATTTAAAAAAAATAAATTAAATTAATTTGATTTAATAATTCATTAATATAATTACTTTCATATCTTTATAATAAACTTAATATTATTATACACATTTGCAAAATGTTAGAGATAATATGTACTTTGAATTTCAACTTTGTGTGCAACGAATGAAAAAAAAATTAGACCATCTGTTTTTTAATTATTTCTCTTTGTTTGTTAAATTTTAAAGTTTACAAAGGTTATATGTAACAACGTTAAACATTTTATTTTGTACGATGCATGTGCTCTACGTACACGTTACTATATAAATACAAATTTTAATTTTTTTCCTGCATTATTCACTTTAATTTTGTAATTTCTCTTTCTTTTTTAGAATTTTTATCTATTTTAATAAAATTATTTATAACTGGATATTTTATAGTAAATTTATTTCTAAATGATTTAAAAATTTAATGTCGGTTATGCATGTAAGATATCAATAAAAATACGCATAATAAAATCTTTAATTATAATTTTACATTTCTAGTTCAAGAATTTCACAAAATTTTAGAGATAACGTACAGATGTTGCAATTATAATTATAGCCGAACAATAAAATTATATATTTGTCATCGCATACTCTGTTGATTATGCAGATGCAGTTAATATTTATAATTTATTTGTTTATTGTCGCAGTTACCGTGCGGTCCATTTTCACTTCATTCAGTCATTGACATATCACTGACTTAGTGGAATAATTGCGAGTAATGATATAATAGGACGTTTTATGCAAATTACACGAGCAGTCATTTAATTCCTTAATGTAATGCGCACGTAAAATGTAACATTTAATATGCCGGCTTTTTCCCCTGCCACCGTTAAGGTCGTATGTGTGTACGCGTTTATGCGGTACGAGATTAGATATATTATGGTAAACCATTAAAGAGAGCTAACCCCTTGAAAGTAGCACGCATCGCAGTTATCCAACCTCGCGAGCATGTCAGGCTCGCTTAACGCTAATTAATTCTAACGAAGAGCACTCGTGCATCGGGATCTTGACTACGTGGAAACCGCAGCGCAGGAACAAATACGCGTGTATGTACAAAGAGCGTGGCTGAAGATATTTTTTCCGATAATAACCCCTACCGTATAATTAAAAAATAAAAGTTAAACGCTATATTTGACGTTCTATTTATTACAGCGGACCGATATAATTAATAAAATACTCCATATGCATATGTGTGCAGGTCGCAATGGACAAATTTATCCCTGCTAGAGAAAAGGAGAAGAAAAATTTTCAATAATTACTCATCAAAGAATAAATTTAATTGCAAATTCCCCTTTGTATGTCTTCACCGACGACGCCAAAAAGAGACTTTATGCAGCAGTTTCATAATAAAGGATTAATTTGCATAAATTCTCTGCGGTGTTTTGATCGTGAGAGGATGAATATATATATATATGTTGCTTTAGCAATGCACTATTAACGCATAGCGCGACTCACATCGATAGGAAGGAAGAGCTTTATCCAGTTACCGTAACTCGCTCACTTCGCCCTGCATATAAACACGTCGGCGAAATTAATCGATTGACTGCGCGAGAGGCTTGGCTGAAGTGCCGAAAGAATTTCTAAAGGTTTCCTAAACGGAAAAATCGGGTTTCCGGCTCTATCCACTCCGTCGTCCTCTTCCCCCGATCGTCGTTACTCCACAAGCGGAGTAATCCACAGCTGGGAACCGATAGAGCCAGCCATTTTCCTATCAGACATTGGAAAAACGTGTCTATCGAATTGGAATATATAACGGCAGCCGGAGGTAGAGGAGATCCGGGCAGGATATGCCCGGTACGTGGTGGTTTCCACGTATCATCCTTCCTCATACACACAGCCGCGCGTGGCGCCGCGCCGGCATTTCGAATTTCACGACCACTCCCACGCCTGCAGAGAGGGAGAGCGCCATTCTTCTCACTTGTTCGTGCATGGCTCTCGTGCGAGAGAATATTTCTTCTTATCGACAAGTCGCAATAGCGGCGCCTGGAAGATATCGCTCGCTCGGCACGATGGGCTCTTTATGAGCGAGGCAGATTTACAGGCGTGGAAAAGCTCCGGCCCGCGCGCGCGGCCGGAGAAAGAGCTCCTCCTCCCGTCCTAGTCAAGAACGCGTGCCTTTATCGCGCGCGCGCGCGATACGAGAACAGCTTGTATTAAGGGGGTTATCGTCTCGAGCAGCGTTTTTATCTGGCGAACAGCGCAGCCGTGAAGAATTCTCAAAGGAGGACGCGATAAATTGATGCTCGCTGGAGTTAAGCGGAGAAAATTGGAGCCGCCACTATGTTCAATTCTCCAAGTTTACTATACATGTGAGAATAAACATTCTAAATAACTTATCGTGAGTGTGGAAAGCAACATTTAATAGATTGCTAAAAATCTTATTTTAGTCTTGTAAACTTTTTTTACAAAAATTTTATATGTTATTAATTTATCAAATTGACTTAGTATTCTTCTTTATCGAGTTTACGTTTGTCTAAGTGGAATACCTTCAATTTTTCAAGCATTCCAAAAATACATTTCCAATTTAAAAAATTGTAATACTAAAATTTTCTTGCTGATTTTTTTTCTACAAACTGCAAACACAGGCCATATTAATTGCACCAATGAACAGAGCGCAATCAATACTCCATGATTTCCGGGTCACTTGGCGCCGCTTGACGGGATCGGTATGTTTGCGGATGCAAAGAAATTCTCGTACGACGTATCCTCGATGGTCGCAAACAAGAGCGGACATTCTCTACACCGATTGATATAACGAGGTGCATTAATTAGACCGATCGATAGCCTGTGATTAACAGGTCAGCCATCGCTACCTCGTGTCCCATTTATTTATGTTCGCTCCGATTGCTCTCTCTCCTTCCCTCTCATTTTATTTTTATTATACCACGAAAGCAACACGCCGCTCTAGGAGGCCTCGAAACAAAGTCTTTGATATACTATCGGTGAATGTATGCAAATGTAAGGGTGCAGCTGTGCGGTTGATGAATGCATCAGAATATGTTAATTAACATGAACAAGAAAAGATAGCGCCGTGACTAGCCTGCGAGTAATGCCATGCCCATCAATTTCTTCACGTCAAAATACGCTTATACCCTACTATTATATTATTTAATTCAGTTGTAAATTTAATTTTTCGTACTTTTTTTTTAATTAAAAAAGAATAAGAACTACACTTTTACAAAGCAAGCTATGACATAAAAGCAACAATTTCAAGCCATGCATTTTAAGGCAATGGATCTACGAGACATAATATTTTCATACTATAATTTGTTGTTGTATTTTAACCATAATTGTAACGAGATACATTCGCTCTATATTTGATCGTAGATCTGTTACCTTAATAAAAAGATTTCTGACTCACCGATCCGATGCGCAACGGGCGGAGTTATTCAGCCACGTAGCTACGATGATACTGTAACATACAAACATAAGATTCAAATTAAAGTGGCACTCAAAATAATCAACCTTTCAAAAATAATTGTTACGCGCATCTAATTCTTCTTTCAAGAAATAATACAATTATCCGTTTTTCAGAAAAACCTTTACAAATTAACTTTTATAAAATTTTAAATAATTTCTCTTTCTTTAATTATTTCTAACTTGTTAAGATATAATTTAAATGCATTTAAATACATTAAAAACAACTATTAATTTCATGCGGCGAAGAGATAATACTCACCCCAAGGTTGCTCCGCCGGGGCCCGCAATCTCTCCAGGACTTCCACCTCCTCTCAGAACATCTGGGACTTGTCAGGCCTCCTCCTTTTCTCATTGCCCAAGACACTTGCAAAATATAGCCAAAATAATTTATTACAATTACACGTTAATTAGAAAATCTCGAAATTGAAACGCGAATTAACCGACGAACAGAAATATTGAAATTACTATAATCGCAAGATAGCGGACGAGATAATAACCGCGCCGAAAGTACATAAATTATTTTGGCCATAATACGACATAAATTATTTATTACGCGCACTCGCGAAAAACGCGGGTTAATAAACTACAATCGCGCGCGGACTAATTATCAATAAAAGTTTTTCGCGCGATACTGTACGGCACTCCCGTTTACAGAGCTCATGTAATCATATTTAATATTTACATTTCAAAAAAGATATTTCAAAAATAGTCTTTCACATGAGCTTTGTGTTTTAGTCCGATTACTTGAACGGCACTCCCGAAGCAAACGCGACGAACCGGCTGCGGTTCGTTTATTCAATTAAATCGGCGACGAAGGTACGTTAGCTTCCCCCGATTATTATCCAAGCAAAATAAGAATTTTGCTTGGATAACATTCTATCTGGGTACTAGAGCCCTCCCACCGCGCCAAGGTCGTACCCATGGGAGGGAAGTATATTAATTTGCCACTAATTACAGTAATTAAAATAAAAAACAATCTGATAACTTACACACAAGTACAATTGGTAACAGCTGAATATAATATAATAATAACATCTTTGCGGATTAATAAATTGCTCGATGTCAAGCTTCTTTCTTTTAAAACAAATAATTAATAATAAAATTAATTAAAAAATTAAACAGTTTATAGGGCATGAATTAAATATTCAATTTAATTAATTTTAAATAATTCTTATAATTTATACATTTTAATTCCACTTTGTGCAACGCGATAATAAATAAGTTAAAATTCTCAAGCTCGTATGTACATGAATATAAGATAAATATTAAAAAAATTGAATATCAGAAAATTGTAATGTCTGACACTCGAAAATTTTAATGATAATTATAATATACGAAATATTCGGATAAAGACTGTAACTAATTTATAAAGAGATATGATTATTCACTTCTTCCTTTTCTTGAATTTGTTTGTATACTTATAGTTGCACTCACATTTAATTACATTTAATTATGCGATCACTCGAATGCGACAATGGGGCGAAGCTTTCTGTCGACACCAAATGCGATGCATATTCCAGTGAAAAATATTATTCCAAATTATATAGTCCAATTACTTAAATGGCACTTCCGAACGCTTGTTTTTTTGCTCGCATATTGATACGTAAATGATACGCGCAATCACAACGACGTACTTTATACATGTATACGAAAAATTAAAATTGTATTATAAAAACAACAGTAATTAATTTATGATCGTTATATCGTTTCTCGCTTCTAATAAAAATGTCGCGCGAAAGTATCTGCTTGATTATCCTATTTACATTGATATGTATGCAGAATGTTAATCGTGAAAATCAAGTTATCAAGTTCGATACGCACGAAAGAAGAAATCATTGCTGAAAAGTAACGTGTTAATACGCGGAGCATCTCGCCGCACCATCTACTCGCTTGAACATTGCTGCCTGAATGCGCGGCGTCTTCTTGTACACGAAGCGACGCGACGCTCCGTTCACGGCCAAGCCCATACACCGACTTTTCCGATTTAATTTCTGGAACGTCAATCGTAAAAATCAAGTTATCAAATGGATCGACACTCGCAAATTATTAATGAGCATCTCGTGATACTACCTGCTCGCTCGAACGACGTTGCATGAATAATGTATAGCGAGAATGATTTTTGGCGTAAACAGCAGCGCGTCGTTCATAACAAGTATCAAGGCCAAAACCATGCGCCACGTCGTTCGACTTCATTTTTGAGCGTCAGTCATAAAAATCAAGTTATCAAGCATCGCGATACTCACAAATTCGTAGGCAGACGAAATTATCGCTGAAAAGTAACGCGTCATGACGCGGGACATCTGACGTCACTACCTGCTCGCTGGAGAGTTTCTGCCTGAATGCAGCGACTTCTTGTATACGAAGCGGCGCTCCGTTCACAGCAAAGATCACGGCCAACCCATATACCGACTTTTCCGATTTAATTTCTGAACGTCAATCGTAAAAATCAAGTTATCAAATGAATCGACACTCACGAATTATTAATGAGAAGAAATCATCGATGAAAAGTAACGCGTCAGTGCGCGGTACTACCTGCTCGCTCGAACATCATTGCGTGAATAATAATGTTTTGGCATACGCAGAAGCGCGCCGTTCATAACAAGTATCAAGGCCAATACCGTCAGTCATAAAAATCAAGTTATCAAGTACCGCGATACTCACAAATTCGTAGACAGACGAAATCATTGCTGAAAAATGACATGTCAATACGCGCAGCATCTCACGGCACTACTACCTGCTCGCTCGAGGGTTGCTGCCTGAATGTAGGGACTTGTGTACGAAGCGTCGCGTCGCGGCGCGGAGTGCGCCGCGCCGTTCACAACAAAGCTCAAGGCCAAGGCCATTTGCCCGCCAAATGTTTTTATTTAATTTTATCTGTATGTAGAAAATTATAATTCTGTTATATTTCATAATATATTTCATTCTTTCTAATTAAAAATTACGCATGTAACATGCGCATGCATTCAGCATTTTTAATTTTAATTTAAATTTAACAAGTTATATATCTAGATGGATGAAAAATTTAAAGCGCGATATAAGATTTATTATATAGTATAGTATAAATAGAATAAAGATTATAACAGAGAAAAGCATTGACAGCTGACTAAAAGGGAATTAATTTTTAAAGCACACGGTGGCAAACTTATTGTTAGCACAATACAGCGCAATTTATATATATATATATATTTTTTTTTATAAAATTGCGATGCTAACTTCATGTAGATAAGTAATCCTTATGTCTCGCCGTAATAACATCGACAATGTCGTTCGAGTTTCGCTCGTATAATTTACATCGCGGGTAGTTCTTTATTTTTCAAATTACACGCTCGCATCACGACGATCGACGAAGCGTACTTTTCATCTCCATTCCTTCCAAATCACTATCTCCGTGTCAGTTACATCCAATCGAACAATGGGCGATCGCTTCGCTTCGTCTATTATTCTGTGCGATTTTTGAAAAATGGGCACGAGAAATATCGTGCAAGAAATACGCGGAGTATTTGATATTTTAAAATGCGACGCGTTTGTGTATTACGTTTTAGTTTGTAACTGTCCGAAAAAACAAATTTATATACTTTGATTATGATCTTAGAAAGTTCGAGGCTCGCTCGAGCCTCCCGATTTAGTCCGCGTGTCCCCGATGTTAGAATTCGATCAGAGCCAATAAAACTGCTACTTTTCGTAAAAGCTGCAAGGTGATTGGCTCATGTCGAAATCTCGGCCCGTTCTAGCATTGGGGACACGCGGACTTGTTTAGATAGTCATGGGATGAGTTATATTCCGCGATTTCGCGCCTTTTTCTATTCAATTCCTCGAAATGCGTCGCGTTCGGCGCGTGTATATTTATATTTTTTGCAGCGCTTCTCGTCGCTCGCTCGAAGTGATTCGGTTTTTTGGTCCTATTTGGGCAGAGAAGATCGCGAACGCTCGAATGTCGCACGCTATTTACTTTTTTTTTCGAAACTTATACTCCGAGATGTCCTACCACTTCCCCTTCCAATTATTTCCAAATCTTGAGAAAATACCTCAGTTCCATCGCGGAGATTCGAGCGTGAGGACCGTCGCGTTTACGCTCCGCGATCGCGCGACTTTTCGTCCATGGAAAATGAACATCGCGTACAGATGAGTGTCGGAAGTGTCGAATCGAGTAACGGACGATTGCCTCGGTCCTTTTGTTCCTTTATTATTAGCGTGATAGTGATATTTTTTAAAAATGATTGCGAGAAACGTGCAAAATGCGCGGAACGTTCGATATCTCCAAGCGCGTCGCGCGGTTCACGTCGCACCTAATGCTTCCTTAAAAACACACAATATCGCGGACAAACAAGTGTCAAGTATCGGAATGGTCGAATTAAACAACAGGCGATCGTCCGGAGCGTTTGCTACGCCCCGCCGCGCGATCGTCTTTGAAATTTTGAAAGTCACGTCGAGATAATCTAACCTAACCTAACCTACGTCGTTCGGTCGCTTACCTACGGTGGTATATGCCGATCGAGTGATAGTGATAGTGCAAGTGTATAATAAGGTCATTCTAGTGATAGTGATAGTGTGATTGTGTCAAGTGAGGATGCAAGGAACTACAAAAGGGTGGAAAAGGATACCCGGAAGCAGGGAGAACGAGGGCAACAGCGACGGCCGGTGAGTTACTTGTTGCCGTGCGGTACATACGTGAAATTAGGACCGTCATTTTATTTAAAAAAAATAAATAAAAATTGTGCTAAGTTTGGGCTACCGTGTGACGTAAAAATTAATCACGTACTTATCTCGAAAAACAAAGCATGAAATAAAAATGCTAACTATCATACATGTACGTTACTTGTTGTGTACGAAGTGGCGCGCCGTTCACGATGAAGGCCATACGCGCCAACCGTTTCGATAATTTTGTCTGTATCTAGAAAATTACAATTCTCTTATATTTTACAATACATTTCATTACGCATGCATTCAGCATTTTCAATTTTAATTTGTTTAACAAGTGTTATGTCTAAATGAATGAAAAATTTAAAGCGCGATATAAGATTTATTATATATATAGTATAATATAGTAGAAATTTTTTTATAATAGAGAAAAGCACTGACAGCTGATATAAAAATCTTAATCGAACTCGACATGTATGGCTAACAAAAACAAAGCAAAAATAATCCGCGAGATAATTGAATAAGATTTTGCCTCCCTCAATAAAGCGTTTTAATGAAGCCAAGCAGCGTAAACAGGGTGGGTTACATAAAGGTTTATCTGCACAAGACAGCTTATTCTTTTGACGTGCACCCTCACTCTTTGCTCAATAGCTTAGCTTGTCATTGTGTATATATATGCCGGAAAAAAACAGTTGATGCATAATTATCTGATATCAGCGGAAAAATTAATATCGTCCTACAGCCATAAAATAAAAAAATTCTATTTGTATCTACGAATAATTAGCTATTTACGATCTTAATTAAAGAGTAAAATATTTATTATAATCATTTGCCATCCAATTTTATCATGATTATACTCAAGTTTCACAATTATTAAATCGTTTACAAACGTTATGGAAGCACCACGTATCAAGCAATAAATTTGTTTCTTTTTATTTTTAAATTAAGTAGACAATTTGTTGTTATGACTGTAGAATTTTCCGTGGATTAAAGACTTTATTGAACTGCCACTAGATATTACGTTTTCACCGATACGTGCCAGCACGAGCTGAGATTCTCTCACAGGAGAATATTCTCTTCTTATCGTGACAGAGAAATAACATATTCTACAACGATGAGATACGCTGAGCCTTTCGAGAAAATAGAATCTCCATGCTACGAAGAGATTGATATATGTTCAGAGCAGGTTTAGGGTTTATCTATCAGACCGACGCGGTGTGTTGCCTGCAGGCAGTTGAATCGGATAGCTGCTGTAGACTATTTCCTAGTTTTGCTTTCCTATTGTTAGCGCTTTTCTGTTATCGTACGCATATATCATTGTGATGTGGTATCTTTTATCGCAGTATATCATATCTGAAATTGCGTATTCATGCGGATGCGGAATAATATGAATTTCCATTTCATAAAATATAATACGAATCCAATTCGTCATCTTGGATTATAGAAAGATTTTCAGATTGATTCCACATTCGCTACAATTAGCAGGAATATGCGCAAAATAAAGAAATGTAAAATTAACCGCAATTAATATTACGCTAAACTGTCAGGAATACCGAATATATATCATTATTTAAGATATTATTTAAGATTCACACTTTATAGCTATCGTCGTTTCGCCTGGTATAAAATAATTTTTGTTTTGCAAACAATCTCTATTTCTAATCATAAATATCAATTCTTTCTAACGAGAGAATTGATATTGACTTTACATCATGAGTCATCCTTTGTAGAAATTGAATGGAACGTGCAGATTTCCGCAAGGAATGCAAATCTCAATTGTTTGGAACGCGACGCGGAGTAACGTTCGCGTCCGGCTATTCTAACGTCGAATTAAACGGAATAACGTAATCCCCCGTGACTAATAGATCGTCCGACAATTTAATTCCTCCTGTGTCAATTCAAATCGGTTGTCCGAGGAGACATCAACCGATGTCTCAGGCAAGCGCGGACAAGCGTTCAAGTGCCGCCGCCGCCACGAGCGTCTCGTGTCACCGTGATTGGCCAACGTTCAGCTGAAACGTAAATCGACGCAGTCGCGCGCGTCGACAGATGTTTGACTTTGGATTAAACGATCCGTCAGACCTAAACGATCGCCGTTAATCGCTGGAAAGCGGCGGCGGCGGAATCGCGTTACACGATTATTCACGCGCACGCTCGTAATGCGCGCAATTCAAAGGGAATTACGCGAGAGGTGAAAGCCGATTTACTCCGACGTATTCGGATCGACGTGGCGGACGTAACATCGCGGAAGCAAAAACTCGCCGTTATTACCGCCGACGCGGCGACCTACGTGCGCGGCCTTATACGTTGCTCGATTCTGATGCATTTTTCCCGCTGGGAAAGCAAAGTATGAAAACGCTACGAAAGATTCCAATAATTAAATTTTCTTTCTCCGCGGCTTTCGCTCCGTCGCGCATTAACATGTTATTATCTGGAAAGAGATAAGCTTTCCGACTTTTAAATTCAAACTCGTATAAGTCTCGTATTCGTCCCCAAATGTCGTAATACCTGCGAACAAAGCTGAAACTGATTGTGAAGAAATTAATATCTATATAAGTGGATTTTTCCCATCACACGTGTGGTTTTAAGAGGTAAACAACAGTACGGCGTAATCGTGCCTCTGCTTTCCCCTCCGCCGCAAACGCGGCGGCGGGTCATAATTCTTCTTCTTTTTATAAGTATAAACGGTGCTTTTGCAGACGTTAAGAAGTTTCTTAAGCTTTTAGGAGCACGAAACGTTGCGCGAGCACTTGGAAGCTAAACTCGTCGACAAGAAGGAAAACGGAAAAATGGCGTGGAAAAAGAAGAAAAATATAAAACGCTACTCTGCGACGATGAACCAGGTCAAATAACCGTTTGCATCATGGATTGCACTATCAAACAATTAATTGGTGGCGTTACGTCATCGACCATTTACATAAATAATAAACGGAGCATGCCGAGCACTTGCCATCGTAATTATTATATATCTGATTAAAAATAACGTGCAATCCAAGTCAAGCATCCTACATTCTCGAAAGATTTAAAAGCCTCTCAAGAGATATTAAATATTAAACTAAAAAAGAGATTAAACGGAGAAGACTCTTTTTTATAGGCAGATGTCTCAACTTCCGCGCGCGCTTTTTCACCAAGTCCTCGCCAAACTGTCAGCGAGGTGTGTTATTTACATTTAACCCATATACATACCGCACCGTAACGCGGGAAATTGTCCTCGCACCTTCAACCGGAAATAAATGTCAATACGGTGGCGCAGCCGGGACCCAGGGCGTAAAATGAACGTAAGGGATCGCCTATGCTAATTTATGGACGAGGCTTCCCGGTGGCCGCAAAATGAAAATGATAAGCGTTATTTAAATCGCGTACGCGCGCGTACGTACACGCGGCTAGATGCAGCAGCAGCAGCGTCGCCATGAAAACGCGGCCAACGTCGAGCGGTGTTTGTAAAATACACAAGTATTATATAGCGGGACGTGGTAGAGAGAGAGAGAGAGAGAGAGAGAGCGAGCGCACCGCGCACTTTTGTTCGCGCTGCTGCATTATTCATGAGTGTACTTATAAGCCACTATTGCATCGCGTTGCACCGCGCCGCATTTCTCTCCCCCTGGTTTCCTCTCTCGCGCGCTGCCGGCTCGGCACGGCGCGCCCCGCGTCGTCGGAAGAGCCGTTCTTCTCGCGGCGAAAAATCGACTACGGGCGATGTATCTCGTAACGAAAACTTTATCGGAATCGCGAGGCTGCGCGCTTTAAGCCGGGGATCCGGCTTTCGACAGGACGCGGTGGCGCCGACGCGACACAGCAGGCTTTCAGGATCGCCGAAGCCGCCTGTGGCGGTTACTTGCCCCACATAACGTGGGGCTTACGATACTTCGATAGTGGCGGTGTATTAATGTTATTCTCTTCTTTATACTTTTTCCTCGCGAGATCAATACGTATGTATGTCTCTCAAAGGAGCCAACAACTGATTAATTTCATATTTCGAAATTTAATACCCAAACACGATTTATTTAATTTATACCTTCATCAATTTTCTCTACTTTCTATTTCATAAAGTTAATTAGTTCGGCTTCCGAGAGGCTCATATTTCTCGCAATATTGAGTATTTTCGTCATCGTGATATTAACTGAATATGCGAGAGACAATATTGAAGAGAGAGAGAGAGAGAGAAAGTGTCGTTAAATGAAAGTATTAAATTTAATTTTTACAGAAATCGCTGAAGCGATCGATAATAAGTTTGGAACTTTCCATTTTTCTAATACATATTTATTATGTATTTGTTTTTTAATTTAATATTGCAGGAAATTTTCTATTTTGCTTATTAAGACCGATATCGATGCCGCGAGATATCGTTTTGCGAAAGCAAATAATATCAGTATTTATAATCTCTTTAATAAATAATCATTACATAATGTATCGGATCATTTTGACGTAAATTAAATTTTAATTTAAATCAAGTAATTTGTATTAATCACCCGCTGTTTGTATAAAAACTGTTCAAGGATGAACCACGAAGTACGTCGAGCATTAACTAATAAAAACATTCGAGAGATTAATCCACGTCTCGTTTCGATTCGAAATTAAATTTTAATGGAAGGGAAACAAATCAGTTTAATCACCCACGCGATTACATGCCCCGATGAATATTACGTTTAGGTGTATTATTGATTCTGTAGTAAACTTTTAAGATTATATAGTTACTCATTCAAGAGGCCGCGAACTTGGCGCGTTCTTTACAAATGGCTGAGAACCGAGGAGAGGCACAGTAGAAGTAGAAAAACCTCGTTAAGAACAAAGGAACGTTTTTTCGCGTCGACGCGAATCCATTCACAGGCCTCCCTTCCTTGCTAAATTAATTAGCCGGTCGAACGACGATAACGTTACTCGCAATCAACATTTTTAATAAACCCGATATTTAACATGCACCGCGTGCCGTTCTCGCATTGAAAGCAACGTGAGTACGTGAGAGTAAATTTCCTTTCCTGGTAAACACCAGGAGTGAGTTTACGATGGAAAAAAACACATACTACGTAAGACGGAGCAGATGCCTCGTTAAAACTCTCGGAAGATCATTCTTCGGTAAACGCGTCGCGCTAGAATGTGAAAACGTGTACTTAACCACACGTAACTTGTCGAAAGTATTTATCGGATGTCGAGAAGATGGCATGCTGGGCGTTCCTAAGAAGCTTTTTCCCATTTCGCGCAAAGAGGCTTTATTCCTTAAGCTTCCTTCAAGTGAAATATTGATCATTCGTCGAAAGCTAATGTATCAAGGGCATGATATACCATGACGTTTTGATACGAAAAGTATCTCATTAATTTCCTCGGGATGATTACCGCCCTAGGCGCACGTGCGAACGTACGTACGAAAAATGAAGATTTCTTACATTTTCTTAAACGCTTCAAATTAAAAACGTTGATTGAAATTCGTGAAAAATCACGTTGAAAACACACATCTCGTATATCATGTGTGATGCCTGTGCGTCTCCCACTAATGCCTCTCCACCTTATGCCTGCAATATTTACGAAGTACACCAAAATGTCGTAAAATCAAGTTTTCGGATATTCGTTATTCGCTTTGATCCTCGTGTCTCTTTTACATAGTTTTTGCAATTTACTTTCATCGCATATACGATGGCCAGCTGACACTATTTTGCAGGAATATTTCCAGCTCTATCAA
Organism: Tetramorium bicarinatum; assembly: GCA_928718305.1. Lineage (NCBI taxonomy): Eukaryota > Metazoa > Arthropoda > Insecta > Hymenoptera > Formicidae > Tetramorium > Tetramorium bicarinatum. The sequence continues at coordinate 34,675,618 of OV788325.1, forward strand.
AACTTGTACGTCATTGTACAAGCAATATTAATATTTTCTAAATTTCTCTACATTTCACAATTAATTACGGATTCAATATCTCAAAAATGTACACGTAAATAATTTATTCTGTGATACATATTCATATATGCAACGATAACAACGATAACAAATATGTGTGTTTATAAACGACTATATAAAATCAACATGATTTAAATAACGATAATATAAAACTTCTTAAACTATAGAGAGAAAAAGATATTAAATATATTATTTTTAACTATTAAAGCATTCTTGTTAACCTCGCAAAGAAAGAGAGAAATACAATTTTTAGTCTATTAAAAAGCATAGCTGTCGTGTAACTTTTATATGAATTTCCGTTTATCTGATGTGAGTTTTAGTGTAGACGGCAGTGAATTCATCATTCATAGTGCTACGCATTTTACAAAAGCAATCAATAATTCAGTCATTGGAAAGATTTAGAGTGTACGAACTTTTTGAACATGCATTATAAATATGAAATCCTATGAGATTTGACTGCTTTTTTTTTTTCATTCATCTCCTCTATCTTCTTTTTAAACCACACGATTTGGTAAAATATATCGGGCATTTTATCAATCGAGTAATAATTATGTTATTTTTCATTTAGTAATTTCGTATACGTATAACAGCTTTTAAAATATTCAGAATAGCGTAGTGTAATCAAATTTGTTAGAAATATTGTATGTGAACTTTCGATTGCTATTTAAATCAATTTGTGTCAATCATAAAGGATGCTTTCAACACATCTGCCGATACTTTCCATTCTACATCTTACAAAGGATTCATGATTAAGGTGACACTCGTCAATGACTAGGACATCCCTTTCACACACTTATCGGCCATCGACACGCGAGGCAAACACTTCCTGCAAAGCGTAGGCGTGAAGCGCACACGTCGGTATACAGCCGCACACAGACGAAATTTCGTCTCGATTCGGCGAGAGTCGACGCTCGTTTTGCAGGGTACACAATATGTGCCCCGTGAGAGAGCGCCCGCCGCTGGAAATCAGCAGTTTTCACCGTGAATGCGCCGACGGCGGGGACCGCAAAAAGCGGTAGAAAGTTACGGTTGATATGCGTCGCGGGCACGTAACACCCGACGAACACGAGACCCAACTTCTTGCTGGTTGGTGCGCGATACCGTCCATCGTACACTGCACACGAGAAAAGCAGAGAGAGAGAGAGAGAAAGAGAGATGCAAGAGACGGCATGCAACCTTTGTGCAGAGCGTCTGCGTATATGCGCTCCCGTGTTTACGCGTGACACGTCGCGAGAGAGCCGTGCTTTGCAACACTCGACAAAATCTCTTCAATGCGACCTGCGACGGTGAAACGGCCTGCCAAGGGCTGAATTGGCCACACGACACGGACAATACCCGCGCTTTCGATGCTGAAACTCGAGCTGGGGGGCTCGCCGTCCGAAGGGTTGAATAGGTGTAATGCCACTCTCAACAAAAACTGAGAATTCGATTGTGATGTCGTTTATTAGGCCCGAAACAAGGGCTCGAGTATTTCTATCAAATATACTTGAAAGCGTAAATGTATTTCAAAGTAATATTTAGTCGGAATAGTTATTATTAATTCCTCGTTTCTTTAATAGATTGATAGAGATGTGGAAAAAAATACTTGGGAGAGTATAACCCTCTTTTTAAAAAATTGAAAGCATTGTAATCAAAACTGAGCTTTTTATAATAATTGATTAAAATAATATCTGGAGATCAATTTTTTTTTTTACGAAATTATTAAAACGATGAAAAATACATTTATCGAGATTTAATTATTTTCGGCTAATAAATATCATCTGTGAACACTAAAATTAAATTTTTACGATGCCTTATGTTACTAATTAAAAAAAACATCTTTTCCGAATACGTCAATCTCTTTTCTTTGGAATTCGCATTCTCCTTTGTTTTTACTCGAGCTACTTAAAGTTTGCTGAAAGCATTCTTCGTAAATTCTTGTGTTTTTCAGCGTCCTAACGCTCCGGTAGGACGCCCCGAGCGGCGTCAACGAAGTAACTCCGAAGGGTTAACGATTCTTCAAAGTAAGGAACGGCAACTATTCTCCCATCTATCCAAGCTTCTATTTTCAGGCCGTCGGCAGTTTGCTAAACTATCTTGCGTAACGGTTAGTCGCGAGAGGCAAAAGTGTCAACATCGTTTCCGCGCGCAGTCGACATGCAATTGTTCCATTCGGAATTGCATTCGCTTGTAGGAAATAAAAAATTTATTTAGAAATGAAGGTAAGATTACAATTTTGAATGTAGTATGTAAGAATAAAACAAAGAAAACAAGAGACGGAGAAAATTACGGGAGTTATATCTTAATTAAAAAAAACTTATATCTCTAATTAAAAAAACATTTATAAATTTTAATTAATATTCATTTTTTCTCTTTCGGCACCAACAGTATTTTATTTTAAACAAATTATAACTTTGTTATATTTTTGATCTATTTTTTTATATTCTCATATTTTTTACAATAACAATTAGATAATTTTTAATATGATAAACAATAATGAAAATGTATTACCTTATTCATATGCATTTTATTATTACATCGTTCTTGGTTTTGTCAATCATTGCATTAATAGAGATACACGTGGGTTTATCTATTTCACATAACATTTTTTTTTTTAGCATTTTCTTCATTATCGAAATCATGAGCGCTCAGGACACAGTAAGCGTCGTTTTTCGAAAAGAATCGTAAAATTCAATCGAGCGAGAATTGCATTGAACGACCGATTCGCCATTTTGACGGTGAAACATCGGAACCCGATAAGCGGTCGCGATTATTTAATTATCACCGGGGCGGGGACGCGTCGTGGAGCGTCGTAGAGCATTTCCGCGCGGAAAAAAGCGATAACTATTTACATACGTTCGCATCTCTGGCCGGCTAACGGCCGGAGGAAGCGAATTATTCCGTTTGAATCGAACTTCGATGAGAACGAGCCACTCAGCGAGCCGGGACACATGGAGATATTTACACTGTCGGGAGGACTGGTGAGAGTGGATTAGTGCGCGGTCGAATACGTGGGTGCGTTACACGGGACTCAACGCGATTTTCCAATTTACGCCGATCGATCCGCTACGCCTGGCCCGAGGCGAAAGCGCATATCGCGCATAAAGTAGCCAGTTTTCATTATTGAGGCAAATTCGTGGCGTACTGCTGAATATTTGCAATTCGAATTAAGGGAAGCGTTAATTTAATGGAACGGCAAAAATAAATGCGCGACCGCGAGCACCTTCAATTGAAGGAAAAATTCGCTGGAACATTCAGTTATCACTGAGCTCATTCCGCGGAATATTTTCGGCAGGCGACTGATTTTTTTATCTAAGAATAGAACAGGAGAGAAAGAAGAAAAATAAACGTTAATTGAAGCTCGCTAAGTACGACGCTTATACTTTTAGTTATCAAAACCATAATATATCTCGGGGTTAATCATTTAATTTTCTACCTGCTGTTTTCTTCATTTTATTCTTGCATACTGCGTGTGTATTCAAAATTATAATTTTATTTCCGTATTATTTCTCTAGAATGTGAATTTTAATTTCCTACATTTTCTACGCGGGAATACAGATTCTACAAATTTTTGTAATGTTATCTTAATTATTCGTAGCGCATAAATTAATGATGTAATAAGACCGATAAGAATTTACTTAAATCGAACACATAAGTAATTTTATTTTACGTAAAATATGCAGCACGCGTATTGCATGATCAATAATTATGCAATTTTGTGAACGTTGAATTTAGAATGAAATCGAGCGATCTATCACCAAGGCGTTAGCTTCGCAATAGCTTTCTGTGAAATTTTTCGTAAACAGAAAAGCGATTTACGTATATTTGCGTGTATAAACGGACTATGTTCCAACCTAGCGGCGATCACATCAGTTCTATCATCCATCGTTTGTGCGTTTATACGGCGTTTGTGTCGCACGGACTGTCATTTCCACACTGTACACTACACCAGTTAGCGATTAATTTATCCGTCTCTCGGTCGCGGGTTTTAAGGCCCGCGCAAACAAACGGTGATGTTTGACGGGGATACCGGCGGCGAAATGTCTCCCGCACCCATTCCGGGATACACCGGCTTAAAGAAAAATTATTTTGTCCGCAACGAACACCACTGCTGATTCGTAGACGGGTGAGAAAATTCGAGCTCGCTCCGCGGCATTTTAAAGCCTGTAATCCGCAGAAGAGGATATAATGGGATTTACGGCTCGAATTGAATTTTCGTGCATAGGGATCCAGCACGGCGCGCCGGCTGAATTCGAGCATAATAAACGGATATACGCGATTTTTTAACTACGTTATTTATTTACGTGGGTATTTACGGGCAGCACAAGTTTTGATTTTTTAAGCGGCTGAAAGATCGCGATTATGTACGAATAAAATGAAAATGGTTTGTACGCGATGAATTAAACTGTTATAACGAATTTTCATCGCAATATATCATGATATTTGTAAAGCTTTTGATATAACATAACAGGAAAATATTAAGTATAAAGACATCTCCATAAATATAAACTAATTGGAAAGTATGTTTTACACGTAATTTCGTAATTGCGTTATTAAATTTAAAAAATATTTAAATTTAATAACGCAAATAGAACTTGAATTTCACAATTCTTTTTTTAGATGTATTATGGCAAGGAGAATTGTAGAATTTCCTCTCACAATCAGATTCTGTCACGAATTACAAATGGTTGGTAACAGGCTTTATCGGTCTCTTTTACAAAGGCCATACCTCTCGCGCATTGTATTACGAGAGGCGAGAACGCTGGAAATCCAAGAAAGTAACGATAATGCCCCCGCAACAGTTTGTCGGGGAACTAATGGTTTCGGTACAAGTTCGGATGGCACCTCGCGTGGCGCATCTTCGTGTTGTGCATCTTGTGCAGAAAATAGAAGCTCCCTGTGGTCTGGATTGAGCTCCATGCGAGTGTGCACCATGTTTCGAGGCTTGCCGCTATGGCTCGCGGTTCGACCACGATGGCCGTTGATAACGTCGGTACGCTGGGGAGAGACCAGGCTTTACTTTGTAAAGCTCGTAGCATCTCGCTGTCGAAACTCGGCAATTTTTATGTGGCCCGGTCGCGCTTTCGTGGATTTACTCTACTCCGGCGAGCGACTGAATTTTACGACATCTTTTACGTCAATATACGACGAGCGAGGAATGAGCGCGGTAGTAATGTGGGACGCGAGAGGGAAATGAGAATATGAAGTAGAGCAGAGAGATAAGGGAGTACAAAGAGACAGATAAGAATACGAAGAGGCGGAGCGAGAGGAGAGTTAGAAAAAGGAACGCATCTTCAAGCGCGTGGGAATAAAAGCGTTAAGAATTGTCCACGAGTTGCGGAAGAGAGAAGTGAAAGAAAGACAGACAGAGAGTTTTGTTATAGAATGCAAACATAGCGATAAAATGACATTAAAGGAAGTAATACCGTCCTTAAGATGCGACAGATTTTATTTCTGTACAGCTTATTTCTGTAGAAGTGCTTTTAGGTACCGACAATATCTTTTTCTATTGCGCACAGATCGCTCTCTAAAAGCATACTTATATGTATTATCAGAATTATATCCGTTCTTTGTAATGAATAAATAATAATTTGTGATTAAACATGGTAATTTAATTGATATAATTTTCTAAATAACAGATTTTGTATAATAAAATTTCAAGCAATTTCTTAAACATATTTCTGCAGTTTCCGAAATAAAAGAGGATAAATTTAACAATTTCTCTGAAAAAATTTAAATAAAATATACAATTTTCTTTTTAATTCTATGGTATCAGATGGACTAGAAGTGCCATGTGCCACCAAAGTATTAATAATGGACAGGACGTCTGACGGGCATATATTGCAATCTTTTCGAATGACAAGTGCGCATGCTGGTAATTGACTGGCGAAACGACGTGGCGCGTTTACGACTCTGCGGCACCTTGATTCATCCATGATGGCCCATCAAGCCTTTACGATCGATGATACTCGCCGTTGTGTTTCTCAAGGTCCGTCGCGGCTGCAGAGAAGTAACTTATTCACGAATCCGAAACCACATTTATTTTGCAGCTCGATCTATCCGTTTTTATTATCACGTGATGTTAACTACGTGATGTTAACCGACATGGAAATTAAATCAGTTAAAACGAATTGATGCGATTCTCTTTATTTCGCACAGTCGGTAGATATTACATCAACTCTCGTTTATACAGCCAGCGACGATCTTCCCGCATGAGGCAACGATAATAGCAAGTTGATCCTCTCTTTTAATGAGTTCATCTTCTTTTTAAGACTCCTGCAAATATGGCTAACACCGCGCCGCTACCAGGGGGATGAAAAGAGCGCCTCGTGTATTCATCCATCGCACACTCGTCCACCCTATAAATCACGATTGTATCGCGCGTTGGTCCTCTACAACACGAAGAGAGCTCGCTCGGTGTCAACGCTCGGGCACCACGTAATCATATTCGTCACGAACAGGCGGCTTCGTCGCGTGAATTTACGAGCGCGGGTTTACGATTTCGTCGCGGCGGATCGTAACGGCGAACGGCAACGAACGGCGCAAGTCGACGAGGTGTCCGTCTCGATCTACAGCTCGGACGATCGCATTAGAGATCCGGAAATTATCGTGGCAACCCGACGCTAATTATCATCTCGTCCCATCGTTGTTCCCCGACGAACTCGTGACGCGAGAACTTCGATCGATTGGTCGTTTCGACGGAAGTCATCACAAACCGGCTGTCAGAATGCTGCCGCCCTTTCATTATCTCGCATTTAATCGCTCTGTTCCTCGCTTTCTCTCTCTTTCTCTCTCGCTAGTGGTTATGAGATTTTAATAGTTGACTGCGTGATTTCACGTAGATAAACCCATATTGTACTCGTAACTTTTAGGATTTTTATTTTCACGTGAATTGTAACTTTTGTAATTTTATGCTCGCATTAAAAAGTATAAAAAGTATAAAATTACACGCATAATAAACACAAATTGTGCGATTAATGAAATCAAATATACATACATATTTATTTCACACTTTATTCATGTAATTTTTATACACTTTTAATGTGCATCAAATTAAAAATTAAAATTATACTGTCTTTTATTGCTATATGTTTTTCAATTGTTGTATTAATTTTTCTATTTTTCCGACATTCCGTTGTGATCCATAAAGATTATAAAAGAGAGTGATATTATGATTGTGAGTAAAATTGTAGAGAATTTTCATAAAAAATTACTTTTATTCTCGGAAAACGCATCAGAGAAAAATATGTAACAATTTGCGATTAATAACAATAATTGTCAGTTCGCAGGATGTGCAATGCTGTCGAACCTCCAATCGTCACGTCGCAATACGTGTCACTTCATATATCGAAAGCATTATTTCAGCAATTTTTGCAACGAGAAAGCTTGTCGCGATACTCGTTTGATTTACGACTGCGTGCACCGGAATGCGCCAGAAAATGACTGAATCATCGAGTTTCGAATTCGCTTGCGATAGTATCGCCATTGTCGGCAAATCCCCCGCGTGCTGCAGCTCGTTTGCCTTCAATGACTCGGCAGTTCTACGAGAACAACAGGACAACCGTACGAAATCTTATCGTAACTGCAAGTGGAGGACCGTAACGGCAGCCGTGAGTCAGCGCGTCGTCGACGATCGCTTGATCTCTTTTTTAGTCCACGGTTATGGTGGACGCGTATTCGAGCGAAAAATCATTCCGAAGTACGAAAAATACCCGCGAGTGCATTAAACTCTATATAATAAATGCGCGTTTTTACGACAAATATATTAAACATATTAAAAGCGATGAAATTTATCAAACTTTATATAATAAACATTACTTACGTCTTTCGATATGAAACATCCTTTATTTCAAAATAAACCAATAACATATTAAAAGATGTTTTAAAATAGAGAAAATCTCAAATAATTATATTGTTTTCTCATATATAAATTTTTACCGACAGTAAGATTAGTATTATTAAACTTAATTATTCAAGAAATAATTTTGTAGTTATGTTTTAATTAAAATATTAAAGTATTATCCCCCCACTCTAAAAAAATCAGCGTTATCGAATATAATCATGTCAAAATGTATCTATATGCAATGTATCTGTCATAACAATTTTATGTCGATGCTCGAAAAATGCAGTTTACGACATTTCTTCAAACTGGCAAGATCCGTTCTCCGTTTTAGATTCAATCGTTTCGTCAGTTTCGGGTCTACGTGATTCGAGTAAAGAATGAGAGCGCCGAGTAGCAAAGTAGTTATGTACGTTGACGGTCAGACAACCGAGGATGCTTGGCCGCGCACAGCCGCGCACGAGACGCTCTTTTTCTACTTCCGCCGTTTTACGATTTACGATCATTCAGACGTACGATTCGTCGAATAAATGTTGTTACGTGTAATTGCTAAATCGATCACCTATCCTATACAACTGTTGCAGAAGAGGAATGAGAAAAAATCGATTGTCCTTTTCCACATTCGAGATTTGATCACGCAGTAAATACGCGTTTAATATTGCGGAAAGTAAAAAGCTTACTCAACAAAAATTTTAAGATTATTGATTAGAAACTTGTTATTTTGTGTTAATTACTCTACATATCTGTTAATTTTCAATTTTAATATTTCAAAGATTACGCACAACTTGAGTTTTTTTACATCTTATCTTCAAACATTTTTAGAAACAAACTATATTTAGAAAGTAATTTATAATGCATAAGAAAAATAAAATACACTCGATGACACACCGATGACATAATACCTTATTTTAAAAATGAGCAAAAAGTATCTGAGCTTGAAAACAGCGCAAAAATATTACTAATTTTCGAGTCTATTCTGTCGAAAATAAAATCTCGTACGAAAAGCTTTGTTTTATATTTTCAAACTATTCTGTCAAAAGTTTCATATAAAAAACTTTATTCTATATTTTTAATTTACTTTTGCACGAAGAATTGCATTCGCAATTCTCGACTGCAGCATCAATTTTACCGTCTATAAAAATTTATTACTTTATATATTAGCATGTAAATATCTATTCGATCAAACACTTCAGTCATCTTTAGAAATTTTTGCTAATCAATATCAACACTTTAACAATAAATATATATCTCGTTATTCCTTTTGTAATGTATCTACTTTCGTTAAAAAAAATCGATATATCTCGTCTAACAGTTCTCACGGAATCTTTTGTGTGTACACGTCCTATACATTTCCACAATCCCAAGAATAATCCGCTACGCTGCATATCGTATCGCGTATGCGCCGGTAAATATTGTTTACCGATGGAAAAGTGTCCGAATCGCGTAAACGCTTCGGTGACGGCGAACGAAAAGAGTGGAGATGTCGAGGAGCCGGCTTACTTCTGAGCCAGGATAGTATCAGAAATCGATGGCAGCTTAACCTGCCGTGTATCTGCGCAATAACACGTTGAGGCTACACGGAGGATAAAGTGTAGGATAAAATGAAGTCGATTGGTGATACGATCATGTGAATTATTTTTATATTAGGTCCGACTGGGATAATATATGCGTCGACACATTTTCATAAAATCGAATCGATCCCTCATTCCATTTGCGAGATGTTATTTTCCTTTCCGACTAATTTGAGAATTTACGGAAATTCAAAAGAGATTTATTATATGAATTTCTCAGACGAATAAACACAACTATCGGCGCGAGTATTACTTTTTATGGACGCGAATCGAATTCGTATACAGCGAGTGATCGTAAAAGGAGTTTGAGTAGATCGCAATCAAATTGCTTAGACCCCGAAATAAGATGGTCTATACAGAAGGAATATAAAGGTTCTGCTTGATTTTATTTCTTCTACAATTTTTACAAGTTCTATTTTGTAATTTTATTTTATTTTACAAGATTATATAATTTTCTATGTACAACTTGTGTTGCTATGAATTGTGATATGAATAAGTTCCTTTGCGTATAAATTATTTCTCACAACATACATAATATAATAAAATACATATTTAAGATAAATGTATTTACTATGGAAAACTCAATTGTAAATTGAATTGAAAAATAAAATGCTACTATTCATTTGCACTTAAGAGCTCGAAGGTAATCAATAGGTGGTTATCGGAGAATAAAAATGATAGAAAATATAATCGTAAAGAATTTATGCTGTTGCAAATTTTCCAGAATAATAGACAGAAGCTTTACAACAATGAACGTTAACGACTTTATCAGCTAAAACGCGTAATATTATACATTGCTGTGATGGATTAGTTTCAATGATCAATAACGGGCTCACGCCGATCCGTACCGTATAATACCAGCACGTTACAGCTCATTAAGATTTTCTCCGCATCATTTATTAGATCGGTATTGCGGTATTGATTTTCCAGCACCGAAGCGGAATGGACTACAGCCATACATTTTTCAATGAATCTACAACTCTCGGATGTCATCCCGATGTCCATCTTGTACCTCCTTTCTTTCTTGTATGGCATCTTTGAAAAATTTATATTCATCGGATCTAGCTTCTACAATAAATTGGCTCAATACGCTTCACAACCAACTTCGCCGGGCGAAACATCGATCATCGATCCTTGCGAACGGATGGATACTGCAAAGATCCATTCCAATATTTACGATGATATATCGCTCCAGGCATCCCTTTCAATTAATTCCGTTCAAAAGGTAGATTAACTTCTTTTCGACAGGATATTTATACATAGCAGGTTAAATCGTTAACGAATCAATTTTATATAGTTAATAATAGATTTTTTTAGCACTTTACTCAAATGTTGCAGTAGACAGGGCATCGTAAAATTAAAATATCAAAAATCAAAATTTTGCATCAGAGAATAATAATCTGGATATTATTCTAATTTGATATTATTTCCCAATATAGAATAATTAATTGCTAGTTGAAAATGATGCTTGCATCGCAATTTGCTTACATTGCAATTTTTTTTTACAAAATTCATATTGCGTACCATAATTATTAAATCAAACATTTATTTAATGTTTAACATTTCACCTCGCATATAGGTACCCGAAAGCGAATAATCCGCGAAACCTTTCTCTGCTCTAGTGAACAATTATGAATGCAGTTTAACTCCCACTTGCGCGATATATCACTTTTTGCTATTTTCAACGCGGTCCTCAAATAGGGATCACGGCAGTCAACGAATGAACGATCGCGGCATTCGCGGGCGAATGCAGCGGGCCAAAAATAAAGCTCGCTGCCCACCTATTTATCTCTTCCGGACGGCACCATTGAAATGCGCACGTGCGACTCCTGGGTGTTTCCAACAATAACGGTGCGCGATGCATCCCGCAGAGGTATCGTCGCGCTGAATGCACCGGCAATCGATTATCCCCGGGCAGGCGACGACGTCACGGAGAGAGCGTCGGGGGCTCCGGAGGCTTCCTACGCGAAATACGACAGCGTTATCAGAAGGGCCGCGTGCTCGCGCTCCTCTGTTATTCATTCCGTCGTTAGGTCGTGCCGTCACGCGGATTCGCCCGCTGCGTGGCAAATCGTACGGCTTATCCGGATTTCGCGTGCATCGAGTTCCGGCGGATACATATAGCCGGGGTAACCGGTACCCCGGCACTAATGGTGACGCGCATCAAGGGCGCGCGCGCGCCCCGTCGTTGGTACCGTTGACTACTCTCTCCTCTTCTCTCCCCTCCGCTTTGCGAATTTACTCTGTGAGCCGGGAACGTCGCCAAAATTCCTCGACAAAGTTGCAAGGCCGCGCGTGATATTAACCGAGATTGACGCTACGTTACTTTTCTACGTTGCCGATATCATTTCGCAAACTTTCCGCCAGTAACTCATGCTAGAATATACTTGAATAAGTTTAGGAGGACTTGATTCGGTCCCCTTTTCAATCATCAATATTGCGTGAGAGTCTAATCCCAAATTTAGACTTCTCTGAACTTCTTTAGTACCGAATCTTCTAATATTAATCCTCAAGAGAGAAAGAGAAAAAGAAAGATGAATAATGCACATCAGACTATCTTTCCCCCCTCCCCCAAAATAAATATATATTTTCTCGATCCTCCTTCACTTTAATAAATAATTTTCTTAGATATTGGAACGCTTCTCCATTTGACAGTTTCGTAAGTTGAACTTGTTCGATACTGCCCCAACGTTCGCGAGCATCACGTGGGGAAGCATATTTGGGGAAGGGATCCCTCTCTTCATCCAGGATATCCACACATTCGACTGATTTCGTTTCGTAAGACCATTCCGGAGTTCGTTTCCGCGAATGTCTCTCGTTCGCCGCGATGTTGCGGATTAAAATGGTGAAACGGTTCGGTTGACGGAGATTGGTTTCGGGCGGTAGACGGTGGCAAATTCCCTATGCAGGAGGTGGTTTACCAAGATCGAGTGAAGCTACCTCATTGCGCGGGAGCGCTCATCGAACCGAATCGATTCTCATCGTATTGTCCATGTTACATCGACGTCCGCAATAATATCGAAGAAACTCACTCACGTTCCGCTGCTTAATAGCTAGTTACGCACCTAGCTTGGATAATCCAGGCTGTCGATAACGGATTACTCCCGAGAACGGTGTTTTATTTTGCGTTTGGGTTTTTAAATTAAAATATGTTGCCAGAGGAAAGCTTGAGTGAGAACAACGTGAGCAATCCCAAAGGATAAAACGGAGCGAATGAATTCCTATTAAACTACTTACTTTTGTAACAATCATACTTTGCGTTTACCAATCGCTAAACGATAAAGAATAAATTGTGAACATTGAAAAGTAATCGTATAATCGTTAGATAATATTGTAGAAACAGTAGGACAATAGGTTAGACGGAAAACGACGTTAAAATAAAATGGCACAGTGTGCCTAAGAATCGTAGAAAGGAAACATCGGCAGTGCACTGAGAGACGCTCAATCGCAGTTTCGCCGTCTCTTATTTCCTAATATTGAAATCCCTGAGAGAACGACGTCTTACCGCAACGCGCGATTGCTCGGCGACCACGACAAAATAAACTGCACTTAGCTGGACGTAATCCGGCGGGAGAACCGATGAACTCTCCTTTCACTTACCGTGCGAGATTAATTTACAGCGGCAAACGCTGTCCGCAATGAAAATCATAAACTTCGTTAATTTGTCAGTCCTCTAAGTGGTTTTGGATGCACACTTATATGTATAAGTGTATATATACATATACTATCTTAAGATCTAAGGAATAATGCTATTGTTCCGTTAAGACCATACAAGTCGCATAACAACCATTCAACGTCCAAGATTTATAAAGGAATATAATATAAAAGATAAAGTGGAGTTGATTGAATGGCATTGGCAATCATCCTAAAACGTAGGTATGTTTATCGACGAGAATATCACGCAATATAAATTTGCGAGTTTGTATGGGCGAGAACTGTGATGGTAACTGGAATTATTAATGTAATATAACCGTAATCGACTACATACACATTCGTATGTAAATGTTGCGATTTAAAACAGCAAATTGATGAAGCCATCGAAGCGACAGTCTTCATTGTGATTCCGCCGTTGCAGCATTTATAAATAATCCGAAGCAACAATATCAACAATTTTTCACTTTTTATCGTATAATTAAATTCAATTTGGGTACGATACATAAATCAAAAAGAGGAACAGGTTATATAAGTCTCTTAAACTTTTCATGCAATTATATTTTGTTATTTAAATTTTCCATCTCTATTTTTCTCAGCGTAAAATATGAATTACTTGGAGATACACTTGCCACATATGTATTTATTAAATAGACTCAAACGTATTACACAAAGTAATATATTATAACTTTCTAAGGATACATATTACAAAAATGTCTCTGGTTTCTTTGCTGCGTGCATACGACACTCGCTCGCGTGCAATCTTTCCAAGTAAAAGCCATAACTGAAACGGCACAACTTAATTCTGAATAAAATTGTTGGGTTCACGCCAGTTGCTTGTAACGACGACTGACGTCGCAGCGTCACGGAATAACTTCCCGAGAGATTACCTGTGTATCGTTTCCCCACGGGTAATCCAATTCAGAAGCGCCTATACATTCGTCTGATATTAAAATAAAGTAGTAAAGAGAAAAATAATATTAAAATATAAAATTATTGTTAAAATACAATGGTATTAAAAATAAATATCTATTTTTTATGAGAAGGTTGATAAAGAGAGTTCAGTAGCAGCTCTGCTAACATCGCGATTACTCTTAGTAAATCCATCAGGAATACCGCAAAATCGAGCGATATTCTAACAGAAATATTTTGAGTATCAATAAGCAAACTCATTTTACGTATAAATCATATTACGGAGATAATATTCATGCATGTTTTGCTTGAAATTTCTTGCTTTAATATCCTGTAAACAGTGTAAGGAAAGCATTAGGCTTGTTAGGAAAGTATGCCACTTTATATTTAAAAATTAAAAAGCCAAATTTGTTCATATTATTAAAAATTTCAGGTTCATGGTATCGTACGACAGACTTGGTTGAATATATCCCACATTTCCTCAAAGTGCCTTAATAGCCGTCTATTGCTTTGGTGTACGGTTTAAAATTTAATTTTAAAATATTACGTGGTAGTTCTACCGCCAGCGCACGCGAAACCAATACACCTGGTGTAGTATGAAAAATACGAAATTAATTACACTCATATTGCTTCACGTGTCCGTTAAATGCATCGCGAATTCGCTCCCATGGCCATTGATTTGCGGCCGGGTATAAAATATCGCGGGAACGTTAGAGGGCCCGGAATTAATCGCGGGGCGCGTTCGAAAATTGTGCGAGCCACTCGGAAATGGAAATTAATCGATTTAATTACCGGGCATTGGGTTAATTCCACGGATATTAATGCCGATTCGTCCGGCATTACGCGCTCAATTTAACATCCGGTCGCGCGACCCATCGTGGAGGAAGGATCAAGGCATGAGCAAAACGACCCTTCTAATTTCTATTATAATTTTCGGTCGTCGCACAAGACAATTGAAAAGAAATCATTCATTTTGACATGATAATTTATTTCCCTTTAATTTTTTCCATCTCGGTCGTTCGTGTACTTGTGTAAAAATTCTTAAAAAAGAAGAATAACGGCACGTGTACGATAAAGGCTTTTGTATTATGTGCAACATTTTATCATCTTTCTTAATATATTTTTTTTCTAATCAATATCGAAGAAAAAAGTGCAAAATACGTAGAAAAGTGGAAGGTATGGCTAAAGGTTGAAGCTTATGTCAAACGTATTATTTGTCACTGTCACAAAGGAGATTTCCTCACTAAGCTTAAAGCCCACGAGGACTTGTCAATTTGTAATTAAGAAAAGTCTTAAATTAAAGCCTGACGACGTCTCAGGCGTTCTCCTCGCGCCGGAAGATTAACGCCAGCGTGAGAGTCCGTAATCTCGACGCATCGCAGCGAGATTTATCGTTCGTGGGCCGTGGCGAAGGTGACGATAAATTACAAAAACATCACACATAAATCGCGCCTCTGGCTGGCGTTTATAAAGCGTAACGAATAAAGAGCGCAACTATTCGCAGTAACGACAATGCATTAACGTCGCGGGACACTATTGTTCCCGACTGCGAAAACGCAACGTGAAATTAAGCCGAATACAATTACACCGTAATAAATGGCCGTAATAGCCCAATTGTGTCACATTCTCAGGAATGCGCAAGAGTGTTGTGGATTGCGCGGTAAGCCAAGAATTGCTCGCAGGCCGTTGTAACTCATGGGGCGACAACTCCTAATTACGCCATCATAATACATCATTGTGACAAATTAGTAACCCGGGGGAGACTTATCTGACGAGCTGGCATGCGTTAGGAGTTCTATTTTGCCGTTTATTTATAACCGATTACCGCCGATCCTCATATCGTTCCTTTAATAGTTCTAACACGATGACAAAGTTTAAAATTATTCGATATAATAACATAAATTTTATGTTATAACATGCATTTCTTATTAATCTGTAAGATTTTTCATTTTTGCATTATACATATAGTATTGATTATTCAGAACATATAGTCCGTAATCAAAATATTAATCAATCTTGTAAAGATTATTATTAATAAACGAAAGATATGTATTATAACATTTACTTTCTTCTGATCAAAGCTCATATTTATAGTCGCATTTTTACTAAGTGCTAACATTAGAGTTGCAAAGTCTGTAAAGTCTCCTTTTCTATTTTTCTTCGCCGCATGTTAGTCAATCTTTTGTTTCGCGAGTACGTGCTTCAACGACAACGTCGTTATTTACGGCGCTGCTACAATCTACGCACACGTAGTTACGAACTTTAGCTGTACGAGAGGATCGCGGAGAACATGAGGGAAGTCGTCCGGCGAGTTTTGTCTAAGTTAACGAAGAGCCTGGTATCGGTCGAAGTTCGTTAATCGATCGCCGGAAATTCTTAGAGATACCTTGCGTAGTTAGTTGTCAGCGGTAATTTGGAGTATGTGACAAATTTTCGATACGTTTAGAATCAACTAAACTTTCAAAGCTGCCGTCTCTCCTTCTGTTACATCTTTGGTGTAACAAAGGACATTTTTAGAAAAATATCCTTTATTATATCAGATATGTATATAAACGGATAAAATGAACCATTACATCTTTAATAATTGTAACAAGAATAAAATTTATATATAAATGAGACTTTATACAAGTAATTAAAATTAAATCATCATCCACTTTTCAATTGGTAACAAAATTATTTTCTCACAGAGCTGTTCTTAACAGTATTGTGAAAACAATTTTATATAAATTTGATTTACAGAATCACGTGAATTCGAATGAGAAACATGGGTGCGTATATCTTTTTAGCATTTTAATTTAATTACCAACGTTATTTTATTTCAATGTTTTAAAATTGATGCAACGTAGAGATTGAAACAGTAATTGAGATTTTAAAAGCGTGGATTGTAATCTGATTACGTGGAAACTGCGGAAATAATGACAGTATTCCGCCATTGTACTTCCTTCAGCGATTTAATTGTGCTTTAAACTTGTCTGCAGTTCGATAAGATCTTTTGAAAAATACTTTGAATTAAGTAACTTAGTGTTGTGACTTGACACGACAAAGATTGGTCCATATCGTAATATTACACGAATATTTCATGAAGTGTATCAGCGTGCCCTCAATCCAATAAGTTCATAAGTATGTACAAAGTACAGGCGAGTATGTATTATTATTCCATAAATGATTAACTTTTTACTTAATGTTCATCGCGCGGAAATCTTCGCCATACGTTGGCCAGAATAAAACGCGATAAAGACTCCGTGAGAAGATTCGACGATATTACATAGAACCCGCGATAAATTCACGTCGGCGCGGCGGGGAGAAGGAGGGAGGACTTTTTGGTACGCTTCCTTTCCATTCGGATCAGAACAGCATAATGTGGCGTATTTTGATGGGCATCGTGAGTTTGACGCGCCATGTAAAATTTTACTGGTGAGGAAGCGGATCACCGTGAAAGCGGCTTTATCGCGATGTGCGCGGCGCGGCGCGGCGCGGCGTCTGACGTTAGGGAAAAGGCCCCTCGCTAAAATTTCATGTCACGACGAAGTGGAAGCAATTTGACACGCGTCCCGCTACCGCGGTGTATATCAAATTCAAAAAAGCACTGCTCGGGTTCCACTGAAATGCGATAACGCGTTGCTTTTTTCCATACATACAACGAGCTCCAGTTTCTTTATGCGTCAGTATGAGTGAATAATGTGACGCGACTCTCTAAATGACACTTGTAATAACGATAGTCGTACATTGGAGTTTTTATTTGCGCGATGTATGAATCGTTAAAGCCATTGATATTATTGAACGACGGAAAAAGTGGAATAGTAAATAAAATATTTATTAGAAATAAATATATAATGTAAAATGTACAATAATAAAATATATATATAGTAAAAACTCATAATATTCATCGATTGTATTATTCATTGTTAATCTTACATGTACAAGAGGCAAGAGAAAATATATTAAAAAATAAAACGTTTACAGATATAATTAAATTTTGTAAAGCTAAATATCGATGAAATTTATACACCGATTCAATGACAATAAGAGTTTGAAAATTTATACCATTTTTAGAGAAATAAAACAATCAGATTTTTCTAATCATCAATCCATTTTTTTAATGAAATATAATTTAATAAACGTTTTTAGATTTGTCAGGAATATCGTAAAAAGATTTTTAGTCCGGAAACAATTATTGAATACGTTTATGGAGCGGTTGCAAATTACTAGAAAATAACGGTTGTTATGAAAGAAAATATCGCCTGATTTGCACATGCGTGCTACTCTCCATTAAATTTTTAATTAGAGAATTCAACGCATTTTATGATTATTATTATTATTACAATTATTATTTAATTTTACTGAAATTTACTATCCATTATCGATTGTAACATGTATTAAAGTAGCTTTGCTTTTGAGTATCAATAAAAATAGACCATATAAAGATGGCAGTTACTAAAATATACGTATATAAATGTCACATATTCTTATTATAATTTCTAAAAATAGGAGCTATTGTGTAAAATATAATTATATAATATTGTTAAAATATAATTCCAAAAATATACAACAGCCATTATTCATCGTTCAGTCGTTATTTCACTAAAAAGAAAATGTATAAAATTAGTATCGAAGGCTTACCTACTTTAACTCTCATTATGCAAATTTCTTGCAATCAGGAGTAAGTGTCGCTTTCGTACATAAGCAGGCATGACACGTTTCATTTAATATCGCGATGTAATATGTAAATCGTTGTTCCCGTTATCTTAATGTCACGGTTTATGAAATATTTTCGAGTTCAAGCGTGACTCAGGCAACTGCATTAATGTTTACTGCAGCCGATAAGGCTCTTCTGTTCCAACATCGCCATGGATACGAAGCAGTAAAATCCATTTGGAAGGATAAGGTTAGCAACGAAAACGAGGATTACCAGGTTAATTCCGAATATGTATTCGCTTATAATAAGGATCGTCATAAAGACATTTACGGCGCTAAAACCCGTAAAGATTGCAATAAAGATTGCGTGCTAATGATAATTTTTTATGTTCAAAATATGTCGCATTGTTCTACCCTTATGTCGGCTAGACATGAAGTACGAAGCCGCTGTAAAATATATTATTCCGTTTTGTTTGTCAAAAATTTTTCGTCATAATGTTTACTCGAGAGAGAACACAAATATTTTAATAATTATATATTTTTTGTTGTACATGTATATAATTAACTAAAATGAAGATACATTAAAATTAAGGTACATGTAACATAATTAATAATTTCTTTATAGAAAATGCAGTTATCTAAAGTTTGCAATTTACAAATTTAAAATTTTATAAAAATAAAATACGATAAAAAATACGCATTAAACTATCTTGCATTTTTATATATAATATCTATCTGTATATGGTTTGTATATGGCTCTAAACGCGATATCGCGAATTTTCTGTAAGGCTTATTTGCGAGAATTCTGTTGAGGCTCAAAGGCTTTACAAGACATAAATATAATATAATGGCAAATTCATAAATCGTCCTCGCCTCGCAGTTGCGCCTAAAAACAACGGAGAGATCGAGCGAGAAATCGAGCGAGAGAGCGTTGGAGGATGGATAATCAAAGATTGATGCTGGCGCCTGCCGCGGTTCGTCCAATATCAGTCGGATGAGGTGATTGATCGAGACATCAAAACCTTTTATAGCTACGCCGTCTAAAAATCCGTTGGGATATTACCGAGAACAGAGGCTTCGCCGCGAATACTTTCGTTCGCCACTACCTCGTCCGTCTATCGTGTTCAACTTTAAATCGAATTTCGTACTTTGCGCAGAGTCACGCTCTACGAACCACGAAAAGAGACGGTTAGCATATGATGAGATTCGGAGAACCGCAATTAAACTTCCACGCGCTTCCGAAAGCTAAAAAGATGACCGTCGGAGAGGGAGGAGAGAATACAAACGAATAATCAATAACAACTATTCTTCTTTTAATCCTAGCCTAGTTTATCTTGCAGAAAGAAAGGAAAAACAAAAAAAATACTATGTTTATTATAATATAATATCCATAATGTGTATAAAAGATTATTGAGTAGTTTTTTTTAAATATTTTTCATTAAATGATTTCTAATTATCTCATCTTCTTTATTTTGTAATTATTCATTTATGCGTGAAATAAACGAAATATTGTATTTTTTCTACATAAATGTACATACATGTCAATATAAATTTATAAAGCCGAAAAAATAGAAAATATAAATAATATTGATTGACAATGCAAATGAATTTTAACAATAAGTTGTTGCGTGAAACAGCAATATATTAATGGCTGCCTGCCAACTCATCTATCTTTTATTTTGCATTGTATCAAGTTTCAGTAAGCCTTATTTCAAGTTTAATTAAATATCGAATTCCAGATCGCGTATCGGGAGCTGAATTACGTTTCGCATGGTTTTATGTCGCGATTGCAAATTAAGTGATTTTTTTACTCCCGTGTTACGACACTTCAACAATCGGCACAATTAAATACTTAATGATACAATTACACAATCCGCTTTTTATATCGCAAAATATTACGCGTTTCCGATATCGGACCAACGGGTCATCCTCTCCTGCCGCCGATCTGTAAGCAATTAACAATGTTGATTGTGCAACTCGATATTTATTTTTCAAACCGTAGTGTGATCAAAATTCAATTTCATAAATACGAATTAGCATTAGATTTTATTCAGAACGGTTATGAAACACAATGAAAAAAAATATTATAAGTGAAGGCAAATTACGAGACAGACAAAAGATTTTCCAATTAAAAGAGAAAAAAACGGAAATATAAGTATAAGATCAAATTGACAATATATTCAAATATAATTCTTATTATTTTTGAAAAAGATATAAAAGTTATCAATATAATGGCTTCACGCGTCAATAAAAAAATACATAAAATTATGAATATAGAACAAGTAATGGAAGCATGTGTGATTTGTAAGTTAAACGAATACGTTCAATTAAATTTTACATTAAATCACACAATAGGTTAGCCATCACATATTTCTATTTTCACCATTGTAATATAAGCATACACAGAGTATGGTGTGCGGATTTCGTGCGACATGCTGACGATTTTAGTGTGGCTATGCTGTCAATATTGATTTATTTTAGGAGGACCTGCGCCCGCGGATATATTGGACATATTGGCTTTTCGACTTTTGATACATATTATTCATGTTTTTTTTTTATTAAATATAACGTATATAATTGCGCATAACTTTTATATTTAAAATTAATTATATTCGCACTAAAAGCGTTTAATTAATTAAATTTATCTATTATATTTATCAGAAATATTTTATCCAAAACTTATATGAAGAAATTTCGCATTATAGCCTGATTGGTTTTTATTTAATCTGGGTCACTTAAATATTTGAGTTGTTGCCGGATGAGCAGTTTGAAATATAGTTCTCAATGCTATGTTACATCAAATTCGAACATTATATATCTGCTATACAGCGTTATAAAAATACAGTGTTATTTAAGTTATAAATTTGCAAAAATTTTTTCACATGATTTTGTAAATACCTATAATTTTTTATATAAAAATTTGTACTTTTAAATATTATATTTTATAATATGTAATTATGCAAAGCTATAAACTATATTAGTAAATATATATTATAAAATTTTGTGCGCACCTAATTTTAATATTTACATCCAAAATAAATATTTTTTTATTTATTATATATCTTGCATATACCTATTATATTTCATTTTTATGTTTCGACTTTAAGCACCGAAGCATAATATAAATTTGCACATGCATTGTTTATGCAACAAATGTATTATGTGTGCTGTTTGTGTACCGCTATATTTCGCAGTTTAGTACCTGTTTACCTTAAAAGCCATAACACAGCTTGACGCGTAATTTTCCGCAATGCGCGGATCACGTAACTCAGTTTGTCAGAGACGGAAGATGCGAGATTCGGATCCGCGGATTCGGATTCTGGGTTTCTGGATTCGCGGATTTGTTCCTTTCGAGGGCTTGGCACGTGTCGAGAAAGCCGCTCTCATCGGCCTGAAAACGGGGTTCTTACACACCGCGAATTTAATCAAGACGCTTCGAATAGGCCGGATAGCGAAAGTTTAATCAGGCACCTAGCCGGCCGGCGTTCGATGGGTAAGCTTTGCCCACCGTCGGCGTTATTTTCACAAATTACTTAACTCCTCCTCTACTTGGGACTGATTACCCGCTCATCATTGCGTAGCTTCAGCTGGATCGCTAGCAATCAGAGATTTAATCAGAGAGGAAAACCGCGAGTGGATTCTACACAATATATCATGCTGTTCCGCGTAAGGGAATACAGATCTCCATCTGCTTTAGATAGTGCTTACACTTGTTCTCATTAAACGCCGAGTTGCATTACGACACAATAGCAAGGAACTTAACTGAATGCGATAACATTTAGTGCACATCGTCGCAGACATAACTCACTCGCTCCAATTTACGACTTGATTACGTTTCGATAACGATAAGCAAGCATTCTATTAATTGTTGTAATATTGTTATTATTTTTGTTTTTATTATATCTTTAATTCAATTGTAACTACGTCTTTATTTTTCTTGTGCAGATTTTAGTTGGAATATTAACTTGTTCGAAATAGAATAATGTACTCTGATAATAAATTAACACCTCTAATCACATTTAATCTTCTTAAAAAATAAAGACAGAAATAAAATTATATAATAGAGATAAGAAGTTATAGAATAAAAGAATATTAGTATAATAACGAAGATTATGTAAAAGAGAATATAAGAATAATAAAATGAATAAAATTCTTAGGTATAAAATTAAAAGAGTAGAATGAGAAAAGTGATTAAACAGTTATGAAATTTCATTCTCAGATATCTTTTACTTTTATTGATCATATGTTAAACGCAAACGCGGATTCCGGCAACCATAATCAGCATATCATAAAGTAATGCTGCGAACGCAATTCATGCATATTATCTCACCTGCGTGTTCATGGATTTTGCAAAGCCGCTCTCATCTTTGGATCCATTATGATGATCTGAATTGCGTGTAATTAACTATGCGAACAAAGAGAATGTTCTTCTCAATTAATGTAGCTTCTCGTTGGACAAAGGAACGCATAATTTTTCGAGAGTGCCACGCTGAGAAGAATGAACTGGCGACAATTATATAGTTTTATTGGAATTCGAAATAAAGCAAGTATGATATAATATTGATGCTACGATCTATTACAATATGAATTATAGTATTAACATGCAAGACAGCTAAGGATCGTATGCCTTATTAGCGAAGAATTCTGTCGCGTAAAACGACGAAAGGGAAAATACAAGTTTGCATAACGTACAAGTTAAATATGCGCGTCGTTACATTAATTGAGGCAACTACTTCCCATAATTTTTACGAGCTCCGTACTTGCTTCTTCGCGGCGCGATATCACCGCGTACGACGAAGAAAATGCGACGACGTAACGTGATAAAGAATTCCCAACGGTGGCAGAAACAGCTTTAATTAAAGGCGGATGAGATGTAAGCACGAGATGTAGGTCCGCTCGTTCAAACGCTTCGTTGTCTTCCATCTTCTCAGCGAAATTCGCACATTATTTGCTTTAATGACGACAATTTTCAACATTGAGAATTAAATGCAAAGCGAATTGGACCACAATTTCCGCGCTTCGATTTATGCATAGTTGTTATCTTCCGTCTTTTTATTATTAATCGCAATAGATGCGGAAGTCGATTTATTAAGTGACAAAATTTTAATTAAAAAAAAAAATATATATATATATATTATAAAAATTGAATAAACTCGCAAAACATGGCTCCATGAACTTATATATCATCAATTTATTTATTTTGGCACATAAAGCTTTAAAAATACATTAGAAAATAAGAAAAAAATCACGTGTTGTCTTATCCAAATTAAGATATAACACTCAAACTTGTGGATTTAAATTTAAATTTAATGTAAATTATTTATATCCTATTAATTTTATTATCTCCAATATAGCTCTCCCATTTCTCTTTTTCTCTCTTTCAATCATGACAATATTCTTAATAAATCGTAATAAGAACATAATGAATTTGTAAAATGCCTTTTATTGGCTTATTTCAAATCGCATTAGAGTATTGAGCACATTATATATTTTACATACTCTTTGAGTATATGAGCTACACGCAAAGACGTTATCGTTAGCATTGTATTGTTCGCGATATTAGAAATGATATCACTACTAAAGCTCGACAATTCAATAACTCTAATACAAACCCATCTATGCGGGCAGTTAATAACAAATTCCTTTTACATTAGTATAAACTAGATAGACGAACTCTTCCGGAGTTCTCGACTTGACCGCTAGCGGGTACGTGGCATGCGCGGGATCTCTCAAGGAATACGTTCGAGCGAGGCCGCTTTCATGTAGCACCGTATAGAATTACAAAGGCTTTGATCCTTTACTTCGACAAAGTGTTGCGGAGTGAGGAGCGCTATCATTACCTTAAGTGCTAAAGTTAGAGATATGAACCGGTTATCTCATTGAGAAAAACTGGTCACGCTAAATGCACGAAAGTTGGCTTTATATATTACACTATATAACAATATTACATATCATTATATAATGTCAATCAACTTTTAAATGGATCATTTTATACGTGAACGCGATAACAGAATGTTCCTAAATTCTAGAAATTTTCCAGAAAATTCCTAATAAATCGCAACTTGGAAAATTTTTAAAATATAGTAATTAAAATAATTTTGTCATTTTTCTTTATATTTTAAAATATTATTGGATAATAAGTAATATTATACTTCATTTTAAGGATAATTTTATCCAGTTACTTTATTACAATTATAGGTATACTAGATAATACTGTATAATGTAATATAATATAATAGTGTCACAATTCTTTGAAATTAAATTTATATATTTAAAAATATATACTGTGCTTGGATCTTAATTTCTAACTCGTAAAATATTTTAATGTGTGACATTTTAAACTCTATTTTGATAAAGGCACCAAATGGTGATCATGCAAATTTGCATTAATCGATATAATTTATATGTATAACGTTCACATGCAATATATGTGTGTCATAATATGTAGTATAATTATTTATATTACTTCAGCATACTGCATGAATATTTAAGCTCGACAGATGCCCGTGCTAATGCAACGAGTGACTTAGCCGTTTATTACGAGTAACGCGATTAAAAGTGTAATTGATCACACGCTCATTGACCGAATAAATTTCCGTTGATAATCTCACGAGACAATGTTGCACGAAATAAATCACAGTGTGACAGTTCGCACCACCCGTAATACAATTTTTCGCCGTACCGCACGAAGCGATAAGGACGATAAATGCGCTGATATATTAGAAACGTACGTATTGCCGCGTTGGAACGCGTGAAAGGGAAACTGCGCGTGATACATCAAGTCATATAAAATTCTAATCTCGATCATTAATAATCACGGATGGAGCATTGCGAGCACCGGCTGTCGCGACGTGTTTACGAAGCTATTTATCTTTCTCGCGCAGCACTAATCATGGCTGGAGTAATTGTAGCTGGATTTTGCCATTAATGAGAAACTGGTTATTGACGCAAGTATTGGTCATTCCGATAGTTTCGCGCTATTTCGCACGAAATAGCAATTTATCGATAAATACATACATTTTACCTTCAAGATACATCTTTATACGGATAATTAAACATTTATAATACGATAATTATTCATCAGACGATTTTAATAAAGTGACAATACGAACGTGCACAACTACAACGGTTAGTATTTGTTTAAAGCGAAATAGAATATTTATATTTACAGTTTGTTGCGCACGTACGCACGTACGCAATTAGTTGTTTTCAAACAAATTTATATGTGCTACTTGTTGTAATCGATAAGTAACTGTGAGACTGAACAACTGCGATAATAGCATGAAATGCGTAAAACATGGTCAACTTTCTAGTATATTTCTAGTGTTAATCAATAACACACTGCATGAATGTTCAGCACATTTGAAAGCATTATAATAACTTGTTGCACATATAACAAGTTTTGATGCTGTACAAAATACATGAATAAAAAAGGAAATTATTTTTGCATACTTTTATCAAAATGCAAAGCATTAACAGATGCAAGTTATAAAGGATATAACAACACACTCATATAAAATTTAACAATAAAAATAATAAAATAATCACAAATTGCCAACATATTCGTAGAAATGGTCAATCAAGCGCTATCGAAAGTTGTATGGCCAAGATCATTGAATATATTTAGTCTGTTTGCGTATCACCTAAGTACATGCAGAACATTGTTCGGTAACGAGAAACTTGATTTCGCTCGATCAACAGGTCTTAAGATCACGACAAGTGCCGCTTTACACAGAGAGCGAAGGTGTTGCGCTTGAGCAAGCAAGCGTGACAAGTGTAAGTGTATTGGAATCTCGAACTTTGATTTACGTAGCAGTACTACCGACTCGTGAAGGATCGTTGACAGTTCGTCGACGTGTTAATTCGCAGGAACATGTGGCTAACAATTTTATCGCATCTGTCCTTAATAAAGTTACACATGACATTTAGATATATCGCCCTGTTATTTATTTCGAGAGAATTTATCGTATTCGCACAATTAGCATTCTTTAATAATAAAAAAAAATAAGTTATTATTATCGCATTGGACCGTGCAAAAAAGAAATTATATGCGTTCAATATTCCCGAATAAAAAAATCTTTCCCGTTTATTTGTGTTTTAATCAAAAGAAATATAAGCTTTAAATTGACGGAAAAATCCGTAAATAGAAAAAAATTGCGATAAATGCAGGATAGATTGTAGATATTAAAGATTTACGCAGACAAGTGGTTAATATATCGATACATTAAAAAAATAAAAATTTATATGATAATAATAAATGATAAATTGTTTAGAACAAAATATAACCTTTTATATGAGCTTTATCATTTACTCTCGCGTTTTTACAAGCGCGCAATGAAAACCAATGAAAAGCCATAAATCAGAGAGATGGCTGATGTTCCGCGTAAATTGCGTATATATCAACCGTTTCAATCAGTGGGAAGATCGTCTGTGTCGATACAAGTGTTATCTTAATTGTCGTTTATTTGCCGGTTGTGTTACCGTAATGGAAACAACACTCGATACGCCTTTTCGCGCGTCGTGTAAGTTTGTGAGTAATTAAGTACCGGAATGAAGATTGATTAACTACGCGGGGATGCTCGTTAAGATCTCATCGCTTTTGTATCGCGAACTTGTCGAAAGCTTCTCTCGCCGTCTCGTGTTTTTATGGCCATTTAGTACTTAGGGAAGATGTTAACATTTGATCGAGGGAGCGTAAAAATGACCAGGAGATTTAATTGCAAAAAAATTAGGATGTAATAGTTCCATACGCAATTACCGAAAGCTTCCGTTAAATGTAATAAAACAAATAAAATCTATGTCACTTTATAAAAAATATGAAGGAAATATTCCATTTATATTTGTGTTACTATTTTTATGTAATTTGTATTTTTGTTACTAGGTAACTGCCAATTTATTCGGCTTATAAAGTATCTATTTGCTGCAAAATATATAGCAGAAGAAGATAATAGTACCGTCGAATGTTGCGTATATATTTTGATCTCTGCAGCAATAAGATAAAAGAAGAATCGTTCAGTGATTGTGAACATTTTACAATTAGTAGTTTGTAACACAGTATACTCACAGTCGGAAAATTAATTCAGGTGCGCTCTCAATGGGCGGTACGTGACAAAACGTAAAAATTAAAAGCTTCATAATCGCCAGTTACGTCGCCGAGCATTTTGCACCCGAGATTAATTGCCGAACACTCGACACGGTGCTTCTAGACGAGGCATGGCTCTAAACTGCCCCGAGTGCGACCGCGATATCTCGCGCGAAGGGCGGACAGAATTACGTTAGCCTTATCGTTAGCCGTTAACCCACGTGCCCGTTTCCAAGTGATACGTACAGTGCACCGTTGAAATTGCACAGGGAGAAAAATAGCCCGGGGAAATTCCGCGACGTTAGCATGTCGTACAACGCCGGGCTACGGTCGCCCGTCGGGATAAGTATCCCGAGCGAATGAGAAATTTCCGTGGGAATTTTAATTGAGCTTCTGACGACTGGGGTGCAATAAGCACGGGAGAGTGCTCGAAAGCGAGCGGCTTCCGGCTTGTGATCTCGTCCAGTGCAACCCTGCCGTCTGCTCCCGCAGCTGAGTAAAAACTCCGTTCCTTGCTTGGAATTCGCGTAATCCGCGTAAATACGTTTTTACGAGCTCGTCACCGACGTTTACTATTGCTTTTTATTCACGAGCTCTCGCTCGCCTTGCTCGTCTGGTGCTTGCTTCATTTCGATGAGTCTGAAGAACATTCCAAGTTTTTATTTTCTATCGATCATTATTATAGATTTAATATATTCAAGCTGTTTCATCTTTCAAAATATATAAAAGTTTTCTCTTTTTCTTTTCTCGAAATAAATCTCTGTTAAAATAATTCTAGTTTTTAAATTATATTAAAATTAAAATTTTACAGAAGCTGTTTTACAACTGCTTTTACAATTTGTTACTTTTACACTATTGTAACATAATCTATCATTCATGTTTATTTATTATTCATCAGCTTACTATTTCTTTTGTATGTAACACAGTATAAATCTCTAATTTATATATATATCTCGGCGCATTCTGTATGCATCGTGTTGCAAGCAGGTGCATCTCGATGCAAGATATCTATACATCGTTGTCCGCGTTTGAGAAATTAACTCTCGAAAACCGGCAAGTCGGGATAGCCCGCCGACGGAAGAGTCGTCAACTGACCACTTTTCCTCTCCGTTGTCGGCAAACGCGTCAAGTGTAAATTGCAGTAGATTCAGACGATTTGGGTCAGACCCTCCGTGCATAGGTCATCGGAACTGCGACCGAGCGCTCCGCGATTAAACGAATCCGCGAATGTGGAAGACTCAGGCTTCCCTGAACGGGTTTCCCTGTACGATAGGAGGGTCTTCCTTCTCTCAGCCCCGGAAGCCCCTTATCGCCTCTGGAATCGTACCTGCGCCGGGATCGAGCTTCTTGATTTACGATCCGGGATACGAGACTGCACGTATCGCGACTTTTATAGCTCGGACCACATATACGACTGATCTTTTCATATACGCACGAGAGTTCGCTCGCAAAAGCGTTTCGATTCGCGGAATTTTTACGAGGGGGCTTCGTGCTGCACATTGCTGATTTAATGGATGGGCTGAAGCAACACGCAAAGTTGAAAGAAACGTATCACGAAAATTATACGGCTATAATTAGATTATAATTAATCTTTAAGTGATATACAAAGAGAAGAGAGAAGGAGAGAGTCACGCGTGTGCTATGAAAACGAGACCATTTTGACACCCTAGATTTGAAAATAAAAATATATAACAATAGAAATCCCTTACTCCTTTGATTCATTTAAAGCAGTAAAGATATTGTCTATTTAACGAATGTACGAATTATCATAAATACCTCAATACAGTCGGAGTTAAGGGATGCATTACAATAATTAGATATCCCATTAAATTGATTGCTCATAAATAGCGGAGTACATCTCTCAATATGCGCGATGGAAACGCCAATTAGTTTAATCGAGTCTCATTCATTTTCTGACGCATATCACGTGCGGAACGAAAGCATAATACAGCCGGCGACGCGACGTTTACAAACGTTATACGTTATACCTGAAATCGCGAATTGCCGTATGTGCTAAATTATTTATGCTGGCTTGTCAAGCTAGCTTCAACGCTTGTAAACCGTCAATCGTTTAATTCTCACATTAATGAGTTTGGATGAGGATTTGGATTTCGATTTATTTATTACTTTTATCGCGTCATTTTCGTTTATTGAAAACTTGGTTGCACAAAGACATCATAATAAATGGTCAGTTTATTATTTGCGGATAATAAATTACTTAGGGATGACATTTAATATACTTTCGATATAATCTTGCGCAACTCTCGAGATGAAGATAAAAAGCGATTTAACACTTAACCGGGACGAGATGCGCAGCAACTCGGCGTCCTTTCCTCGGCAATTATATCATACTATTGTTTCGCGGTTCTGGGGCTTAGTTGATTATCGCTATGCATATATGTATGTATAACATCGCGTTCGATTTGCCGTGCCTTGGAGTACCTTCGCTTCCGGCAGCAACAATAGCATGGAGAAACATGCAGAGAGCTGGCACAAATGCGATACATTTAATCGTTTGATGTGGAGATATACGAGGCTATTTGGCTATGTATGCGCGCTCGTAATTGAACACATTTATATTCAACGAAGAAACGGACTCACGGCAAACTCATCGTCATTCTCGTCATCGAAACAGCCGTTTGTGTCGTTTCAAAGGATTGTCGGGGGGCCGGCTAATAGTGGGGCTCTTTAATACGTATATCCGCAGAATTTCTTCACAAAGAAAATCCAATTAGCGGTGCGTATGGCGAGTGCCGGCGGCTGTATTTCCCTTCACGTTCATTATCATAACCGTAGTCCATTAATCGGGTTATCAAATGTGGCGAGGTCGATCGTTAATGTCTATTGTGCCTTATTGGACTCTACCATAAATCCCGCCGATCAAATTATATGTCGCGGGTAATGAGCATTTACTATAATAATATATTATATAATAATACTTATATTATTAATCCGCGCGTTATAATGTATAAACGGTAGCTTGTTAATCGCATGATCGCATTTATGCGCAGTTGTTGCGCCAGATTTACCATATTATAGAGTACATAGCGCCGCTTGTTATTCCAAATAGACAAATCGCACGGATATTTTCCATGTATACGTGATACCGTATAATCCACTGCACTCCAGCGAATATGCTAATCATTGGCGCTAATCGGGAAGCTCGCCGCAGAATTAAAGCAAAAATCGGTTACGCATGAATTTGATTTAATGCCGCATTTCATGTATCGCGTGCAACGTGAGAGAAAGAAAGAGAGATAAGGTAAAGGGAATTTTCGCGAATATATCAACTCGACATTTCTTATCGTCACGACGAAGAAGACGGAGGGACATTTCCATCGAGCGCCAGCCAACTTCTGGTTGGCTCTCTTTCGCGAAAGCCGTATCTCTCCGAGCGCGTTTTAAACTGCAGCGAAGAAAAAAATTTTGTGTCACTTTCTTAACGTCAGTATCGCTCTTTAACGATAGAATATGAAAAGTTGCAAAGCCGCAACTTTTTGTCTCTAACTCCCTCCCCTTGATAATTCGTGGATTATGAGACAGATAAATTTAATTAAAAGACTAATCGTCAAAAATTATTACATTAATATAATAAAAAATTAATATTTTTCGACAAATCATTATTGTGAACTTTTACCTCTTTCACTGTTTCCATCATTCTATTATTCTATTTATTAAGCAACAGACAAATATAGAATCTTATGTGAATTGAGAGCTGCGCTCAAGGATTGCTTTCTATTTGAACAGACACATCTTTTAGAGCTCCTGTGTTCGATCGAGTCGGGTAATCTCGAAAAGAAATATGTCATTTCGCCAATATTGATTTAAAGATCGTTCAGAACGAGAGAAAAGAATAATATTCGTTTACAATTAATTAATAAGTTAATTCAACAATTAAAAAATATTGTGCGACAAATATGGCAACGCAACTCCAATAGATCTTGAAAATTACTCGAAAAATATTCGAGGCAGAAAACTAACGTAATACTCTTATGCGCAATCAATATTTATTTTGTCCAAAAATATTGCAGCACCAAGAGTAGTGTGCAAATACAATAAATGTACAGTTGTATTTGGCTAACAAAATAAATTTGAATTAATATCAGTAACATACAATTTTCTCGTACATACAAAATTATTTGTACTAAAGTTATATTGGTATATTGGATAATATTGATATGAGACGCATTTTGTACATAAGATATTAACTAATATCAAAAATTAATAAAAATATAATTAAAATACATTACGCTCTGTGTAACAGCAGCTTTATATGAATGTAATTACAGCTCTGCTGATCATTTGCAGGTAGGCATACACAGTTACGTAATTTAAATTAATTATATAATTTATATCACATCATCTATATGGACTCTCCATACATATGCATATTATTATATCGCGCTCTGTGTCTGCCTTTTAAATAATTATTTGCAATACTTTAGGAATTAAAAGGTTTCGGTTTAAAATAAATAGGTGTTCTCACACAAAAATCGATCCTCTCGGACAAGTTAAATATCGCGTCTCGACGTTGAGGAAAGCTCACGGTTGTAGTACGTATTTCACAGGAAGAAGGAAGCCATTCGCGATGCCAGCTGAGAGGAAGGAAGCGATTTAATGCGATCTCCTGGATCATTTTTCAATGCACGCTACGTGAAGATGTGCTGTCTATTAATACGTAATCGGTTTTATGACATTGCGAGTCATCGTGAAACGCCATTTGGAACTCGTGTCGACTCTTGCGATGTGGAATGCATACACAGAATTATCAGTATAGTTCTACGTACAAGCATACATACACACAAGAAACTAAAATAAATTAAAAAAAAAAAGATTTAAAAAATTTTCTTCAAGTTATTTTGTTTCATTATAACATTAAAAAAATTTATTGTTTATAATATTAATTTTCATTTTATAACATTTTTTTCTGTAACATTTTCATAAAATCCTAAGCATAAAGTTTTTATAATTATTTAAAGTTTTCATTTTTTATACTTATTAAAGATGGATATTTATTTCAAGATTTTATATGGACGTAATTCCAAGTTGCTTAAAAACCTATCTTTTATATAAAAATATCTATTTTTATTTTAATTCTATAATAAAATTCGCGATTTGCGTACCGCTATGTACGAATAAATATTCTATATTTTAAAAGTAATATAAAATGAAATTCTAGTGTGTTTAATTTTATTATCAATTTATTTATAGTTCATCGTTAGTTACTTCCTCGTTTATTAATAATCGTATGTTTTGATGTCTCCGTGCGACGTTTATCTGAATGTCTCGGAAGTGCATCTTCACTTGGACATCTGCATAAGCAATCGGAACCGGAACCGGGCGCGGATGCACTCACGTGTATGCGCGGCGATGTGTATGCAGAGTGTGCCGGTATAAAAGCCTAGAAAATACGTTGGTAAGTTGCAGTTCTCACCTGGCCGCCTGAAATATCGTAATGGTGGAGATGACTTTCAAGGTAGAGTGTCGAAACTCGTCGCGAAGGAAGGAAAAGTTACGCGAATCGGAGAAAGTGTTTGTTAAAGAATAGCCCCGCGATATAAAAAATATAAAAATGGAAAATAATAATGAGAGAGAGAGAGAAAAGGAGTGAGATATGAAGAACTAAGAAGCGAGAATAAGGACGATAGGTGACAGATTCTAAATTGTCAGTAATTACGCACATATATATTTAGCCCGGTGATCGCGCGCGGAAGGGTCGACGAAACAAATAATTCCCGATAGGGCAAGAAGGTAATTGAACGTGGTTTTGTCGGAGATCTAAACACAATCGTAAATGTAAAATGGGATTAAAGTGTTGCTTGACATTTAAGTCTACTCGATGAAATTAGTTCGTTCAATCGGATTGTTGCAAATGAAAAGTTTTTGCGAAAGATAGTGTCCGTTTCACAACAGAGCAGGGCGTACATGAGAGGTGGGGTTGAAGATTCTGGGGTTGAACTTCATGAAAATTAAAAAGTGCACGCTGACTTGTAACAAACGCTGCTCTTTAATTGTATTAAACGCTCCTTCTTTTGTACTTGGCTAATCTTGAGATCTTCTCAACCTCAGAGAAGTCTTGGTTGTTTTATTATAACCAAGAGTTCTGTTATTTTCTCACGTATATACGCGTGTAGAAGTGAATAAACCCTTTCTTATACATTTTAGCAAACTCGCGTTTTGTCTCTGTTGTAGAGAAAAGTGATATTACAGCTACAAAAGCCTTTAAATTAAGTTATTATTCTAACGATAATTGTCGTTAAAATTAGTTGTTTATTATATGCTTCAAATTTTGCCCAAATTATAATGTAATATTTATACATGACCTTTTGATGATACATTAAATATACATGATATCGCAAAGTTTCATAACTCGACGAGTGCACGTAAAATCTTACATAGTACATTTTAACATGCACATATTCTATCTCTTTCTGCATATATTCTACTATATTCCTAACTTGAGCGTGTACTTATATATGCAATAATGCAAACTGTACTACGTGCATTTTACATGTTCCTACAATTACTATAAAACAGTGTCTGCAGGTGGCAGTTAGTTTTGACAAAATTTGCATAAAATAGAATTATAATTTATAATTTGTGTTCATATCTCATTACTAGTAACTATATAATTTTTAATATCTACAAATATACCATGTGTTTGTCGTTTTATATCATGCGTCTCGTTAAACCTCTCTCGAAGATTTGCTTCGTATATCAATCTATAAATCAATCTATATAAATACATATAATTAAAAGATTTGAATAGTGAAAAACTTTCATTTTGAGACGCGGAGAGTGATAAAGCGTAGGAGCGGAGGACGAAGAAATGTTTCTCGATGAATCGCGCGTCCATTTCCTTCTCCAATCGAGTCACTTCCGTCGGACTGATTCATGTTGGTTTGAACATTGACGACCTGACTTTCGGGGGGAAGGGGGGCGGGGGATTCGCGTAATTAAAAACGAGAGGGTCAACGACCCGTTCCTCGCTACTCGATGTCGATAAATATCGTAAATTTCTAGAGTTTCATCGTGGCATCGAGTTTGTATGTACAGGCGACGTCGATCGTATAGATCACGGTTACATTTCCGTGCAATTTCGATTCGTCCAACATTTTACTAGGTTGAAATATTCCAATTTGTTGACTGTTTATACGCGCGCACGAGAAGAGTATTTGACACCGAAATACGTGAAAATATTTAAATTACGTCTGCCTTCGCTCGGCAATTCCATCCCGTCAATCAATATTACTTTACAATAGAATTTTTTCTAAAAGAAACTTTTTCCCCGTAAATAAGAAAATTGCAATAGAAGCAAGGGAGATTACGGTAAGACTGGTGTCCCGGTAAATTATACGTCCAGCGCTTAGGTAAATAAACTCTTCAGCTCACAACACGCGCTATTTACAACCATGATCGATAACTATCAGAGCATCGAAAACCCCTTCTGCCGTGCCGGAGGTGAGCCTCCGGACAACACGACACCGTCGACATAAACTTCTTGTGTCGCAGGTCACCGTAGCACTAACCATCGGCCTCGCCCTGGTCGATCGATCAATCGCCGGTGTGATACCGCTGGACAGCCATGATCATCATCATGTCTCGGTGGCCAGCTCGTACATGCATTTCCAAGGGCCGGTGCAGGGACCTGAATACGAAGTGAAAGTGCCGCACGTACCTGTGGATCATCTCGGCGAGCACAACTATCTGCACACCCACCAGGAGCATCGCCATCACGACGGCTACACTGTCGATTACGTGGCGAAGCCCAAGTACGAATTCTCGTACGGCGTGGAGGATCATCATACCGGCGACTTTCACGGCCAGAAAGAGTCCAGCGACGGTGAGTGAAAAGGACGAGTTACTTTTATGCCTTCGTGACTTTCGCGGAACGACGACAACGAGAGAGAGAGACGAGTCGAGTCGAGTCTCTGAATGGCCGGCTACCTGTGGCTGTACGCTGTTTATCCGATTTCCACCGTAGCGACGCGTTGCCTCGGCGCGTTTTCACGCTGACATTGGCAAAAATTGTTGCTGGTGAAAAGAAAATTGCATTTCTGCGAAGACTGCCCGCGAGCGCACCCTCCGACACGCCGAGAATACGCGCGAGTCGGTATGGTGCGACGTGGCTATACTCGTGCGTGTGTGGCTATGTGGGAATGTGTGCGTTCGTGTCAACTCTTCAGTTGGAACTACGTTTTCTTACTGAAGTCGTCAAGTTGACTCGAGGAATTGTAAACTGGCTTCAACGGCGCATCGGTGTGATATCGTAGTTGTACGAGTGTTTTATGTAGAAGTATAAACTTTCCTCAACATTGAGCAAACTTTGCAGATGCATTCCTTGACCAAGTTGCAATCAATTCTTTCTTATTGTTAGCGAAAGTACCCAAGTGTTTAGTTCGAGGTTTTGAGCTACAAGCGATTGAAAGTGAAAGACACCTCGGAAATTACGATTCAGGAGTTTAAATAAATAAAGAAAACTGCTTCGTTTTAAGTAGACTTTGCTTGAACAGAATTTTAATGCAAGTTTTAAATATGTCACGACATTTAATATTGATATGAACGTATCAAAAAGTTATAAGAGAAAAGCATTTCCAATCAAACTTTTCCTTCAAAAAAATTAGTTTTGAATTATTAATAAGTAGATACTTTTACAAAGTTAATTTACATATTTTATTTTATTTACATTTCGCACAACTGTGGATCTGAAATTAAATTACATAAAATTATATACATAGTATCGAGATAATTAAACATTATAATTCTATTAAAATATTTTTTAAAAATAAGTTTAAATTTTCGTAGTCGGGAATAACAATTGAAAAAGAGAGGAATCAATGGATAACATTTATAAATTGCATTAATTCTCTGGAATTAGAGCAATCTGTAATTCTAGAATACTTTCGTGAGAAAAATTGTCCGCAAAAGAGAATTTCTCTACAAAATAATTATTAATACGATAATGTTATGATTAACGATACATTTAGACTGACGTTTCGTCATTGACAGTCACGACTCTTGACAATCTTGAACGGCTTGAAGAAAGCCGTTTCCTCTTTACCTTTTATCAAACACTCCTTTCCACAGGGAGCAGCGTGTCCGGGGAATATACCGTGAAGGATCCAGGTGGCAGCCTTCGGATCGTCAGCTACCACGCGGACAAGGAGGGATTTCACGCGGTAGTGCACACTTCCGGGAAGAATGATCATTCGGGCGGGGTCTACGGCGGTCAAGGACACGACGCGGAGACCCAAGGCCATCTTCACGAGTACGCCGCGTTATCCGCGCACGCGGCAGCGTTCTGAAAAAGGACTTGATGCCGCCACGACAACCATGACTGATCGCTTTTGTACCTGGCACGATTAGACATTTCCTTTCCCGAATTGTCAACGTTGATGTTTCCGTTTTGTACATACCAAAGGCAACAACGGTGCTGTCCGTCCGACATTACACGCAGGCAGGGATAACGTATTATATACATATATTGTAAATATAGCTCATCCCCTTTACGCGCGATAAACGACATAAACATGACGGAAGAATGCATGTTTATTCTTTTTTGTGTTATATGGGCAACAATATTGTCATGTTTTCCCAATACAGAATATGAAATTATTGACAAACCGTGATAGACACATAAACCATATGAACAAGGATTTACAAAATTAATAAAGGTTTCCGATAAATAATTGACGTTCGCTGAATAGAAATAACGTGACCGAAAATATTTTTTATTATGTATTCGTATTCTTTTATGCATATAACTCTTTTTACGTTTATCGAAAACCTTTTAATTGATTAACATTTTAATCGAGCGTCCGCGTTTATTCGAAAACTCCCATTGAAATGGGTGAAAAGTTAAATATACAATATGAACCACCCACAAGTTATAATTACTCAATTTGCGAGAATTTCTGTGCTTTGCTAAAATTACTCAATGGCCCGAATTTTGTCCGGATTCGTTAAAAAAAGCAATATAAAATATTTGAGAAATATAACATTTCTGAAAATACAATAAAATGATCATTTTGTAATCCCGACAATATAATATCCTTTATTGAAATTTACTCAAAGAGATATTAACTACACTATTATTTATGTAAATTTTCATGCTTTTATGAATTTGACGGATATTGAAATGTGGTATATTTCATTTCATTATATTATAGTATTATAGTTTACGGCAAAAACACAGTGACATGCGCGCTCAAGCCGATTAACTGACATACAGCTGAGCTGATTATGGAAGGTATACTAGAGAACTGTGTCGCAACATATTACATCGTACAACTCAGAAAGATAAAGTGACAATGATGATACACACATGGTGCAATTGCTTTAAAGTTGCGCCGTAAATTATCTGCCGCATTTCAACGCGGGACGCGATGTAATATACACATATTATAATAGCGTGGAAGTCACATTATTACGAGATAGAGCACCTTGTTACGCGGCTATCGATCATTAAATACCTAGCGGGAAGCTGCGTTGGCAGAAGATCCGCGCGCGATACACGTAACGACAGGCGGATATCGTGCTCTAATGAAAATAAACTGCTCGTAACAGGGGCACACGAGTAATAACTTCTGATGCTCTAAAGTGCGAGGAGATTCCAATTGCCACTGATCATCGGGGATTATCGAGTAACGAGTGGGCGCAGGGTCGATTCGCTGGCAAAATGAAAATCCAGGTCACGGGATTGAATTATCCATTGAATATTATGGGCGTGCAGGCTACAAGTTAAAAATCAACGTTGGTGGAGCTGTTATAAAATGAGCACGAGAAAAATGTGCTCCTCTTTTTATACGTTTTAACAAGACGTTAAAAAGCTCATTTTCCATATCTCTCTCTCTCTCGCTCTCTCATAGTGCACAGTTAATTTTTGCGTAATTAATATACTAACACAATTTCTTATAATTATTATTTCTAAAGGAAAATGTTTTTAAAGTATGCGAAAAAAGCCACGTACTGAACAGTCGCAAAATAAATATCACATACAGTTGAATATTAAAAAGTGATGTTTTACGAATGTTAAATGCAATGAATTCCGGGAAAATAGGTCAATGAAAGGCAAGCCGAGAATGCTGCAAAACGGACTGAAAAACAGAAAGATATATTTTCGAGATTGTAGTACCTACATGTATAGAAGTGAATTTTACATATACATCATAACTGCTAAATGTTTCAAGTCGATTCTTTCGAGGGGACATCGATGCATCGACAAACGGGAATAAAAGAGAAAAAGCCGTTTAATTCGATCTTACCATGTTGGGACAAGCAGAGACGGGCATGTCGTTAAACTACATCTCGCGCAATCTCTCTGCTAATGACGAAACGTCGTTATCGAGAGTGTTTCGAGGAAAAACGCGTAATCCCGTCGGAGATCTATCCAAAGCAATACTGTACATGACTCAGGGGAGATAAAAGAAACACATTTTCGAGCCAACAATGGCGCGAGTACATAAAGAGATGTTGGGGGTGAAAAATCGGTACAACACCAACGCTCTGAATATTACGTGTATATTAATCGATATCGAAGCTTCAAATAAATATGCCCGATATACACGTGTTAATTGCCATGAATCAGCACGGTATGTTTCAATAAGCGACGAATCTTATACCGATAAGACTAAATGCCCGGGAAGGGAAGTTTCTAATAATTTTATCATGTGTCGCTTAAAACTTGCGTGACATATCGAAATCGCGCCCATCGCGACCTTACTTACGTGCCGTCGTCGTTCCGGTCGCGATAACGACTGTATGTAGATATTTCGGGGTGTTCCCAGGGAGTCGGCCGCCTGCGGCAATTTCCGCAGCACCGCGCGAGCTACTAATTACTGCTGGCATCGCGCTGATTATTCCTCCCGCTGCTCACACCCTCAACAAATCGCTCGTGATCGAGCGCCTCGACGCCGCGGCATAAATGTCGTATGCTGTCTGACAAAGGAGAGTTTATACGGTTTACCTCCGACGTGATTCTCAGTTGTATGTATTTGAGAGAATTCTCGAGAGGACGCTTTAGAGCGAATTTCATCACATCGCCATTACCATCACCATGGATTTTGTATATTCAAAAATATAAGTCTCGCTGCAAAAAACTGAAAAAAATTTTTGTATTAAACATAATAATCGTTAACGGGCCAATTTCATAAAATTTATAGTAAACGATTAAAAAGGCGAAATTATGAGAGAGGTATTAAACCAATGTAATTATAATTTTAATTGTGACACGTCGTGTAACTATGCTCAAGTATTTTATCTAAAACATCGGCACGTTTTATCAACCGATTGATAACCATTACTTATGCCTGTAGAGCGAACAAATTAATAATTCATATTGCTGATTGGAATGTACGATTGTCACAATCAAGGTTGTCTCGTCAACGTAACGAGGACGTCATATATTGTAGTTTTATTTGCGTACGCGAAGCATTATAATAATTAGAATGCGAACACGCATTATGCCGCATTATATCAACGCGTATATATGTATACATACATAGTTACACAGATTATAATTTCCCGAAAGCCCAGCCTTGTTATAAAAGCGCTCTGAGAATAGAAAAATTCTGGAAAATATCTAGAAAACTTGTAATAAATTAATAGATTTTTTTAGAAAAAGAAATTGTTTCTCGAAATTTTTAATATTTTTTATCGTTTTATTAAATAAAACGAGCCGTTTGTACAATACTTATAACAAATAAATTTTGAAATCTCAAAGAGTCTAACACATGTAGGTTTTAACTCTAAAACATCATTCATAACTCCATTCATAATTAAAAATTGTTTACTTCAAACTGAATATACATAAAATGTATAACTAACTATCAGACAATTAGTATAATTAGAATCCAGATAATTATTTATAATTTCTAATAAAACGTGCTAAAATTGTAAATCAAAATTAGCAAAAATCTTATCTAAGTTTAAAACTGTAACTCATTAAGGTAATTGTAATTTTATTCAAGCTGATATTCAAGCTTTTTCCACAGATTCCCGGAGAAATGCATGTGATGGCTTGAATATTCCGGAAAAAGGCGCTACATGATGCACTTGCCATGCAGAGCTCGACTCGACCGTAAATCCACGCACGACTAGCTAGCTTGGTATAAAAAAGCATCAGGTGTAATTCGTCTCGCGAAACAGCAGAGAAAAGTAGATAGCCGATTGACGAATCGTAACTTTTGCGAGCAATTTTCCGCGCGCGTTTGCAGCAATAAATCATTTTGTGTAATACTATTGATACAATGGATCTCGTGCGGTCGAGGAAAACGATCGTTAGATGTAATAATTGCACGTAAATAATGGCTACAACTACCTATCCGCCAATATTATCAAATTTTTTGTAAATATATTGGATATTTCAGAATATGTACTCGTAACATCTAATAAGAAATGAATAAATTTGTTAAATATTATTAAAAATTTATGAAATATTTATAAATAAGAATTAGTTAAAAATGGTTTGTTTATTGGTATAGTGTGAATACGTGACGTAATACAAAGACTGCAGATATAATAATTAGATATATTAGAATGGACGATGACATTTACGAGCAGTCGCGACTATCCGAATATACAGTTTTATAAATCAAGTTTTGCAGAAGAACACACCTCACGGTTATATTTTCGTTTTAAACCCAGACTGTTAAGAACAATTTCATCTTGGAACGATCGGCTTTTATTTTGCGACTTTTTCCATGATTGGAAAATAATAGAAAAATATCGCTAAAAAATTGTGCCGATAGTTACAAATATTTTCGACTCGTACACAATGCACGGTAATAATTGAACCAAATAGTGCCAAATTGCTACATAACCACATGTAACACAACTGCAAGTATTTTTAAGCTTTAGTCATTCTCTTTCAATAATTTTTATAGTAAGAATTTATTATTTATTAATAATTTTATTTAATATTATTTCATAACTAATAAATAAGAATTTTCTCACGAGAGAGATAGTAAAGTTTCTAAATTCTAATTTCAGATCAGGGCACTGTAGTTGATCAACAATGAATATCGATTGATAGGCGAGATATTATCTTTAAGTAATTTTTCCGTAACAAAATCGAAATAACAAAATATCTAACCCCCATCGCAACAGTTTGTTCAGATTACAATTAACAAATATGACACACACACATGTGTACGTCGGCGTGTGTACGTGTACGGAATTGACAATCGGTACGCAGCCTATAGGCCACACCGGTATTTCCCGGCCGATTGAAATACGGGCCGGCCCCCCCTCCCCCCCCCCCGATTTCGACATGTATAGCAGTATCGGCCATTCGGCCGCTTCCAACGGCAAACCTATCGATTATTCGGCCGCGCGTTTCTATCACACTCCGTCCATTTGCAAACTGATTCATTATAATTGTAGCGTCAAAGTGGCCAGCGTCCGCTGATGTATGCGCGATTTCATGCGCGGCATATCGCGAGGGCCGAGGAGGAGAGGGCTTGTCGTCGAGCTTGTCGTCGACGCGGTACGTTTACGAGTTTATTTTACGAAATAATCCGACCGGGCCATCGCGCGATAAATCGTTCCTCGAGTTTTATCTCGTAATTGAATTCCCCGGCGTGGCGGGAGTTAACGTTAACGCTCACGCGTTACGCGGAACGACAGGTTCCGCGAAGAGCCTTCGCGTTGACGGTCGCGCGGAAATTGACCGCGCGCATCGCCATTATTTACATATGTACATGTTGTCCGCATTATTTTGATATTCTTCGTCATACTTGACTTGGGCGGTTTATAACGTAAACAGCGTATTACACATTCGTAATAAATTGTAGTTTGTTGGCGGATCTTGTTTAATAACCGTTGTTTAGTTTAGATCACCATTGTTTCTGGCACAAATACCACCTTTGTTATTATTATCTACAATTGAAGTATTTAGCACTCGTAATTCATTATTCAGGGATGCTTCGCGCAAACAAACACAACGGTACTAAATAAATGTACGAAACAAATGTAGGATTTAAATCGCTATCTACTTGAGTATACTGTTGCGAGAACTTTACGTTAAATCTACTTAGAAGTTTTACGAGTGACTGCACCGGGGTGCCCCACAACCAAGATAGTTTTGATAGCACATTCTGAAGATTGAAGTCAAAAATCCTGAAACAAAAATGCCGAGTCCCCGTACAACAGTTCCCGCGTTATAAACGATCAAAGTTGGCCTAAAGTTTGCAGTAACATTATTAAACGCGTAATCTAAAGGTAGTTTTAAGGACGGGTTGAAGAAACTTGGGGCTGTCGACTGTTTTTCTAACCGCCCCCAGGAGGTAGCGAAGAACTGAATCGCGCGCGCGTTAATAAGCTTTATTTTTACGGAGCGGCTCGGGGCCGCGAGTTGAACTTTCCGCGGGGTTTTTCTCTATTTAATTTGGAACGCGTCAGGTGGTTAGCAGTACAACGTTCGCAAAGTAGCTAAGTGGTTCAATTGCGGTGCGGCACGAAGCGCGCGGGTCCGGCCACGGTCTACCGCCGTGGCTCGTGAAAAGACTTTTGCGTGGACCGAGTGTGCCAAAGTGCCAAGCGGAAGTGACAAATTTTCGGTGCAGAGAGAGAGAGAGAGAGAAAATACCCTATTTCCCCGTCGTCGGGAGTACGGTTACCGAAATGAGTAACGTGAGAATCGACCGCTCGCGAAAATATCGCAAACTTGCATCGGACCGAATGGATTTGACTGAGTATACTGTTTTAATCTTCCGATTCCTCTAAAGTACTGTCTGCTTAAAAGGAAAAGCCGGAGATTGACGAACGTGACTTTTTACCTCTTACCATGCTCATGCGAATCGGGTTTCACGAGTGCGTGCATGCACACGCATACATGAGATGAGGATGGAGCTATATGTACATTTTCTTGTCGCTGTCGCTGATGGAATTTTTCTTTGCTGATACATTAATCGGTATAATAATATACGTAATGTGAGTACCGCTATATCGATTGTATTTTGTCATCTACGACATTTTATGCTTTTAACTATTTTTAACAAACATATTTTCTATACAGTTTTTCATGACATTAATTAACATCATGATATATATGCGAAAAAGTTACTCAAATTAATGTAAAAATCCAAAGAATACAAATATACATTGTCATTTTAAAACATTGTTTCTGTAAATGTGTTTCATCGACATCGACATTTTATCTAGTAGACAGTATAAAAAACATAAAAAATTTCATGGTATAAGCAATTTTTTGTTTTAAAGGCTGCATTAAAAGAATTTATCGACATCATAAATGGGGTATAATTTTTCACGAATAGACCGACATTCGGATTATGTGGACAACCCATCTGCCAGCGAAATGATTGTAATCATCGAGATTCGAAAGGAAAAGAGAAAAGATGAAACGAAATGAAAGGGAGGCTGTGTTTAAGAACGAACCGAATCAATAGCCCCAGTAGTCTACTGTGACCCGTAGGCCAAATGTGGGTCATACCGTTATCCAGTTCTCACTCTTTCATCCTTCTGCTCCATCTTCGCCTTCGACAGCCATCCTCCTCTTCTTTCTCTCTTCACACTATTTACTCTCCTCGCGCTTCTCATTTCCGCTCTCGTTCACCTCTCGCTCTGGCACAAATACGCACACACGCGTCCCCTCGCTCTATGTTTCGCTCCGTCGTTCACCCTTGCACATGTCACATAATATTACTGCAGCCTTATTCTCGTGAGCGTTGACACACACAATTTACGTATATATTTCTTATAGATAAATTTCGAGAACAATTTGCAGCGAGCTTTATTATTCGCGGCCAATAATACATACCTATGGAATTACGTATTTGACGTTTTAATAATGTGTCTATTAAGGGCATAGTCTCGATTTTTTCCTCCGAAATTATAATATTAACCCAAATATTTAATTCAAAGAACGTATGGTCAATTACGAGCAAGTCAACATTTGTATGAAAATTTTTCTCTTGAAACGTATGCAGCTGCGAAAACTCCTTTGTGTAATGGCCTTCCAAGAAGATGACTTCCCAGTTGTATCTCGCGAATAAACGCTTTGTTACACAATGTGTATTCTCTAGAGAATGTACGTTGTATGCGCGTGCTCACTGTTGTGATATTTTGGATGCTGTAAAATTATAAATGGTTTCTCTTAGATTATGGAATAAAATCCAAGAGGACAAAAATAATTTGTTAACAAAAACGTAATTTATAAACATTTTAAAAACGAAATTTACTCTCTCTCTCTCTCTCTCT
The DNA here is from genome assembly GCA_928718305.1 of Tetramorium bicarinatum. Classification (NCBI taxonomy): domain Eukaryota; kingdom Metazoa; phylum Arthropoda; class Insecta; order Hymenoptera; family Formicidae; genus Tetramorium; species Tetramorium bicarinatum. The sequence continues at coordinate 34,720,565 of OV788325.1, forward strand.
CTCTCTCTCTCTCTCTCTCTCTCTCTGATGGCACTAGCGCTAAATGTCTATCGTCACAAGATAAAGTTGTACCTTATAAGATCATCGCTAGATAGATAGCAAAATAATGTCTATCGTTAACTTTAATGAACGTTTCTTAGCGTTCCTCAATTTTTATCCTAATATCGGCAGCGATGGGAAGCGGCATTTTCTATGTCGTCGTGACAATCATGACGCCAGCACCGAAAAAGAGATAAAGCGACGTATCCGAAGATAAATAGTCTCTTCGTAATCTTTTCACGAAGATAAAAAGCGCATGATAAGAATTTATGAGAAAAATTATCATAGACAATAAAAGAAATATCACGGAAATTACGCACACCAACATCTGCTTCAAATGTAATGGATCTATGTGTGATCGTCGGTGTTACCGGTGTTTGAGTTATCCCGGTTTAAAAATTTAGTGGGAATGTTTTTTAATATTTATACTTCCATCCAATCAATTGCAATTACAAATTTGAAAAAGCCTACGCAAGAGACATGCTCTCTTTGTAACCGACTGTGACAAGATAATTTTGGCGAATTTGATTAGTTTTAAATTTGCATACACAATGGAATCTTGATATGGAGCCGGCTAATTACAAATAATATCCGTATTATAAAATTATACAATAGAATGGTACTTGTTTGTTAGATTCTGTAAAAGAAAGACTATATAATTATATAACATTTCTACATTTTTTTCCAGAATTGCAGAAAAAAAATAACTAGAAAGAAAATAGAAAAAAAATAATACAAGAGAAAGAAAATGATAGATACATAAATTAAACTTTCCAATGAAACTGGAAAATATAAATTACATCTTTGAATATTATAATTATTTAATGTCAGCAAATATTATATAAGCATCGATATTTGTAGAGTTATTAATTACAATATTAATCGCGAATATGACAAGACTGATAATAAACAAGAAATTATTATGTACTTACATCCAACAAACTGTCAAGTTATTACTAAATTTAATATGTTACATATTAATTGTTGTTTAATTACGAGTAACCGAGACAATATGCGGTTATATATCTGTTTTTCTATATTTTACAGTTACTGTCCTACGAATGAAAATAAAATGCCTCGTGTATCCAAACGTGTACTCAAACGTGTGTTGACGTGCGCAACACTCGAGCGTTTTTCGTTAACGAGAAAATTTTTGCGCACTATTATGCATATCGTAGTGTACAAATCGGTACTCAATAAACTACGAACCCGATATTATTCGATGATATTCCAGGGCATTGCATATTTGACGCAGCTCGTCGCCCGCAGGATTATGTATTGCCGCTTCGCGAGTGTGACTCATTTACGTTCATAACACTAAAGCATATAACGTTTACGATTCTTAAGGAGGCAGGCAAGGATTAGGTAAATGTAAAACGAATATAAAAGATGAGAAAATCACGGATAAATATTTTGTCTAAAGCATATTAATCGTTAATTTTAAACTCTCAATTCTATAACATGTAATATATAATTGCATATAGATTTGTGCTGGATGTGATTTAATGAGAATTTGATATTGCGTCAATATAGGGTCTATATATTAGGTCTATTTATTAAGTATTTGCCTCGCCTAGGTAGTATCTTCAAATTCTCAAATATAAACGGTTTCAAGGCGATTTCGCATGGAATTATCTCTAAGCTGGAGTACGCAAACTTTCGACGTTAAGATTTCTTTCTCCCCTTGTTGATCTACTACACACACAGAGAGATAAGGGATCCGTTCTCTGTGAACTGAACGAACCACATCAGCCTAAACCACTTCGATGACACGCTAGGGTCTCATTGAGCTCCACCACTTCGCCGCGCAAATCCGATAGGCGCGTAGCAGTCCTCGATAAAAGAGAAAGGGAGAAGAAGGGAAAGAGATACCACGAGAATAACAAAGGGGTCTACGCAGACAGAGAATAACCTGAGGACGCGAAGGGGATATGATACCGCACGATACTGAATATGCGACGTCACGTTTTGTGTTCGGAGTGACGCGCATGGCGCCAAATCCTCCAAGGAAGAACCGTCAGACGCTCATCGTGCCTTACTGCCGAAGCATTCGTTGGCTGCCTGGTATCATCCTGGCACCTACTTAACCCTCAGCCGACTCCCGCGGGCGTGCACGTTGCACGTTGCATCATGTACATAAAACGAAAGTAAACGAATTCGAGCGCGACGTGTATATGCATGATGGACCAACTCCGGACCACTTTTCGTTCGTATTATGTTGCACATAAATAAATATCACGCGTTCATCTATTTTGTTGAAATACAGTTTAACATTAACAGTACGATAACAGAACAAAGTAAATAACTATCGGATATGACAACATCTTGTTCGTTCCGAGATACTGTGCAATATCTATAATACGTATTGAACGAGAAATATTTTTGTTAAAAAGAAACAAAGCAAACATTATTAATACTACTTTTTGATATTTTTATATCATTTGTGAATAATAGATATTATTGTTTACTCTGTTTCCTTCCAGAAACAAATCATTATTGTAAATAAAATAAATTGAATAATTTTGAAATATTTTTATATAGTTTTCTCATTTTTTCAAAAACTTTTAATCAAACATTTTGATTAAAGGATTAATGAAATTAATTACTCGAACATTTATTAAAAAATGTAGATTGTGGAAAAAATAATTGTTATGAATATTTATTATATTTAACTAGCAACATGTTGTGTGAAACTTTGTTCGGTTTGCTCTGTTTTCCCATCAACGTACGTATTTCTTTTGGAATATCCTTACATGTAGGATAGTCGGTCACAGCAGTAATCCTTTTGAGATTTCTAGGATTTGTTGGAGTCATGCCAGACCAGAAGTGAAAATATGGAAGTATGGTTCGAGACCATGTTACAAAATATTACGTCATTGTAGCTTCTTGTGTAGCATTAAATCATTTATCATTAAAAATATATAGCAACAAATATAGATATGTACAATTTTTTGAAAATTTTTGTGGGAGCTATACTTTGCTTGATTTATTTTTGGAAATAATAATTATATATTTTCAATACTAATAATTAAAATTTTTCGTATTGGTATGATTTTAACATTCGACATTTATTCACAACTACAAATACTTCACAATAACCAATTTTAACGGCTCCTTTTTATAATATTTCGTGAAATATCGGCCATTTGTCCGTTAGGGACGCTACATTACATTGTGACAATTTTGTCAAATAATTTATATTAAACGCAATAATTAAACAGTAATTGAATAAAAGCTTATAACGTTATCAATCTTTAATTGGACTATTTGTAATAAGGATAAATGCACGCAGTCATTTCTAGAAGCCATATTCTCGAATACGCTAGGGTATTTCCTCTCGTCTATCGAGGTAAGTTCGACTTTGAGCATCATCGTATTGCTTGTGTGCGGAACGCGTTTGTGACATGATGAAGTCTCCGTCGTAGTTTGCGCTTGAACTGTTTCGATCACCACCAAGAAGCCACGGGATGGCAATTAGCAACTTGTTGAAATTAAAGTATCATCGATGAAAGCGTCTCGAGGATGTCAAGGCACTCGCAAAATGCGGCTTGAGTTAATTACGTGATTTTCTGATCTTGTACGAGCTTTCGATAAGCTGCACATATGTATGTACACTTTTAAAACTACATCACACATATTGCTTCAAATATTAGTTTAAAATAACATATATATTTTACAATTAAGAAAAGTTTTTTTCTCAATTTCTCTCTCTCTAAAAAGATTTGTTTCAGTTTATGAATTATAAATAACAATCTTTGAGTTGTGCTTTGTAATTATACCAGGTATTCTCATAAAGGCACGACTACAGTATGTTCCACCCGGACGAGACACCCAGGCATAATTCAAATCGAACTTCACTTAATAATTATAGGATTGCAATATATTACTCTAATTCTGAAAGAAATCAGTTCATAAAAGAAAAATTTATTTGTTTTATTATTAATTAAATTTTACGTTATATATTACGTTATACATTCTATAGGATGGAATAATTGATCAACAAAATCTCGATCAACACTGTGAAATAAAAAGTAGAGAAAATTGATGAAGTTATAAACTAATCATTTGGTATTAAATTTAAATAATTTGGTATTAATTTAAAAATTTAAAATTAAATTTAAATTTAAAAATAATTTAATACTTTGGTATTAAAATTAAAAAATTAATAAAAATAAAATTGATTACTTTAGTTTCTGAGACACACAATTGCAAAACTGTTTCGCTATTAATTCAATAATTGTGTTCTATATATTATATAAAAATAAAACATTTCATAATAGGAAAATTTTATTAAAAGTAAATCATGCATTAATAATAGAAATAGGTGCAATAAAGGATAAAGAAAAATCTTTTTTTAGTCGTGAAATACTTTGTATTGCGATGCGTGTTCTTTGTACAACGAATAATTCAATTTTGAAAACCGATTTTAATAACGAGAAAGCGAAAGAGAGAGAGAGAGAAGGAGAGGAGAAAGCTGTTTTGAAAAGATGCGCAGCTAGTGCAACCGATAATTGACTACCCGCCAATATTCCTGCAGAACGTCGCGTTTCACGCTTTACATTCGCGCGGCATATCGAACGCGTGCGCGCGCGCGCGCGCGCGCGCGTCGACGTTTTCATAAAAATTCGTTACAGATAGACGACCGATACGTCGATACGCAAACACGCCACGAAAATCGCTCTGTTGCATCCCGGTAACGCACTTCCGCCTGCGAATTACGTGCGCGCGAGCAAAAAAAGTCAAAAGGCAGACGGGCGAAATGCGGGGTGGGCGACCGAGACCGAGAGATATTCGTTCCGTCGAGGCTTGGAAATTGGCCAACTTGCAGCGCGGACTAGATAGGCGAGGATAGTAGAGCCACTCCTCACCTGAGTGGCAATTGAATTTTTATATCTGTCGAACGAGAAGCGAACGGCGCGGTGAAAAAAAATGTCGAACGACAAGTCAAGTTTGAGCTGGGTGGAAGACGTCGGGGAGGAACGTCATTCGTCTGGCACGTCTATACATATCTACTCTGCCAAGCACTTTTCGTTCGTCACGACGTTGTACATTCCCGCGTACCATTCCACGTTTTACTTTTGCGCGCACACTTTATATATTTTATATTATTAACTTTTTTAATAATGCAACATTTCCTATTGTGTGTTGCGTACAAAATTAAAATTCATAGTCTCTAAATCTTTTCAATGGTTAAATGCGTGATTTTATTCCGTGCTTTATTATTATGCACCAATAAATAAAATTAATTGCCTAATTTTTCAAATATTCTTAAATATAATATATAATGCTAAAATTGAAAGATTTAACTCTTCTTTTTTTAATTCAGCTTAAAGTAAATAAATGTTAGTCATTTCTCGATTTTATTACAATCTGGAAATTTTGCTTTTATAATCGTCGTAGATCAAGTATTTGATTGTAAGTGCAAATTAATTTCAACGCGCGTAATAACGCAGATATTAATCATACGTTACATATTTCTATTTCCCGCAATTATCTGTTTTCAATATGAATTGCACACCATTTTAACGCATTCCTTCTGCGAACAGTACATATACAATCAGAATTTTTCTCTCTCTCTCTCTCTCTCTCTCTCTCATATGGAAATTGGTTACAAAATTTTCGTAATATTCCGGCGCACTGTATCGAGAAACTATTGAATTCCGGTGACGGCCCATTGAATACCAACGGAATTTTTCGGTAGTGGTCCTGCCAGCCCGATCCTCACAACTCATCGATATCCGTCCTCTATCTTGCTTAGAATATTTTCCTTGGCGTTTGCATCCCGATCGCGCGTTATTGCTTCCACGGCATTCATTGTTGTAGAAATATTTGATGTGATGAAAAATATCGAGCGGATTCTTGCGGTATGCAAAATACAAAACGGCCCATCGATTCGGTATTAAATTCGGAAAGTGTAAACGTTCGAGATTGTGCTATCGATATTAATTAATTATTAATTATTAATCCGTATAAATTTAACGCTGAAGTTTTTTAAAAATGTTTGGGACCGACAATGACCGATAATGATTAAAGTAGTTGATAAAATAAAAATCCTTGTTAAAATCTTTATATATTTCTTTCTATGGGCGAAAGTGTAATTACGTAATATTCGATTAATGTGTGATGTACATTTGCGTTCATTTCGACTCTCCTCGTTAACGCGAGTGACATCATTCGCGATTTCTCCTCGTATGCTTCTTGCGCGCGAAGCTTATGCTCATTTATGTACGCATGTTTACGAAGAGTCTCGCCGTGAACGACGAGGGGAGGTGTGACGGCATATAACTCTTGTTTAGCGCGCAAACTAAATAAATTAGAAACTTGCTGTCGTGCGCGCCCGTTTGCCAGATGCCGCGGGACGCGAACACGTCCCGACGAACCGCGTACCATGTGACTGCTCATTCCCGAGTCAATTACTTCCTAGCGTAGTCGATGGCACCGCTGGCACTCTCTGGCACCGTCGATTTCATCTGTTCGTAAATGAACCTTGTCATGTATCTCACTAGAAACCGCAACTGTTTAGGATGCATACCTGCCGTGTTCATCGCGTATGCGTGTCCATCATTTTCATCAAGAATACGTCGCGGATTTACATCTTGTGGATTTATAGCACGCTTACACACACATACACATAGTCTGAAACATAATCGTCGTTTGTCACGTCAGTGATAAACAACTATTCGTTTAAATTTCCACTTCAATTCTTTAATGAAATTAATCGCAGAACCGTGACACGTAAACGTTACACTTAAGCTAAAAATAATTTTCTTCTGAAGTAAAGAAAATATAAAATATATTAAGTCAAGTAATATAATACAATCTTTTCGTGTAAAATATCAGAAAGAATTTTATTTATTCTATTTAAACTCACTTTTATTTATTTTATTTCTAGTTTTGATCTTCCAAAGAATAAAATATTGCATTTCGTACACATTTGGCATTTTAATTAGTAAAACATTCTCTGTAAATTTGATTGGAAGAATTTATTATTACAATTTCCTCGACCTTATTAACGGAATAACTTGGTCTCTATCACAAGCAGAATAGACGTGCACACTTATATAGATAATGAGAAAAGTTAATTCGCTTGATTTCTAAAATATCGTAATGTAATAACCTTTTATCACGTATCTCTATTCATAATCTTTCAGACATTTGTTATAAGCTTATCGACAAGATTCAATTTCTTTCGATTTCCACATTGAAAGAGAAATACGTTCCACGAAGAAGTCGATAATATCACACAAATTGTCTGCCGAACGTACAATTGCGTCCATGCTTTTAGACATTCTTACGAGTCGCTCTCGCTGCGCGCCCTCAAAAAGGAAACAATTCAGAACGTGTCTCGTGTCTCGGCATCCGAAAATCACAATTTCATTCGCGCTCGCGATCGTAATGCTGGCTGTAAGACCGGTTTCTCAATCCCTGTAAGTGAAACGAAAATCCATGGGAGTCGTGAAACTGCGGGCGAGGTAGGTCGATGTAGCACGACGGTATCTCGTCGACAAGCTTGATCGGATATCGCGAATCCCTTTGCGAATATCGACCCGGTCTCGTATATGGAGCGCAACGGCGATGCAACAAGGAAATGCACCGAGCTCTACGCGCTACGCCGCACTCATCTGCATCTCGCAACTTTGAAGAGAAAACTCCGATAAAAAAAAGCATTGTTATAGGCATCCACCCTATTTTTCATAAGGAAGACCGCTTATGCAAATGCAATAATCGATATCGGGGTGTAAAGCGTGAAAAGTTTACGGACATCGGAAAATGTAAAAGGGGGTAATTCCAATGCGAAAATCTGGAATTACAATTTTCCAAGAAATATGCAATGGGGTGAGTTCAAAAAAATTATCATGATAATGATGAAGAGTAGAATTGCAAATGGATTTCCTGCGATGTGGTAATCTCTTTGAAATTTCTGAAATTGAAGAAATCTGAGGCTCTTTCGGAAATTGTCTCGGCGAATATGAAATATATGTGTGTATACATACGACAATTAGATAATCAGTATCGAAAGAGAGCAAAATGCAAGATTATATAATTTATAAAATTATACATATCCCAAACTGGCTGTTTAATAATTAAAAGCAAACGTTTCCGACGTGTTCTTCTCATCCTCCTGATATTCCATTACTTTTATCTGTGAAAAATCTTTAAAAAAAATAAAAAAAACAGTGTAACAAAGCATGACGGTGTATGATGCGTGTTAAATGCGGTAATCTAAATTTTCATTTACACTCGGTGATTTCTCGCAGAGAGACTCCAGCCAATACAACGTGTCCCTTTGCGAATATAAATCGATACAATCGACGGGTCGACGATGCATTGCAAGGAATTGTATCGGAACGGCTACCGCGTATAAAGTCGGCGTCAAAATACATGCTCGAACGCATCTACAATATCGGAGATGCACGCGCGTGTTTGTACGCGTAAAGGGAGGATGCGTCGAAGTTTATAATCCGTCAGCACGTCCGTATCAGATACACAGGATTCGATCATTAGACGGCATCCACATCGTCAGTGTGGCCTATGGTAGACACGGCGGGTCACCGGAGGATACAAATTGGCTCGTATCACATTGGGAATTGAGGTCCCGTCGATATAACGAAGCCAATTCAACGAACGCGTTTGCGTGCAGAGAGAGAGAGGGGGGGAAGGGGTCTGATAGACGAAGAGAGAGAGAGAGAGAGAGAAACACATTGTTAGGGCGAATAGTATAAGACTAATGACATAAACGATGAGCGAAACAAGGCATATCTGTACCTAACAAGCAGGGCGTGATTCATGATTTATTAGGCAACTGAAATTGCGCGATAACTCGTAATTTACGCACACTCCACGATGGAAAAAATTTTGGCCGCGTAACAAAGCTAATCTTATAGTAAATGTATTGTACCTTTTATTGCAATTTTTTCGTCTTTATTTATCAATCCGGGAAAAAAGTTTCGTTTGTCGTCTACCAGACAATTTGAATTATTTTTGTAATAATAAATAATCATTTCTTATACTTTGCAAAACTTGTAATTACGATATATACTTCTAGCTTTCGATTACAGAATTAATAATATATCGGTAAATTTTAAATTGCGAAACATATTGCATTAATTTCTGTTGTAACGTAATATGAAAAGCTTTTGCAATTTAATCTCTTGTGGGTCAACGGATAGCGTTCGACATCGAGTTTCATGGTATTGGAAGAGTAATATCGAAACGAATTTTACTCTCGCACACATAAAATTGAATGTCACGTGTAGCAAGCAATGGTATTGTACGTTTATTTGTAAAATAGTACGAGTGTGACATGACGCTATTTTGCGACCAACTCTCGCCTGGATCGTATAACCGATAGAAAAGAAATTTGGGGATTGAAAATTACAGGTAAAATTGATCTACGTAGTAACAATTTCCAAAAGCGTTCAAATATAATTAAAGTAGAATAAAAGAGTTTATTTATGTATAATCGTTATTCTAATACGCGTGACATTATTATTGCAACAAAAATAATGTTAAATTTTATATTATAACATTTATAATTATTGTCGTAATTTGAAAAAAAAAAAAGAAATTATTAATACAAACAATTCGAATTTAATTGTAAAGAAAAATTATTTTCAATTATCAAAATTCTTTATTGGTGTATACAGATAGAAAATGATACAAAGAAGAAAAAATAAAATCTTTTACTTGACAATGTAAAAGCAAATTCAGTCTGAAATATATCGAGCGCTTAAAACGGCGTTAAGCAGTTGAATCCATTACTTAAATTGCTACAAACGATCCCAAGTTAGTATGCAATTAATATTACGACAAACGTGGAAAATTCTCCATAGTTTTCTCTCCTGAATCTGGAAGTAATCGCGGAATCTAAGCCGCTCTGTGTAATCGCGCTAGCAGATTGCGTATAAAAGAGCGACGGTGGAGCTTGCAGGCGCTGTCCGCTTTCCATCTCGACGAGCAGCGTGCAGCCGTAACAGTTTCGCGCAAAATTTCGACTCACGGACCACCCGTGGAACTGGGCTAATCTCATTCACGATTCGTCCGGCATTTATGGAGCCTCCCCCGCTTCGTAAACTGCGCTAGCCGCGGCCGTTTATTAGCATCGCTCTGTGCCCAACGCTCGGCGACGAATTTACCTTTAGTCCGAAACGCTCTCGCATTGGGAAATGTATCTCTGCGCTTTGTCGCGCAGTTCCTCGGAACTGCTGATTAATTGTCAATGGGAACTTTCGAAAGTGGAACAAACCGGAGATACGATGGAAGACGCCGCAGACCTGGAAATCTCTCGGGCGAGGTAATTAGTATCGTTGGATTAGTGAATTTAAATTGCAGGTCGCGCTGATACCGAAATTTCGAGCGTATATCGAGTCCGGGATACATAGTACGGAATATACAGGATTTCTATGTGGAATTTACAATTACCACATATCTTAATAGCAATCATATTTTAGATATTAATTGGAATCGCGAAAATTATTATATCATGACGTCGTGCAGGTCACAGTGATTTTCAAATTACATGCGATCAGTTAACCACGAGACGATCGTTGAGGGACTCAGAATATTCGATGGACGTCTATCTTATAAACGGATTCCTGGCACGTCTTTTTTAGTGCTTACAATATTTCGACGAAGCGACGAAGACTCCAGCTCGAGCTCGTTCTTCGCCTCTTGTCTTGACACAAGGTCACATCTTTTTACTGTTTACAATATTTCGTAGCGACGATGAATCGGCTGGCGCTCGTTCTTCGCCGCTACCACAAGGTCACCCGGCTAGTCAGTTCCTCGTCGAGACTCGAACAGGCAAGTGGTGTCCTGTGTTTCGTCGCGTTATTACTTTTTCGAAACGCGATCATTTTTAGTGAATTATCAAGTGTCAGTTTGTGTGATCAATTTATTTTCACGGCCGTAAGCGTATTGAGGTGACTGCTATTTGTTAAAGCAGATATTTCACGTGATTTATTCATCTGAGACAGAGACAGATATGGCGAGATGAAAATTATAAATTATTTTCTCGCGTTATTTAAAAGCAATAATTATTCCTTTAACGAGACGTGGATTTGGCTATATCTCTTATCGTTCTCTGAATTTTTTGCCGATATAAATGTAATTTGTTCACTATTCTCGAATCGAGGTCGTAGAATAATGTATAATTCACTAGAGCGAGTTATTTAAGCACTGGAAAATTATGATGTCAATCTATTCGTTCTATTAATAATACCTCGTATACTTTGCGGAATTTATGCATTCGAAATATATGCAATATTGAATACTAATTCCACACTTTTGGACAATTTATTTTAATCAATCTTAACTTGACTTTATTAATCGGTACGATGCGGACATAGATTTGTATCAAGCGGCATCGCTGTTTGCGTTTAATCAGTGTAGTAGCGATCAATTTAAATATTTTAATATGTCAATCGCATAACATAAATTCGGTATTTGCACATCGATAATTTATCAAAACTTTTCGTCGTTCGCTCTTAAATTTTGTATATGTTGCAAGTGTCGAGCGGATCGCAATGGACTATCTCTTCTTGTGTTATTACATAGCAGCGTATAAGTAATAGTGAAGTGCAACGGCGTGATTATCGGAAATTTAATACGCTACGTAATTATCACATGGTAATCAGTGTACATCGGATTGTGTTTTTCGTAAGTGTGTGTTCTGCGAGTGCCATAAAGGAGCAACAACGAAGGGAAAGGCCAAGGGAAAGGAGAGGAACCATCAAGCAACGATGGAGTAGTAACCGTAATTTAAGGTAATTTATTAATATTTTATTTGTACTCTTAAAAGTAGTTAATTATTAATTGTTACATAGAAATAAAAACGGAATAGATCGAGTTTATTATACGTGTACGACACGTGAACATGCAATAAAATCGTGATCAAAAATGCAATTTGACATTTTCACGAAAAATTACGCAAGAAAGACGACGGCCCGACCCGGCCCGACTCGAGCTCGGGGAAAAGAAGTGATAATTTAATCCGATCCTTTTTATTTCGAAAGTTTCGCTAACTTCTGGTGCAGAGAATCGGACGAAAAGCAGGTTACACTCACCGGTCGCGGTTCTCGTCGACGATCGGCACAATGTATAGTGGATCATAATCTGGCGCTCTACCAAACTTTGGGATTCTGTTAGCCGGCTCGCACTGTCGTGGTGCAAAAAAAAAAAAAATACGGTCCTCAAACATACGAGAGAGAATCCGTGCTCGACGTGTCCGCAGCTATTCAGCGAAACTTTGTGGACGCGCTAAAGCTCAACACTTTTTTTCCTTCGCCCTCGATTTCTTTCCCTATGCGAATCTGCGAAATCCTTTCGAACAAACAGCAGCGAGCAAGTCTGAGTTTCCGATAGATAGACTAAAGCAAAATTGACTTCCGTACACACATTTCGTTTTTGTACTACAATTTATGACGTTTTTCACTCGACTTCAGAATTCCGGACACGTTACACAACCTTGATGATACCCTGCTATTATAGAATTTAATCTGGAACTATTATTTTTGTCTATAATTTAAAATGGATATTGTTATTCCCCTGCCGGTTATTTCGAGAAAAATCCAATGTGTTATCGATAATATTAGAGAGATTCTCAAGACTCCCGCCGCAATCTCGGGAGAGCCAACCGGTGCCAAAGTACGGATTCGAATTCAAGGCGAGAGACCGGCGCGCTCCGCGGTATGTCCAGAATTATACGGAACAGTGGGTCGCTGACCACCACAGGGCCTAACTCTCCAGTCTCATATCCATATTCAAGGATTCACGCTGCCAAGAATCCCGGGATTCATGCGCCCAAGAATCCTGGCTGGCGCTCGTGTACGTCATACGTAAGGTAAAGTACTACGTGCGCTCACGCCAGTCATCTACGCAATATTTTTAAAAAAATTTGTCGTTATTCGAGATGAACGAGAGAAACGCGTGGCTCTCTCTCATATATAAACTTAAATATTTAGGAAATTATTACTCTGCATATTTCCCTGGAGCTTCCAGAAAGCACTACTGTTGAAGAGTCGTGAGAGTTTTTCATTCTGAAATCTCGGTCGTTAACTGTACCTTACGAGGACTTGCAAATTCCTCTCGTTATTGTGATTGCATTCGAAGGCGTAAATTTGATATCACTGAAATCCTGGCATAAGCCAGGACGAAGGCGAATTTAATTCTCCGTACGAATAACTCGGCCACCTATACGTATATATGTGTCTAGTGCGGTATGGGGACAGTTTCGTCTTCGCAAGGAGAACACGATAAAATCCGCGTAATCCTCGTAAGGGCTGAAATAGATTACGTACCTACTCCCAAAGGGTCTGAGGAGAACATTGGTTTACGGAAACGGGTTTCCGTTATCGGCATAACGCTGGAGGGTTCGAGCCACAGGGTTATCTTTCTCACGAGCTTACTGGTCCCTCGGCCCGTGCTCCGCGGCCTCATATCGTATCAAATATATTATTATATATAACGCGCGCATAAGAAAAGTCATGTAGTCCACGTCAACACGGATCACGGAGATAAAAAGGTTCGGGACCTTTCGATCGATTTCTCTGACCGTTTTCGATCATCCTCCGTCGGGAAAGTCATTCTCAAGTAATGTGAATATTATTCATCCCTGTAATACGTTGAATTCAAAGAAGACAAGAAATGGGAGATATATTTCCGTAAGAATTAACTTTTACATTGGATATTTTAATAGCATTTCTTTCATAATAAAATTATCAACATTTATCTTTTACTAACATTGCGAAAGAAAATTGTTACGCTACAATAAAAAGAAGTACCACCCGTTGGAGTAATATATATAATAAAATCAATATATACTTAAAAAAATATATTATATGTTTATTTTTATATAATTTATTTATTACAATTGAATGATACAAAGCGCTGCCGTTCAGCACAGTTGTCGCATAAATTCAAATCGAATTTATACCTATGAGAGAATAAAAATTGAATTTGTGAGATTATGTAAATTTTAGATTCTTAATAGAAAAATTATTTTTAATCTATTTTTTTTCAAAATATACATTTCAATATATACATTTTGATGCTTTCAAATATTAGCATATTTAATATTTTGCGAAACAGTGTATTGAACGGTATAGAAATTTGTGCAACTACAAATCCAGCATATTAGTCGCAAAAGTATAAACAGGTATTAAATAGATAACACGTAAAATCTAAAAGATCTTCCTTTCACGTGAAGCTGTATAATCTACAATCCCATACTTTGCAAAGGGCAAAGCTTCATGCAAATATGAGCGGGGCAAGTACGTGATAATTAAATTTTGTGCACAGAAACCACGGACGCTTTTTATAACTACGTCGCTTTGCGGTCTTATTATTCGTTAATAAAAAAGAAGTTGAAATAACTGCGGAAAGCTCTCATCTTCACTCGCGCGGTAAAATACGATATATTAAATATGCTGTTCTTTCAATATCTGGATTTAAAATGACTCTCGCGTATCAATAATTTTTCCCTTTTAGCTGCCAAAAAAGACTTTTAGCTGCCATAATAAGCGTACCAGCAAAAAAATTAATACATGAGCATAAATTCCTGAATTCTTTCCTCTTATGTATTTTATAGTGATACTAGTTCGTTACACGCATCGTGACGAATAGGCAAAAAACCACGAGAGACGAGCAGGACACGATCAATACGCGAAAAATCACCTGAATAATTCGAGACATTTTCGATAAATCGAAAATTGTCATACTGATCGATGGCTAGTATTTAACGACCGCATATTCTACCAAATGTAAAACTTGAAAATATGAGGGCTGCCCGAAGCGCTTCGTTCGTCAGAATTTCCGGATGGGCCGATAATATTCTGGCAACGTGCGCAACCAGTATCTGCACAAAATTGATAACGTTGGAAGCAGCTCGATACAATTTATGGAATATAGAAATTATGCAGCGATTTAACACGATACAGCACGTGGGGAATAGGCTCGTGACGATACGATCGAAATAAAAGCATTCTGAAGTCATATTATTAAATTAAATTCTTTTACTTGTCTCGTACGTTGTATCATGTACATCTCGCGTGTGCATATACTTATTTATATAAAAATAAATTTGTTTAATATCGTTTAATTTCGTACAAATCCAATTACTATAGGATTAGAGACATCTTTCAATTTTAATCGAATCCTGCATTAATTAAAGCTTCAAAATTTTTCCATAAAAGTGACAACTGACATACTGCGCTATAATATACAATATACATATATATATATATACATATATGTACATGCATAATAAATGAGCAGCAGATCGCGCGCACGTAAGAGCGATTCTCGCAAAGACATATCAGAACATACGGAATAAGCATTTCGGTATTCGAGATATTCCACGCCGCAACGAAACTCATTTCCCGCGGCGCGAAACGTTTAATTCCGGGCGCGGGTATACGTTCTTGCCGTCGGCGACGTTCCGCAGCGAGACCGGTAACGCGGGCACCCGGGGGCTTGATTTAAAGTCTTGAGTAATATCGGACGGCCTCCAAGGCGGAATTGGACTCCCCGGGTATGCCGGAGTAGATTCCAACGAACCGTCGCGGCACGACGGCACGCCGGCAATGTCTAATCAGTGCCAACTCAATTTCCCGACGCGTCTATTGTCACCCGATTCCAGGCGCGTCTCGACGCCTGGATGTGTATTATAGGTGCACGAGCGTGTAGTGGCTGGATGGCCCACGTGTGGTGGCTGGATGGCCCTTTAGGACACACTTGCTAACTCGCGGAAGGGATGCGGCGCGCCGCGGCGGATGGACTCGGCGAAACTATTACTTGTCCCTGTGGAGAAGTAGCTCGCGTCTCGTATTAGCATTCTATTAGAAACTCCCTTCAAGATGGCCAAATTTGAAGAAGTTATCGGTAAATTATCGTTAAATTGGGCAGGTTATGAGATACTGGGGAAACATATAGAAGATATATGAAGCTGTCTCACAATATGCAAAACGGTAACGAGTATGTACATATGTATATATAGTCGAGGTCGGAATGATTCTTTAATCATGAGTACTTTTTGTTTCGTCGGTAATGAAATTAATATTTTAATCATTTTTCCAATCCTTTGAATAAAAACCGAAAGAAATCTGCGAAAATTAGTAATAATAAATGAATATCTCAATCATTTCTACGCTACGTATACAATAAAAAGTCAATATTCCGTTCTAAAAGAAATACAAATATCTTCGAAGCAATACAAGTTTAATGAATCTGCTAATCCGTGAAAGTCTAGAGGTTTCTGAATTTCTCAGATATTACTCTCAAATATTGTACCAAAGGTAATAAGACTTTTTATAAATCTATTGTAGGATTCAAAGTGCAAAGCGCAGAAGTAAAAGTGAAGAAGGAAGGAAGAGGAAAGGTAATATTAGAGCGCAGAGTGTAATTGGCATAAATTTTAATAAATTTAGGAGCGCGGGACTAATCCAGTTTATTTCGTTATTCTTACGTAAGAAGAAAATGTTTGACACAGTTCACGAAAGTAAAGTCCAATATCCTTCGCAAGGACATGTCGCCAAGAAGATATTTCTCCTTTCGGATTAGATACGTCAGGAATTATTTACGAGTTCGAATGAGGGCAATTCGGG
The DNA here is from genome assembly GCA_928718305.1 of Tetramorium bicarinatum. NCBI lineage: Eukaryota > Metazoa > Arthropoda > Insecta > Hymenoptera > Formicidae > Tetramorium > Tetramorium bicarinatum. The sequence goes on from OV788325.1 coordinate 34,737,205, forward strand.
TTAAAGGTCATTCTACGAATTCATGAAAAAAGATGTAAAAGAATCGGAGATCGTGATTATATTGGCTCGAATCTCCGAGATTTTCATTTAGGAAATGAGAGTAACGATTTATAATACGTAAGTAAAGGAAAATATGGGATGAATAAGGAGGGGAGAAAATTTTGCGTACAGCTTCGATTTATGAATATGTTTACTAAAGTTAAAAATGTAAAAGCTGTCGTCTGACATAAAAGGCACAGTACTTGAACGCAATGAATGTATAAATGTACAACGAACATAAAATATATACGTGGCAAAATACGCAGATAAAGCGACAATCATCGAAATGTAGAAAAAAATGCAGCGCATTCTTGTATTTATTAATACAATATAAATGTTGCAATACAAAAAACATGCATCGCAGAAAAATATTTCAAATAAAACAGCCTTGATTTAATAACGCAAGTTTATTCAAAGCGTATTCAAAAGGCTTGCTTACAATTTGCTCCGTAAATAATAAAATAAATACTGTACTGTAACTCGATGCTAATTATATCGAGTAACAATAATTAAATAGAGTTTCCGGAAAAAAAGTCGTGACCCAAAAGCGAAAGATGACGGTTTATCGAGCGAGTCACGGCACCTTCGCACTCGGTGCGAGTGCATACGTCGCGTGCTTTATGAATCAGAAATAACTTCCGGATATAGAACCTCCGGTCGATCCGGCGCAAAAATTTCCAGATGCAAATCCAGATTCAATAATCCGATTTACGCGAGTTGAATGCGAACCGCAACTAGACGCATTTTGACATTACTGCGATTTTAACTCATTACGGCGAGTGGGTGGGATACATTTTTCCCAATTTCAACATACGATGAAGGAGGGAAGGAAAGGTTAGCGTGCTGTATCGACAGCGACATATGATAAAAATTCAATGAGATCACGCCGAGACGATTTTCGTTATCTAGCATCTAGAGCGGGATGGATTATCGATCGCTCGCATTCGCTCGCTGGCTGTTATTATACAGAGGTGCTAGCTCGTATGCGGCCCTATCTCATATACGGGGGCGTACGTAATAACGGTAGTAGCATCACGGAGTGAGATATAAAGATGCCGGCGTTACGACGTACGCGGAACATATGGTGAACGTGCCGATGCAGTTTCTCTTTTTGTCGCGTATCTCTCGCCTCCTACTCCTTTGCCACCCGGAAGCAATATCTATGCGGTTAGTAACTACAGTAATGTTATTTCTTGTTGTGGTCAATTGATAGAGAGAAAGAGAGAGAATAAACTTTCGAAAAACTCCCCCTTCAATCTCCGCCATTATATCTCTTTTTTCGAAAACGCCGTGCCGCTGCCATCAACATAGCAAAAAGTGCTCGTAAACCTGTTTTAATGACAATCTTTATTAGCAATAATGTATTAATGCGCGTTTTATAATGAGACAACAGGATTTCAGCGCAAATTACGTTAGCATTGTTATAAGATGTAAATTCGTATAAATCGTAATGATAAATTAATAAGTACGATGCAATTATAAATAGATACGGTTCAGCGAACCGCGCAATTGATTAATACATAATTATCTGCTGCATAATACGGTATAAGCTGTTCAAAATTTATTCTATTTTGCTCAATATATTTTACAAGAAATTTGTTATTTCGCGTGGCCGTAATTATTTGCGATTTTAGGCTTGCATACTTCAATTAACTAATTTTTCATATTCAAATCATAATCTACTGTTCCAACGAAAATCAATAACTATCGATTTTTTTTAAACGATACCTATTTGATTGAAAACGATCATGTTTAAATTCCGAAATTAAAAGAAAAATTGATAAATTCTCAACTATTATAAAGATGCCCAAATTTATACATCAAAATTGTAATATATAAAACAATATATCTTTATTGTTTTTTAAATATTTTATTTATATTAGATTGTATGGCACTGGTACAATTAATAATTATTGCAAAATTACGTAAGTAAATAAAGAAATTTCAAGTTAAATTCAAGTAAATTTAATAGTCGTTTCGATGTTATTATTCCACAGACAAAATTCTTTTTATCGGATATTCTATTCTTCAGCTTGAAACGACCATAGTCCTTTCGATAGAAGCGACACAAGAAATTCGCAGTCGCACAGATCGATATCCTGTCGCTGAAAGGCAAATAGCTCGAAGGGTTATAAAAGACGGGATGAAATATGTATAGAAATTTCCATTCACTTGGCTGGTCCATAGGTGATTACTCGTGAGAAGATGGAACGTTCTGCTGACATCGTGGCTCAAAATAAACGGGCGAAATCGAAATCAGTGACGGCTCGTAGACATATACAGAATTAGCTCGATAAATCTACACTGTCTCGTCAAATCTCATTATATCTCGTAATGAGCAACGCTATTCCGTAATGACGTTTATTCAATTTAGCACAATGCGCCTGTAAATTGCATCACGCATTAGCGAAATCAATCGAGTCTCACTGTATTATCACAAATAATCCGCAACAGGTAAATGGAACAATGCGATTCTTTTCTGAGAATCATGTCACGTATCTAGATGCAAAGAAAAATTCATCAGATTTGATTAAAAATAATCGTAGATAAATTCATAGCAGCAGTTATAATTGATTTCTCTCTTTTTTTATATTTTTATTAAGGATTCTTAATAAAAGAAGAGAGTAATAATTTATTTTCGATAGTTTGTTAAAAGTGAATGCGGCGTCGATAAAGAAAACTATTTTTAAGATAAAGTTACAAAATTAATCCAAATGTGCGAAAAAATTTCTAATCAAGATTATGTTTCAACGGATGTTTATAAGCAAGAATAACTGTAGCTTTTCTAAACGATCTTTGATGTGGCTTTATATATTTTTGTGTACATTTTCGCGTTCGCGAGCAGGTAAGAAATCATAGAGTGAAATTCGGCATTAGCGCGGTACTTACTTGTATAATTAACTCGAGCCATTTACTGACAAGCAGTTTCATAATTTGTGGTGAAGATACCGCGAGCTTACCGTAGATTTGAACGTTTTCTTAAAGAGCCCGGCGGCGGTGCGCTCTTCCGTTTCCGCCGCAAATCGGATTATGAGAGGATTAAATCTACACCAGGGCTACCTTCGCACCTCAACCGTCTCGCAGTCACGTTCTACAGAGGGGCGGCGCGACGCGGGTGGAGAACGGGCCGGAGGTCGAATTTGGCAATAAAACGACGAGCCCGAAAATTCTGCACGGATCACATTACGTACTCTATCTCCGGTATTGCGAACGATAGCACCCGTAACGTACTTTATCTCAGTTTATATTCGTGTTAACCGGATATCGCACTACGCCATTTATGCCGAGCTGCTTTATTGATGAGGTACGAATAGAATTCGATTACACAGCAGTTTGCACATCTAACTCCAATTGAACATTATCCTTTACACTTTCGATGCCATCTAGTTGAAAATAAAAGGAATATTGACGTGTGAAATTTCAAATGCCTATAACGCGCGCCGCAGGCGTCAATAGTTGCACGAGAAACATTTCTTTGAATAATTGCATTACGACGATATAACGGAAATTGGGCTGGAATATTAAGCTTTACAGTTAATTAATTTGCGATTAATTACATAATTTGACGACATGGGGATAACAATCGAAATACAATTTCGATATAATTATGGAGATATCGATGTGGTGTGGAGAATATCGGAATGTTAATAGTAATAGCAATCTGGTAATAGCAGAATGCGAGAAATTATTTGAAGAAAGCAGTAATTTGAAAGTTATTATGTTAATATTAAAGGCCATATTGCATCTTATTCGATAAGTGTCAATTGCCAATATGAGGATTGTTGTGAATTAAGGCGAGAGCGATCGGGCAGATACGTAATATTATTGATTGAAAGGAAAGCTGATGTATTACAGTCGCGAATCAAAGGCAAAATACTCCAATGTAAAGCGGGAAGCGCGAAATTACACGAATTTGCCGAATATTACCTAAGAACACGCCAAGAACACGACGGACCGGGCCGGCGACTATATACTCAAGTGTACCTGGCAGGTGTGCCTAACATCGAAGTGTTTTCCTGCATGGTCGGAAGCACATCGGCCTTAAATCAGCTCGATTATCGCGTATAGGATATTGTACCTGGTGCGAGAGCCCCTGCTCTGCATTACGTCCAGCCATTAGAGAACCAGGAAGCCAGCCATTACGCTATCGTGCCGTGCATCCGAGAAGAATGAACGAGAGCAAGAAGACAAAGAAGCTGTCTGACGGTTTTTCGAGCTACGTCAACGAGAATAAAGCCGCCGACGTTCCTTTCAAGGTGCAACTCACGTATATGGCCAACCATTCTTTATTACGTAACTGGAACTTAATACTTTATATTAAACGTTTCTTACGCGAGAGGTTTTATCTTAAAAAAAAAAAACCGGTAATGGAGAATTTTCATGTCTTCGTAATAATAATATTCAGCAGAGTAAAACTCACGTTTAAATAATCATTGATTGAGCATTTTAAACTGTTGCAAAAATTCGAAGAATTCTTAAACACAAAGATTTCTTCAAATTTACTATCTATTGCAAATAGTGGCTGCAACATCCAGGGTCGAGTTCACCATTCGAGTCGATACGAATCGCTAAAAAATTTTCGCCGTACGCGACAGGCATAATAAAGACGGTCATTAATTACATTAAGAAATAATTATTTTTCATTTCGTGATAAAATACTACTAAAGTCGAAAAGAAGGTCATAATAAATACAAAGAAAATATTAGAGACCTATCCACATTTAATCGCTTTTCTTCTTGTTTGATCAACGATAAGGACTTCGATATACTCAGGAAAAATAAAGGATTTCCTACGGAAGTGTCATTGACATGTGAACTATCTCGTACAAATATAATATGATGTCACTATATCTATTTTATCGATATCCGAGATAAACGTTTATTTTTTGATTTTCGGGAAATATTTTTTTACATAGAGAGTAGTTGAATGTTGATCAAAGAGATCAAAAGGAGGCTAATAGCTCAGTTATATAGATTATATATATTTTTATATACACATATATATATATATATGTATATAATTTGTGTGTATTATATGTCAAAACTTTATAAAAACTTTATTACAACTGTCGTTGTTTATTAAAATAACAAACGATGAGCAATAGCTAATTTTTATTTTAATTGACATTACTTTCGTGTTAGCTGTGATCAAAATTGATTATAAATATCGAACCTTTAGCCTGAAAAAGAACGACGGATTCTTTCCATTATACCCAGCGACAAGACTCATCACGCCATTGGCGGATAAGCCTATCTTCAGCAAGATATGCACAGTGGACAAAAGAGAAATTAAAATGGTCGAAGAATTATCGCGATGGACTTAAATCCTGCTGGCCACTGGTTTCGTGCTACTGCCCCATATGTCCGGTACCGCGATAATCTCTGTCACGTGTCGCCGCATCTTTTGTCGGATCATCTTTTCGCTGCCACGAACTAGCAAGGAAGCGAGGTAAAGCCTGAGATTTGGTGCCATCCTCGCTACTTAATTTCAACGGTAAAATTTACGTTACTTTTGCGTGCGCATCTCTGTGCAACACAACTCCAATCGCAGCTATCGATATTATGAGTGAAAATATAAAATACGCTTACGTGTTATTTTCTTGATGGGTAATTGAGATTCCGCTAAATGGTCAAGTTGAAACAATTTGTTATTATGATCGCAAAATGTAATTTTTAAAATATTATGAGAGTTTCTGCAGAATTAATTGCATGCATCCTTGATGAACAATGAAGCGTTTTAAATAACTCGTATGGCTCAAACTAGTTAGCATTTACGTAAATTTACAAGCACGGTAAATTTTTAATTAACTTTCTAAACTCCTGATTATGTGTCAACTATATTTTTGTATTTATGATAGCTTTTATGAACATTTCTGAATTATTTCAAGCTGTTTTAAAACGTTTGCTAAAATTACGTTTCATATTTTATGTGTGATCCATTATTTATTTTATATTATTATTTCGATTACTTAATATTTTGCGTCTAACAATGCATTTAACGACCATACATACAGATGACCATGTAATACGATTCCTCGCTTTAATTTTCAGTATCTCTAACGAATGATGCTGAATCGCCGTTTTAATAACTTAATTTCTCTAAAATTTTGAAACATTATTATGCAAATTTCGTCGTAGCATCCGCTGCAACAAATCCCGCGTACTCGTTACTTTCGCGTGCGCGTGACAGTAACTCGTTCATGATTACAAAGTTACGGCGAAAAATAGCAGACTTTGAAAATGCAAAACTTTAGGTGATTTTTTAATTACAACTTGCGATATCTCTGCGGCGTGATATGCGCCAGCTCCCCGTGGAATCACGACAATGCTGTCGGTCAAGCTGCCCAGCTGGTTTTTTTCGTTGAAACTAAAAATAGAAAGAATTCCGAAGAACTTTTCGCTCTTTAACCATAATTACATGAACCCGTACAGTCGCACGTTACCCAGGCAACTCTCTAGCGGAAAAAAAAAGCAAAAACTGAGACTTAATCTCAAAGAGATTCGTGTACGTAATGTAATCCCTCAAGCAACATCAGTTGCAGCTTCAACTCCTGTACGCGACGGATTAGTCGAAGGTCTTAAAGTTTAAATGAAGCCTTCGTCTAATGTATAATTTATTTCCTACTGCAATCTGCTTAGGAGAAAAGACGCAGCTTATTGTATTTTACAAGGTTCTCTTTGTATTCGACATCGACGAATGTTCCGCAACTTGTTTAGTTAGTGCTTAACGATACAGTCACGTTACGTAACAAGTAGCGCGGTAGCGAACGGATATTAAAAAAAGTGAAACTTAATTACCTTGACACTATTTTTAAACCAATAATAGAAATAACATGTTATCTCAATGTTATTAATCTGTCTGATCATCAATGAATTTTACTACTGTGTATCGTTTCAATTCAATAGTAGATGAGATTGCATTGCGCGTTTATCTGATTATCTCAGTCAAAAGCTTGATTAAAATTTTATCGTGTCATTTGTGAACGTGAATATTGCTAAATTAATACGCGAATAATTTCAATTATCTCACATTAAAAAGACAATATTGATATCTGTACAAAGAATATGAAAATAATGTTTCTTTCCACGAAAATGTTAAAAAATATTGACACCACAATTCCACGTATTTTTCAATAAGTATTAAATTTTTATTAAAACTCGTTCAAAATGAAAGCACACAGTTTTGCATTTATTTTTTTTTCTTTCAAAGCTTATTTTGCCAAAAGGTTTCTAAATCGTTAATTATTTGCTCTTCTAAATTTATAATCGTAAATCGCCGAATTCTAGTAAACCAATTTAATCTGGGTATTTAAATTAAAAAAGAAGAAGGGAAAAAGAAGGCTAAATTTAACGAGTCCTTAACATAAGTTTTCGACCAAAATTTTGCGATTTACGCATTTTATGTCTGCCTAGTTTTAGAATCTATTACGAGATTCTAAAATTTTACGAAAAATATAAACGACAATATCTCAATAATTTTTTCTTCTCTCTCTCTCTCTCTCTCTCTCTCTCTCTCTCTCTCTCGCACTCATGTCCGTCAGATATGAACGAAGTTTACACACAAGCGTTTCCTCGTATCATACGGCTTGTCGGTCATGTTTGCCTGCGTGCGAAGCTAATTGCCAGTTTCGTGTTGCATATTTCAGGACTGGAAAATGCCCTGCAACCACGTCGAGAGCAAAGAGCGCGCGTAGAAACAGAGCTCTCGGCCGACCGAAGGTTCGGGGAGCATGAAACCGCGAGTGTTTATGAGGCGAGGTCATTTTACGAGCGATACCTAGCCCAAAGCAGCTCGTGTATTAGCAGACAGAACGAAGTAAAATTCTTTCAGCTTTTGTCGTCCCGTCGGTTATGTACGAGACGCCACGAGCGCAAAAACAAAATAGCGCGCGCTTTATATCAGCCAGCCAGGATCGGTATAAACTTTTAGTGCTGAAGAAGACCATAATTTCGGCGCCATTTTGAGAAAGTCGTTCTGATATAACACGACCGACTGACAAGACTATATATCTCCGTAAATTAATTCTTTACAATCCAAGGTAATTTCACGAAATGAGCGCATACGAAATATCTTGTTTTTTTCTTTAGCTCAACAAATGACAGAGAAAACGGATTTTTATCATGCAAATCGATTACAAACATACAGATTGCAATTTATTGCTGTTTAATTGTTGATATATACAAGAAATATATACAAGAATGTTTTACGCGCCAATCATTATTGCAAACGCTTGCGACGCCAGAATATTGAAAGCTTAAATTGTATTAAAGACGATATGACTTTTACCGATGTGACACCAGCGTTGAAATCTGTCAGTCCCAAAATTTGTAAGATTGGTTTTTTTTATCAATTGTAATAGGTATCACAAAGTTGGAAGAGAACATTACATTGATGTTGGAAATTGAACATTGCTTACGGTGATTCGATAACGTTAGTAATTAGAGATCTACGTTCGCATGTTCCGGTGCCATACAGGAATCAGGGTTTCGAAGTTCTCCGAAATTTCAATATAGGTTCGCAAGAGAGGCGCAATTATTTGTGGTTGCGCGCGCGTAACTTGCTAAATTCCACTTATTAATATATATTGATAAATCAACGCGGTACGTAAACTGGATTTTGTCCGTGCTTATTAAATGAGCCGGCATGTAGCAGATTATAATTACAGTCCCTAAATAGGAGGAACGCTATCTATAAACGGAATTATAGATAATATCGCTGCATAAAATATCAGAATATAAAATATCGGACGTATTATTCTCTACATACATTAAATAACTACAGCTAAAATAACGCTATCCGTCATAATAACATGGTTAAATAAATGTGCTTAAAATGCTCACGCAAGACCAATGAAGCTTCAATTTCGCGCATATATTCTTTCAGAATATTATTTTCAGTGCACTGTTCTTTGTTTAGTTAGAGTGCGCGATATTTTTACAAAGAATTAACATGTTTGCTTACATATTCTATTGTGGCATTCACCGCCGCATATATTTAATATATGCAGCGGTTGTACGATCAACCTATCCGTTGCAAATTGAGTAAATAAAAATACGATTAAACTCGATATATCATATAGCTTGAATTAAAATACTAAAACAATATACAACTTTTTCACTATATTATTTATTTATCTTTATTAATTTTATGCATTTATCCCAAAATAATATCGCTTATTTGTGAGAACAAAAGATTATAGAAAATATAATTTAAATTGAAGAAATATAAATAAAAATGCGAAGTTGATTTATTGTTTAATGTAGTGAGAATAATTCTTTTTTAAATCTTCTGTCAATACGAAATCTCGAAAATTATCTCTGTTAAGAAATCTGCCATCATGTCATTCTTCGTCTGACTCGCGTCACGGTACAAGTACATTCACCTCTCGACTTAACGGAAGCACTGACGCGACTCACGCACACGCGTGAGCACAGCCGATTGCGGCAGACAGTTGCGGACGCGAAGGGCTCTCATCGTCCGTGATTAATCAGCGCGGACATTTCGTAACGACGTAGCAACACAACATCTGCCGTATGTCGCACCACTAGACGTCAGTCCAGGACCCCGCAAACAAAAGCGCCGTCCGCGTTATGCACAAGAGCTCACCGGGCTCGGATATCGGAGCGGCCGTCCTTGTCGATAATGGTGCCTGTCGAATGGGGAAAAGGCAACGAGAGATAACGAGACGATCGAGAAAAAGAACCTCGAAGAACAATTCTGCGGGATGTCCGTGTTCCTGCTGTACTTTTAATTTCTCCCTCTGTTCCGTATCGAGGCCGTGAGGCATCATTTTCGTATTTTTTACATTGTTCCCTTTAGAACATTTACGTACAATGGAATTCAATTTGAGAATCTCCATTCGGGATTGTAACGAAAAAAGCATTCTTATTTGCCAGACACGAATGAGCGAGTCAAAAATACTCACGACATCGAGTATCCGTGTAATTTTCTATCGCCGTGAGTGCTTACCGCATTAACTCGGCAAGTGTAGAAACAACGTTGAAACGACGAGGTAGCGTACTCCAGAGTAGCCGAGAAATGCAAGCAACTCTCGTGAGAGAGGGAGAGAGTGGAGCCGCGACCACTCTGCGCCAAGTATTTCCGTATTCTACAGCGGCGTGGAGACTGCCAAGTGCCCGAATTACATTAGCATAACGGCAATTAACTATAATTATTCAATTTAAAATCGTCATGTGAGGTCGATGTTTGTGGAACGTTTGCAGGGGAACGGCAGCTTTTTACGCGACATCCGCGCGCTGGAAAAAAAATCCGCGGTAGGATAAATACTTTCTGCAGCTCAGCGAACGGGGCTCTCCCATATCCGGGATCAGATCGCAGGGGGCTAACAGCGCACGGCAGCGCATTGCGTATTCCGCGATCGTGCAAGAAAAACTCCGAAATTCGAGCGAGAACGCCGCGCGCGAAAATATGGAGATCCGACCGCTGTTCGGAATTCCGAAATTAAAATATCAATGTGTTACGTGTCCCGACAAGTCCATACACACCGTTCGTATGCAAATTTAATCCAAACGTGTTCGCGAAGGTAGAACATTATCGTTCAACGTAACGTATGTATACGAGCGTGTAAACCGAGTAATGTGCCGAGTACGAGAGAAATGGGACAACAAAAGTCTTATTTTGATTATGATCCGGCCAGGTCAGGCGATGCCAGGTATGCCAACTTGCTACAGGTTTTCCAAGTTAAAATTCACATTTAAAAGTCGTGTTTATATATAATTGTATTTTACTTTGAAATAATGATTCTTTTTCATTTTTATCAATAAAATGCAACTGGATTTAAAAATGACATAAATATTTCTGCACGCCTCTCGATGAGATGCAAATATCGTGCGTTGAGATCTCAAGATTCCCTATTTTGGCATAGAGTAGACTCTAGTCTCGGATTAAATCTAATCTAATATTTTTCTTGAAATGTGCTTAAATTTCGTTGCGACTCTCCTTACGCATCATTTCTCCAGAATGGCGGTCGAGGAAAAAGATTTCGTTGGAGACCAACGCGACCGGTAGTGGACGTGCCATTTCCGTCGTGTTTAACGGTAATATTTAGTAGACTTTAAAAATGCAACGTTGCATCGAGCGGCGATGTCGCTCGCCAACATTTTTATCCATTATTAAACATTTGGTGCGCCGCTGGGGACCGCTCTGTCGGCGCGTTGGAAGCGTGGAAGCGTAAATCATTACCTGTAATCGCTCATTTCCCCCGGCTGCTCGTATCGCAAGAGCGATTTAGACAGAGAGGGAGGGAAAGGGCAGAGGGAGAGAGAAAAAGAACAATATCGCGCTGAAAACACGTAATCGCGGGTCTTTCGCCAAAGTGGTCGGCGGTCTTATCGCCCGACAGTAAAGTTGATATATAAACGGGTTTAAGCGGCATGGTCGAGTGAAGGGGCCGAATCCCGACTTCGTTTACTCTCTCTCTCTCTCGTTCAAGGCACCTCGTTAGCACAGGGCGATCGCGACTAGAGAGGTACGCAGACGTGCTACGGTTAAAGCGCCACGTAAACACAGTCCAATCAAAGGTTATGGGTCATTAGGCAACGGAGAAAATTGCGCTGCGTATGCAGGCGCACGCGCTCGTCCCTAATCGGGCGTCGGGCGTCGCGCGCCCGGCCGAGCGCGTAATCTTTTCGCGTCATTGGGCGCCGAGCGCGTATAAATCACCGACTCTCCGACCACGTCGACAGCGCGTACACCCCTTCTTCCCCGTCCTCCTTCCTTCGTCCTTTCCTACCTCAACTGTAAGTTACTCGCGAAATTACACGGATCGTTTCCGTGGTGTCGCGGCGATCCGCGAGTGCGAAAAAGAGACGAGCGCGCGAAGAACGCGCTCTCGTAAGATCGCGACATCGCGACCACGCTCGCCGAAAGCCGCTTGAGAGAAGAGCAACAATCTCTCTCAAAGCAACAATCAATCAGTTTTGCTTGTCAACCGAGACATTAAATTCGGAGATACATGAGCGCTGCGACGATAAGCCTTACGCTGTATTGGTTTGCAAGAATCTTATGAAAGAAATATCGATGTATCAAAAACATTAAAAAATTTATAATTTCAATAATCAAATAATTGTGCGAGATAATTATCTTTTATTACTACAGTTAAAGTAGCATAATTATTATAAATTCTAAATTAACAATATGAGCGTAATAATACTCTAAATATTATATTCATATACAAAAAAAAGATAAAAAATGTGAATCAAATATGCATTTAAATAATGAGGCAAATATAAATATGGCTTTTATATTTCAAATTCAAAGCTCGATTGATTTTTAGCTAAAAGAATCAAAATCTATTCGTTCTCTCTTTACTTAGTAATCTTCAAAACCGAGGGGTTGGTCACAGGCGGTTTTGTGTGTACAAAAAGTACACAAATTACCCTTAATACTGATTCGTACATTTTTCGTGCAAAGATTATTTAGAATTACCTCAAATTACCTTGGATTCCAAAGATTTCGCTTGGATTACCACTGAATTACCTAGCCCTTGTACAAAAATTACCTCGGTAACCAACCCCTCGTTCAAAACAGTTTTGAATGGACGTAAGCAGTTATCCTCCATCGCGGGCAAGACACACGTTTTATTACTGCTAGTAGTATATTCGAGATACGCGTTAAAACTTCCAGAGATTGAATTTGTTAAAGTTTATAAAATTGCCCGGAGTGTACGAGAGGGTACCGGAACGAATCCTGGAAGTATTACTCAAACTGTAAGCGGAAGTGAGTGTCACAAGATCTACAGACTCGTTATATCCGCCGTTCCCGTCCCGCAGTTCGCCGCGAGTATCCACCGCGCGATAAAATCTCGGAAGAGCCTCGGCAGAGATTTTCCGACGACTTGTTTTGAGAGCTTTTCTTTCCGACTTGGTCCCCTGCCGCTTCCGGCGCCCCGGCTATCCCGATCTGCTAGTTCTCGCGGCCGTCCCCATCTTTCCGACACAAGGGAGATTGGTAGCCGGTGATAATGAAGGCTCATAAATAAAAATTACGGTGAAACCCCCATCTCGGCGAAAAAGAGGCGCCGTCGTTCTCGGGGATGCAAAAAAGGCCCTCCCCTCCTCTCGGAAAAAAATGGCCTCTCCATCGCGCAAACTTTATCACTTAGCCTCTACTTCCTTGTTCCGCGCGCTCGTCCGCCCATTCTTCGTGCTTCGCGCGCGTTTCGCCTTTCCTCGTCCGCTTTTAACCCGGGGAGCGACTCTTCTTCCACTCTCGTTCTCGGATGACTTCCTAGACTCGCGTTGCCAATGTTGCTCCGTCGTTTCACCGACGTTCGCTCGCCTCCGATGCGTTCGTCTCCAACCTCGCCTTTTTTCTCCTATCCTGTCATTCTATCTCCGCCCTTTCTTTTCTGCACTTGTTTTTTTCTCTTATCCACTTTCGCGCTACCTCATCTCTCGCTGCTCCTGTCCCTTCCGTTTTACTTTTATGTTTTCTATACTCTCTTCCTCTTTAGCTCTCTTTTTCTCTCTTTGTTCTTTTCTCTTTTTCTCGCTTCACTAACTGGCTGCTTTCCATCAGCGCGATCTTCACCCAATCTTATTTTTAGTATCCAAGTTTGCACTCTGCAACGATTCACAATGTAGATATAGAATATTCCAGACATGGTACATTCTATCTTGATTACAAATGTTGTGTAAATTAGAAATTTTTTAATATTCTTTATTTTATTACCGAAGATGTATTTTTCGAAATTAATAATAAAATTTTTTGCTAATTTTAAATGAAATTTTACAGAAATTTTAAGTCTTAATTAATGTTGCAAAAATGAAATGTAGAGAATTTATTTTAAGACATTGTAAGAAAAGATAAAGGAATAATAAAATATTTTATATAATAAAACTGAATATAAACATTTTGTTAAAATATTTTTATATTATATTACGTATGTAAACAAGACATCAATTCTATATTTATTATTTACATATTTATGCATAGAACATTAATTCTATAGTTAAGTTCTAATACTGAGAAGTTATAAGAAAGTGTAAAATTTCGATAAAATTTTTATTTAAGAAACCTCGTAAAAACATTAACATCGCCTTTGTATGTAGAAATAAAATGCGTCATTCCGATACAGGGGGTACAACGCTTTTCCCGATAAATCGATAAACTTAACGAGAGGTTGATACACATTGAAATTCCCGAAGATCAAGCCTCGATGATAACGCATCGAAGGGTCATACCGTCGATAATTGGGTGACCCGAAACGAGCAATCGATCCGTCTGTCCGCCCTTAGCACGCGCTCTGCTCGGCCAAAGTCATGAACGTTTAGGTCGATACCGATAAGTATTCGCGAGCTAGCGAGACGTGGTAGCATGTTTTGAAAATGAAGAAAAAAAGGCAAGCGCTTTCGCCACATGCATGATTGATACATATCCATTAGCCAAATGTGTTATAGAATTTTCGATAATGTTGCTTATGGAAATGCGGCGTTTGCAATATACGATCAGCGTAATGTTTGTATATCGGTATATTGCAGCATGTGCTAAAAGAATTTATCAAACATAGCACATTTTTTCCCATAAAGTTAATTGGATGAAGCGAGGGTGAAAGGAATATTATTGCATTCAAGTTATTATAATGAGCACATTGTTCAAGAAAGGCAATAATAATAATGAGTTTCTACTATTCTTATTTGATCAGAAAAATTATTAAATCTACAAATTGGAATTTTCTTATCACAATTTTAGAAAACTTAGTAATTTTATAAATTTTTTATATTTTTTTATTGTATCAAGCTGTTTATTTATTAATTAAAAATAGTCTAAAGTGGTAAATATTTTATTTATTTCTCATGGTAAAATAGTGTCTAACACTTTCAAACAAAACAAGTCAAATAAATATAAAGAATGTTTAAATAAACTGTATTTGGTAAATTGCAGATATATCTAAGTAGCAAATCACGAAGTTCTAATTGGGATAATAAATAGGATTCGTAGTTATTAAACAAGCATGCGCAATTTACTATCGAAACAGCGCGAATTGTGTATTTATGGAATTTCCCATATGGCCATTAATTTCTTATTACATCGATCGATCCCAACTTTCCACTTATGAGCCATAAATTGCACACGCATTGGTATACTACCTTAGTTGAATAACGTCCATATAAGCATTTAAATAAATGTCGACATGCATCAATGAGAGATTAAAAAAATCTCTTGCTAGCATTTCTTTCATTTGATTACAAAATAATACTGAATTACATCACTTATTCTCTCTCTTACGCGGACAAGCATTAATTTTAAAAATCAAGTAAAAACTTTACAAATTACGTAGTATTAAAAACTTACAGTTTTATAAATATTACATGCAAAACTTACATGCAGTAAGCAACGTTCTTTCAGTTTATAGCATAACGGGCCGAAGAAACCACAGCGTGAAAATCGCTCAATATAAAAGTTACAATGACATGCTGATATCAAGACACATTATATCACAAGTAGTTGCAAATTATACTGCGCGCTGCGTTTGATAGACGACCGTAATTCAGCTTAGTAATGGCCACGGGAACGCCTTCCGAACAGTTGGATCACTGTAACTTCTGAAAATAAATAATGGGCTTTTATCCTTGCGCGCCCTATTCTCGCAAAACCCTTTTTACTGATAGGATTAAGCTTGTTTCTAAGTCCTTGACAGAAGCATTAAAAATTACATTTTCAACTCGGGTTATACTTGCAATTTCATGATGCTCATTTTTACTCTTCGTTTCCTGCAAAATATTCTTGAAAGATATACCGGGTTTATATAATCCGTGTATATATGTATCTATCATCAATTTATCGTTGGGATATTCTTCATAGGGAATATTTATTCCAACGCCCCTCCTTCACCTTTGCACGCCCGATTAAATTCTCTCCGCCTTTTACCTCTTCAAGACGAGGGATTTTAAAGAATCGGCGGTAATTGAAGCATGATACAAGTTGAAAGTTATTCATTGCTCGTGTAGATGATATATTTCGCACAATACTATAACTTTACTTTATAAGATTAAACTTACTTTTGTAAAAAGAAAAAATGATTTATAAGTTTATCATTTTATCAATACATAAAAGCGTTATATTTGCTTTTTCTAATAATTATTTTTAAAGGATAGTCATTTTCTGTTTACTTGTTGATGAATAATGATACACTAAACGAAAACATATTCCCCAGAGATTTTTCCTCAATTGACCGTTTGTTAGCAGTTGATTGAAGCTCCTATGAGTAGCGTATTATGAGCGATGCGACGATCGACGATCCTTTATAGCGACCAGCCGGTACGACTACATCTCATTTATAACTACCTCTAAAATCGCTCGTTACTCCATACGCGTCTCTAGAGCTACCGTTAAGCTCGAAATTTCGCTCACGAGGTTATAATCGTAAACAGTTGCTCCGGATGTAACTGGAAGGAATGGTAGCAATATCGTCTCGCACTGAATTTCCTTGGGCCCGTATTATGTCACACGAACGTGGAACCCGCGTACGTTTGGAGGCAAGGCCAATGCAAATTGACTCAAAACCGAATTCGGTATACGAATTAAGCACCGAATTAGGTACACGAAGCAATATTAACAAGCCGGACGTCGGAACGCGATATACAAGATGAATGATCGAATTACTTCCATTTAAATTGTGTTTATTTGTTCGTTATTACATTTATTACTTACATTTATTACTTATGATTGGATCGAAAGTGAGTAATTATATGTATAATTAAAAGTATATCAGATGATATCATTAAAGATATTACTTTAAGAGCATTTGCCTGAAATAATAAGGAAATATCAATTTTTATCTTTGATTCGCGGATGACTTCATTTATTGATTCGTTCTATACATGATCCTATATTTAATAATACATCTGTGTATATATTTTCTTCATTACTTAAAGCGGAACGAATTAAATATACTCAGAGAACAAGTAAAAAAGTAAAATTAATTCGTCTGAGATATATTTATTACGTACAATCACGTAATTTGGATTATATTTTTTTTACAAAAAAAAATACAGTTTAATAATATCTAATTTCTGATGTACAACGTGCAATTTTACTTTCTTTGCAACTGTATATTTTTTTACATTAATTATGACGAGACTATAATGTAGAATAATTATCATGGCGAGAGAATTTATTCGACACGATTTCGCGCAACTTAAGACAAAGGCTAAGTAGTAGCCATTGAATTGTATTTCGATGGGTAGCGAGGAACGCCGAGACGAACTATCCTTCCGCATACAAAAGGGAATTTCTGATATGTATGAGTCTGCTCGCCTTGCTCTCTACCATTCATTTCTCACGAAACTTCGAAAGGATATAAACGAACTCGTATTTATATATAACGTATATTATGAAGTCTTTGACAATGGTACAGTGAATAAATGTAAATTGTTGATGTACAATTTTTGCGTGCGTTGCTGACACATTCAAAAATAGAAGAAAAAACTTTCTACATGTGTATATTATTCTGTAGAATAAATTAAGCAGATGACAAATTAAACAAATAAAACGAACTATATGATAAAAATGTAGAAAACAATCTGCAAAGAAATGGAACGATTTAATTAAATCTATTTTTATAGAGAACCATTTTTATTTTGTTCTAGGTACAAAAATATTCTTGTAAAGTACGATCGCGCTTTCTTTAAGAGAGACATATTCTCCATACGAGTTGATAAATGATTATTATAAAAGCACGATACCGCATGTGTTATATTATTACGCCACTTATACAAGAATGAGAAATTTATCACGATATAACAGCAAAATGACGGCTTAATATCGATCTGCATTAATTTATACGAGTCTCGACAAGACGCGCGCACTACTGTTGTATCGCACAAAATCGCACAAAAATATATAATATTGTGTGTGTATAAGCAGTATGCGTGCGTTTAATTATGTATGTAACATCAAATCATAAAATAGAGAAGAGCACAGCATTTTGATATCTACCACTCTAAAGTTAATTGAGTTTTCATGTTAACAAGCTGTCTGACGATACTCGAATCCAAGTCAATTTTTGTTGTCAAAAATTTCTATGACGTTTTATACAAAAGTTGGGTGAATAGATGAGATTTGATATTTTCCGATTAAATTTTGTGCTGCGTTTTTGAAATCAGAATGATTCTACGCACGGCGTATAACTTTATTCCCGTCATTTATTATTGTTAAAAAAACTGACATGGCGAGATAATTTTGCCGCTCCTCATATACTATTTATTCTTTATTCGTATATTATTATATATATTTATATCATTATATTATTATTTTATGTAACCGAAGAGAGAAAGAGAGAGAAAGAGAGAAATTTCCGTTTTTAAAAAGAATGAAAGAAAAAAAGAGAAATTAAGAAAATTTAAAAAAATTTAAAACATTAATGTAAAAAATAATCATCTTATTTACTGTTACAAATTGTTTCAATTTATATTAAAAAACTTATATCATTATAGAATATTATAATTATATATTTATGAAATAATCTTATGTTATTTTTTGCAATATTTCTGTTTTCCACAATATAGTCATTTAGATGTTTGGGTATAAAGGTCCTATATTACATCAACTACATTATAGTGGATTGAGAGTTGGTTACTTTACATTTTGTTGATACTTTATATAACTATGTGGAAAAGTTAGTCACTATCCTTTTATCCACAGCTTTGTGTTCGCGGCTTTAACTCGCGCGCCGAGTCATCTCCGACATGTGCGATTCAAACACGTTCGCGTCAAATAAAAACGTTTCGAATGAGATGAAAGATGTTTTTATATTCCGCAAACGTGGACGTGGTTGCATTTTACGAGGGTAAATAAAGCAAGGAAATACGCGCCCGAGCGTGTAAACTTCTCACCGGTCTCCCCTTTAGTTTCCAGCCACTCGACCGATTTTAATGCAATTCCCGACGATCGTTTTGAAGTTTATCGCGTTTCAACATGTAATACAATGTTCACCTTTGCAAATTGTAGGATCCCCCCATAGACAAAAGGTTGTGCTAAAACAGGGAAAAATTATATTTAAATACGTGATTACATGCTTATATAATTATTTATACATTTTAAAAATATTACAAGAAAAAGATAAAACAATATTTTGCATTGTAGTATAATTAGATTTTAAATTGTATATATGTATAATGTGCTTATCTTAATTAATAATTTGTTTGAATTTTAACTTAAGTAACATATATCTGTTGTTGATCACGTGTCATCTTCGGCATTTGTGCCTTTCGATTGAGGGTGAATGTGATCGTTAATTGAGAATATGGATAGCATATGATACATGAATTCAACAACTCTTCATAGATAATATGTATGTTGAGGTAGTCAGGGCCTATCGCTAATGAATTAATTGCATTATCAATGAAGATGAGAGAGAGAGAGAGAGAGAGAGAGAGAAATCTGAAGAGAGATAGATAATATAATTCATCTCTTCATCCGATAGAAATTTAAAAGATCTTTGTAGTTGTATTAGACAGTAATTTCGAAATATTCTTTGTTTCGTGTTTCAAAATTATTGCTAAATTAATTATTTCGTTACTTTTTATAATCACATCAGTGATTTTACTTAGTACTTAGATTTCAATATTACATCACGTAAATGCGATATTATCTAATTTTCTCGCTTTTAATCAAATATTTATGTCACAACACAACGAATAATGAAACAATAAAGTTAGAAATATTTTTGCGATACGAATTCTAACGTAACATATCCACCAATTTTCAACTAGCACGATTGCACGTTATCTCCTCGCTTTGCAACCGTTTCGCGGTAATCAGCACGTAATACATTGTCGTGCCAAATGTCGCTACTTTGCTACCTCGCGTTACCACCCGCGTTTAACACAACTTCCTACATTGCGCTCTGATCCCTCATTTGCCTTGGTCGTATCGCCGCAATATAAATCAACGGCGATCTTAGGTGGGCGAGACTGAAGGTGCGATAGGGACCTCGCGAGCACATTTGACCCTAGTATTACCCAGTATTATGCTCAGGAGCGGTGTCAATCTTTATTTTCACTTATTACTACTACTAAAGATTTTACATTATCCCGCAATAGAAATAAATTTAGATAAAAAGATAAAACATTTCATCAATAAAGTGCACAAGATTCTTATTCTGTTCTATCGGCTAAGAAACATTTCGAAAAAGAAGGTTATTCTTTTGTGAAAAGAATAATTATAGAGTTGTTTAAAAAGTTTAATAAATTTTAATAGAATATTTTCCTCTTTACAAACGGTCTTTGTAAACTGAATATCAATGTCATTATCTCAACAGACTTCACGAAAGAAGAACATATTATTAAGTAAACGTTAGTAGAGTAATATTGGGTACAAAACTTTTTAATAAAATATTATAAAAATGAAATACAGTTGACGGAAAATATAAAAAACACTCTTTTAATTTTTTTTTATTTTTAGATTGTTTTATTATATTTACATAAATGTAAGATAATGCTGAGAGCAGCATTAATAATGATGACTTATGTAATGTTGTTCATATCTTGGAAAGTTCATAAGTAGAAAAAATGTCTGTGCCACCGAATACGATTGCACGGACGAGATATAAAGTGCAATATTTTTATTTTCCTCTTATCTGCGTCTATAAAAAAATACTTTGATATTATTAAAATTAAGCGCAGGCTTGCGACCATAATACATTTTCCAGCGCTGCACGTTGCAGGCGCAATTACAAGCCTGTTTTTCTTTACTTCTCGCCATTATATATGCCGCCATACATCACCCCTGTTTGATACACGCGACGAGGCCGCGATCTTCGCCACGCGCTCTATTAATAATCGTTATTAGCATGTTGAGACGAGTGATATTTATAATTATATACCACCCGTTAAGAGCACTCGTGACATAACACGGTGCCTCGCGCGAAAGTCAAGCGGTCGATGCATACGTATGCGGCGTCCTATCGATTCGCGGCTCTCCCAACGAGTTGCGAATATGTCGCGAACGTCACGCACGTCATGTTGCACAGCGCATGACTTAAACGGGGACACAATAGCTAAGTTTTGAACCGGTGAAAATTGGCTTAAAATCAATCATCTAGACACATGAATTTCACAAAAGAAGGAAATGTTACAGACACGATATCGCACGATATTTTCAATAGCTATACTTCCATTTTATTGAAAACGTTTCGATTTACGTTCATACTGAATTATGTGAATAAATAAAGTATACTTGCCGTCATGACCGCTAGAATCAAATTACTTTGAGTGAATTAATTCATTAATTCATTTTTAATTCACACTTTAAGTAAAAAAATCATATCTACGATTGCTTGGAAATTATATCATTTGGAATATGTAAACATTTTTGTAATATACATAACATATTGTACTTTATTAATACTTTTTATTGTACTTGACACTTTACTAATAGAAGAAGTGTGTAAGTGCATTTCTTGCACATATTTCTGTATTTCTTCTGCTTTTTTTATTTACACGTTAATATGTATATATTTTTTTATTAATAAAACAATTTATATGATATTACAACGGTGTTTAAGAATAAACGTTGAAAAGAGATATCGTGTCCACGTGGAATCACTGCACAAGATAAAAATGCAGGCGAAAGCGCATTTTTCCGAGTATATCAGCAATTCCAATCAGATCTCGGCGAGTCATGCGGCGTTATTTTTAGTTCGCCTACGCTCGACATTTCGCCAGCTGGTAAAAAATCAAGTTTGCGGAAATATATCCGTACGAAGGTCCCGCTGCGTTAAAATGGCAAGGCCGAAATTATCATGAGCGGAACCCATACGTGACTCTCCGAATGCATTTGCACCCGTGCATGTCGCGGGGGATGCTCGCGAGGCGGTGCTTGCAGTTTGCCGCAAGGAGTGCATTAATTGGAACTTCCGAACAGATGCTGCTTGCTTTGGGATACACATTCGACACGAGCAGCGTATCTGTCTACGTGAAACACACGCACGTATATTCGATATCAGATGTTCAGTGATACATGTTGAAAGGAACATGTCATATAACGCAATTGCGGATATTGCGAAAGTAGCAGATGCAAGCAGACGTGAGAACCGAATCAACAAAATGTTATATTTAAAAAAAAATCAATGTTATTTTTAAAAAAACATGCCTGTCGGCGCACAAATAGATGTCCAACCAGCTCGCAACGATAGAGCGCACATTTATTCGCCATTCTAGGCCAAGCGCGAATTTACGAGTATATTGCATATTTCACATTGTCGCGAGACGGTGTACTTTCTCTGTGAGGTGCACGCGTCACTATATTGTGACGTCGCATTACAGCGGGTACGCTCAGCACGATATCCCCTATACAACGCTATGCGCCCTTCGCTCTCTCATCCTTCGTTGCTCTTCTCTGCCCCGCGCGACGCACCGGCGCGGCGCGGGCGGCTTGGGCTGGCTGGCAAAGCCGGAATTAGCCGGTTAAACGCGATAATTACGAGAACCTATTATTTGTAGCGAGGCTCTTGCTTTAGCCTGTCCCAAAGCGAACGTTCAGCAACAGCCATGTCTCGCTGGCACGCAAGGTGATTGTTATTTTCCACATACGCCTGTGTGTACGTATGTGTGTGTCTGCGTGCTACGAGCAAGGGCGCGAGCGCCCGTTTGCACATCCTGACAGAATTCTTCGGATAAACAAGATGCATTTATCTTTCAGCGAAATCAGATCCGCATCCTCGGAACGCCGCGTGCTAAAGCAAATTTTGTCGCACTAGCCATTTCAAAAGCGGGTTTACGACGGAAATGAGATTTCCGCTTTTAGCAATTTATAACGTGCATTTCCCACGTGCCAATGAATGCACGACTGTATGGAAAGGATTAACGGATAAGCAACGTGCAACGCTGAGATTTTCATTAATTATAATAAGAATCTAATTTAGGAAAGTCAAAGCACAAAATACGAGCAATAAAAATGTGACCGTTAAATTAAGCTACATATAGTATATCCACTGGTAGAAGAAACATTGTGGACGTTTCGATTGCATATATACTAAGTCTTCCTCAGCATAATAAATAAACTAGCAGACAACCTATCCATATTTAGAATTTTTATAACCTGAATAAACTATTCTTTTATTAATTTTTTATCGTAATATTAAAGAAAAACATTTATATTATTAGTGAATGAAAAAACAAGCAAAAAGAACAATTTCAAGGCTAAAGAATAAGAGATAGAAAAAAATCACGATAAATCAATTAAAGATTAAACGGCACAGTTATCTTTATTAATTATGACACATGATAGAATTATTTATACATTATAATCCATTAACTATTTAAACATCTTACATTACTCGCGTAAATTTCGTATTTTAGATATACGAGAAGCGAAAACAAAGACGCTACAAGACAGAACAAATAGGGATAGGCTTTTTTAAAGCTCGGCGGAGTTGCTGGCAGCTAGGCCAGGAAATTTGCGTAATACACGGAAGAAAAGTAGCTGCAGTTAAGGTGGCGCGTTGACGGACGGACGGACGAGCGAACGGTCGGACGGACGTGCCGAGTTGCTGCACCCAAGAGAAAAGCGAGAAAAGCGAGAAAAGCCGCGAGAGCGAAGATTTGCAATGCTAACCAGGGACTGCATTAAACGGGAATTAATTTCTTGCTAACCGTCTGGAGTAGCTGTGCGCCCCGTAACCCCTTCTTCTTCTTCTTCTTCTTCTATTACTACTACTTCTTCTTCCACTTCTTCTACTTCTTCTACTTCTTCTTTACCGCGTCAGCGGGAAGGGCCAAGGAAAGGTGAGCTCTCCGCGCATCGTCGTGCAACTCGTCGCCGCCCGAGTATTACTACGGATAATCCAGTCCCGTTTACTGTGCTCCCACGAGGGCGGGCAACGGGAAACGGTGACCATCGAGCAGAATAGAGAATGGTTTCACCGACTTTTCTTCTTGGCCATTCTGGCGCGCTTCGAAACCGGCTTAAGGCCCAGTACATTCTGTTCGCGACGAATAACGAGCCACGCTGGTCCCCTATTTACCCGCGCCGCAACGGGAAGCTCCATAAATCTCCATAATTCAGCTTCGTGAATCTCTGTGCACACGCCTGTGCCCGCGACGGAGACTCCCTTCGCGTCCACGGTAAATTTTATTTTAATAATTTCAAGGCAATGTTGATTTTCGTAAGGATGATTTTTGGGGAACAGCTTGTTTGCCATCGACCGCATATGTCTAAGGATTTCTTCTAGTTATAAAATTTTACGGCATTCAATTTTTTATAATTAGCTATTCCTCGACTATGTAAATGCTCTATGAATATAATGTATAATAACAATCAATTTTAAACGGCTCTCAGAGTTTCTCGTAAGACATAAAGCACGAATAGCATACAAATTAAGACTTTAGTGCTGTACAAAAGAGTTTATCTCATGAAAATCTACGTGCAGGTATTTACATTTGTATTAGGTTGTCTGAAAAGTAACTGTGGATTTTAAATTCAAGCGGCACCCATTCACCCAGAAGTTTTATCTTTTCCGTTGTCTTCGATGGAAAGAACACGTGCTTTTGAGATATCTAAAATATTTTTATAATATTATTGTTAGATGGAGACTTACAACCACGATCTTTTTCTTTCAGCATAAAATTATCCGATTGAAATACTTTGAATCAAATTTAGGTTGCTTGTTCATCGGATATAGCTTCTCGCCATATTTTATTTTAGTTTTGTGTAACAACAACACGTGCTTTTGATATATCTATAACGTTTTCATAATATTATTATTAGATGGAGATTTATAACCACCATCTTTTTCCTTTAACCTAAAATTATTTGACCGAAATATTTTGAACTAAATTTAGACTGTTCGTTCATCGGTTATAGCCTCTCGCTATAATCATTTATTTTAATTTCGTAACAATAATAATAGCGTTATTCGTGAATTCGAGCTCGTATCACATGCACGCATAAAAAATACTTCTAAAGAATTACTTTAATAGTTATTATCGTCAAAACAATTGACAACAATCGATAAATTACGTACAAATGTCGCTATTGTATTATAATAATAACGTAACACACTTACTCCATGAATACAAAGCTGTAAAGTTACAGTACACAATTAATTTCTGGACAATCTAATAATGTCGATTTTATTTGTATCAAATATGTGTTGAAAAAGAATAATGCTCATGAGTGAATTGAATTATGCAATGATCCTTTTGATGCTCCCGATATTATTTAAAAGGTTTTAATTTCATTTTAGCGAGCGCAAAACACAGAAATTTGTCACATTAAATTTTGGGATATGGCGGATACGCGAATAAGCGAGCGAATAAGTAATTTCGATGTATGTAATGAACCAATGAGCGCAGGGTTAATTAATAATTAATATAATCAATAATGATGTAGCTTCGAATGGAATTAGCCACACAGAATTAGCGTTACAAGATACAATAACAGATAACAATTTTCAAGCTTGTTTTTCACGCGTTAACCGATTATTTTCTTTTATCGAGAGACGAGTAGTAAACCATGTCGTAATTCGCTCTCGATGTGTCGATATATTATTCGCAATAACTAACCAACCACTTTTTGCGGATAAAAAACACGTTTGCTTTTAATCGCCGCATAAATACACATTTTGAGCATTACGGCAATTCTGTTTTGTTTTTCATTACAATAACAAAACATTTTAACATTGCAAGAAAAAAGTAAAAAAAAATACGTAAAATATGAAGCTTAAAACGCACAATCTAATATAGGAAAATCCAAGTATTCCGCATGCAAATATTATATATATGTATATCGTTGAAAAAATATATATTTTTAATACATAGAAATATTTTATATATACATATATATTTATGCTAGTATTTATTTAATATGAAAGTATTATGCCGTCGTGCATAAATATGCACGCTCTCAAATTTTGTACGTGTTTATTATATCCAGTTTCGCTAGTGAAATGATTAAACAATTAAATCTTTTATCTTTTCGTACTTTAGGAAAACGTATTAGAAAACATTTATTACAGCATGTTATCATTTTTCACGCAATATCAAATCATCGTAAAAAATGTATTCTTCACAATCTTGATATTTCATCATGCTTAGATTAAAGTAAAAAAGAGATAAATATTACAGCATGTTATCATTTTTCACGCAATATCAAATCATCGTAAAAAATGTATTCTTCACAATCTTGATATTTCATCATGCTTAGATTAAAGTAAAAAAGAGATAAATTGAAAAAGCCAAGATAAAGAAACATTATGTGTTCAACTTGAAGTAAGAAATGTGACTCAACAAATAAAAGAAAATAATTTCTTCCATCCTTCTCTCGCTCTCTTATATTCACGTTCTCGAGGTTTCTTCTCATCATCATCGATGTATCAATTCTTACTTGGCATTCCTTTCAGTCACATGATATCGACGCGTTGGCAATTACTCCTCTTAGATCCGTGTTCTTCCTGTCTTTCATATAACGCACCCACGTATCTCTGCTATAAAGGGATCTCATATTAAGGCAAATAGCCTGATGGCTTAACTTGTCGCGTGTATAAATAAACAACGGTAATATCCCTCGAAATTTCAGGGAGTAAAGCATAGGGGAAACAGACAGTCTTCTAACAATCAAATTTAGGAGCTTTGACCTTTGACATATAATTAAAATTGGATAATTATATGAGACAAAATTAAGAAGCTTCCTTTCGATCAAATATCCGTATAAATAACTTTAATGATATAATAATTGGGTTTTTAATAAACAAAACATAAGTGAAATTTTAATATAGAACAGAATTAGCAGGTTTATTTTAGAATATCAATCTATTTTTTTACGTCAAAAAGCTATTAGATTACATTAAATGCTCATCAAGAAGCAAGACTGAAAAATTTACAAACATGTTCACCGATACATATTTTATCAGATATAATTAGATTCCGAGTTTAGAATGTTGCATATTATTTCTGCAGAATTTTCAATTAAAAATTGTAGCTACCTTCCCTACGTTAAATCTACGTCAAAATGTTCAATCACGAAAAGGCTATGTGAAACATTTATACTCGCGTTACGTATACACGAGTAACTTTTACGTGGCAGCGGCCGCGCAGCGTAGTCGCGCGAATCCTAACGATGTAATCATTTAATGGAGTTTCTGCTGTATACGAGTATGTTTGTAGATGGAAGGAGGAAAATACGCAACAACATTCTTTCCGTGTTATTACGCCGTGATTCGCTCGGCTAGATAGAAGCCAGACAAACTAAGGTCAGCACGGTTAAACGACTTACTGATTCAAGATGTTCTGGCGAATCGGCAGCGTTCGGAAATACTACGCTTTTGGCGAGAACAGCTATTCCATCCCAAAAAATTTACTTTTTTCCCAGTTTATAGCAAATTCTCGAAGAATCTTAAGGCACGTGTATAGGAATTGTGAAAGATAAAAAGTAATAGAGATAAAAAAATAAAGATAAAAAATCGCGTTAGCTTTTTTTTTGCAGAACTCGGTTGCGGAGCAGAATTTTAATTTCCGAAATATTCGTTGTAGAAATAATATGTGTCCAATTAATCAAGTTTTGTGGCTCCTAAATTTTAAACGAAAGTGAAGTAATCTCTTCACTTTAATCTCACGAGTTTAGCATAAAAGACACTAGAGAAATACTATATTATTTTCTTAATTTTCTAATATAATATTAAGATAAGAATTGATGTGTGCACCAAGTTATTTTTCGATTGTGAGATTATAATATCCGATAAAATTATTTTTGGTTGTAACTTGTAACTTTTAAATTATATCGACATATTTTTGAAACTAAATAAATAATACGACATGTGGATTAAGTTTCTTTAAAATCTTTTGAACTTTTAAATAAGTTAAATCATCATAAGAATATTTTATTTAGAAACGTATTGCAATACAAATTATTAAAATTATTCATATAACTTGCAATGAGTTGTCTTGCATTACTATTGCACTTTTCAATAAATTTGAAATCAACTTTTTCTTTATAAAAATTTAAAACATGGCACAATTATGAAGCTATTTAACATCGAATTAAAGGCTTTTGACGAAGCGGCAAGAATGCAAATTGATAAGGAAAAACTTGAGTTAATTTTTACTAAGCTTTAGCTTAAGACGAATTTAATTCGATGCTTCGTTACCAAGATAATTAACATGGAAAATTCAAATGCTATGAAAAAGGTATCTCATAAAATTTTCACTGAAGAAAAATTATCTCAACGAAGTTCTAGAATCCCTGAAACATGTAACTTTTACAAAATATCTTGCGCATATAAAATAAAATAATGAAATTGAATTAGTGAAATTCTGATCACAAGTCAAAATTGATATTTAAAATATCGTATTAATTTTTTTATCAGTATGAATTTATTAAAATTACTTGATAATTTCTACTCATCCAGTTTATAGTGTATAATATGGCAGTGTCTGTCTTCTAGTGTCTTTTTTTTAATAAAATGCCGATATCACATCAGCGCGACGATTTATCATCGCGCGAACGTTAAGACGGTGGACAGCCTCAAACAGATTTGCAATCTGTGTTGGATCGATTGTCGTGACTAGACGCGTCGCAGGATGATAAGAAAGCCCGGCAAAGACAGCTCGCGAAACGAACAGAGCGAGCAGAGGAACGAACGGACGGGGCGAACGAGCGCGGCTAAGACAAATGGAGTTGTAGTTTACGTCGGTGCAGACAGATACGTGGTA
Organism: Tetramorium bicarinatum; assembly: GCA_928718305.1. Lineage (NCBI taxonomy): Eukaryota > Metazoa > Arthropoda > Insecta > Hymenoptera > Formicidae > Tetramorium > Tetramorium bicarinatum. Next base: position 34,765,917 of record OV788325.1, read on the forward strand.
TCCTCGTCGAAAGAAGAACGACGTAAACAGACGTGGAGGACAAGCGAGGACGAAGGGATATCGGTGTCGAAGTGGCCTCGACGCAGGGCAGAGGGTGCGCACGGGACCGTATCTTCTGCAGGATCCTACCCCTTTCCCGCGGTGAGGTCCGGGGGTGTATGGCCAAACCTGGTGGTCGATACGCGGGTCAGCAGCATGCTTCACCGACAGCGCCAATGGGGCGGTTTGCGAAATCCTCCTCCAGCTAGTACAATCCAGCTACGAAGTATTCCCCGTTTCCGACACTGCGGGCTCCTCCGATTGCGGTGGTTAAGTGCTCAGTAATGACCATTGTTAATGTCCCGCCCGAGAGGAAGGCGAGTTTTCCGAATTACACGAACGATATGATCGACGCTACGAACACGCGAGCTTACTCCGAAATTCGCTAAATACAGCACGGATTTTCACTCATGCAGAATTTTTTCAGAATTAATATTTTTATTTCATACGGATACACGAAGCGCAGATATGCATTTTTAGTATTTCCCAATCAATATTTTTATATATTCCCACTAGCAAAAAAAATCAAAGAAATATTAAGATTATTGCAGCAAAAATGTAAAACGGTAAGAAAAAACTATAATATCTGATTTCTATCAAGCTCTATATAGATATTATATTTATAATTTTATATATCCAGTATATTTTTTGATGATGTGTCTGCGTATATATTTTTAATACACTTAACCACCGCATATTTTATACAACATATATATGCATATATGTGCATTTTAACTAATCCTTAATCCTTTTAGAAAATTCTTACGTCAAAATAATACATTTATTTAATATAGAATGTAATGTTTATTATTTGAATGTGCCGACAATTATTTAGGTACATTGTTGCTTAATATTACCTCTTAATACATCTATAAACAGCTCTTTGAATAAATTTTCAAAATAAAATGCCAAGACATTTTCGCAAAGAGGATTCTCGCTGTGGGAAGCTATTTGATAGATTGAAGAAGATACTGCTTATGAAAAACTGCTTAGAGATGACGTTCTGGTTTCACACGGCATCCGTGCAATCTGTGTAAGACACCAGAGAAATTCCAAGATTATTGTGATATGTGACGCACTATGAAAATAGTCGATATCTATACGCAATATTAATATTCATGTCAGATAAAATATCATGATACAAATATCACAGAAAAAAATCAGTATTTCTCTTTTAGAAACGCTTTATTTGGAGAGATATCAACGCGTGCCAAACAGTAACATTAATCCTTTGTAATCCGGTAAAAATTTCGAATCTCGTTGTTTAAAATTTAAAATTTATTCATTGTTAAAGTATTTATAGTATAAATATTTCAGAACTCAATATTTTATAATTTTACACTTTTTAATTAATTTCACGTTATTAAAAATTAAAACGTATTGATAAACAGTCGGGATTAAATTACATTTACAAAAATTTAAAACGTTTATAAAAATTTTGCGCTATTATTATCTGATAATAAATTAATTCGATTATTTGATATTATTTTGAAAAATTTTCTTGTTGTTTGTAAAACTTTTGTCGCGACGTATTTTGATATAATTTTTAATATTAACGATTTCAATTAGCTGATTGATCTGATAGTTTTACAATTATCATCGCCCCTGTTTTCTCAACACTCAACTTTCAACATATCGAAATTATCTCGTTTATTTTCTACCTTGAGAATGGACAAAGCTACCTACCCTTTCGCACAATGGTTGGTCTCACTAAAATCCCATTTCTTTCTCACTATCTTTGTCTCTCTTTTTCTCCTTTCCTTCCATCTTCGCTTTATCTGGTCATTGTTGAATCGCAGGGTTGCTTGTCGCGGAACAGAAGTGGATCTGAGACGAAGTGGACTGAAACCACGAGATTGAAAATCGATTTTCGACGTGGCGACAGAATAGTCAACCATTTGCCACGCTTATTCAATTAGCGAAAAGGCTTAATAAGAATTGCCGGTACGGTCCGCGAGCAGGCAAATAAAAAGACTGCGGACAAATGAACGTACACTGGGATTCATTAATACCTCGGCATTTTTGAAACTTAAACTTACTAAATATTTTTCTTAGTCGGGCATATCACGTGCATCGTGATTGTTGATTAAAAATGTAGAGTTATCGTTGTATAATAATCGATTAGTATTATATTATACATAAACTATTATCTTTTATCTCTTATATCTTTAGTTTTTTTATGCAGATGAAATACTTATCAGATAATGAGTCATGAGCGATTAACAATGAGGCATTTGATCGAAGAAAAAAAAACACATGGTAATCCTAAAGTCCGGGAGGCATACTAAGGCATTAATGAACCTCAGTGTACACGGTTTTATCGGGGCCTAAAACGATCGTCTATGCAAATGTCGTGGCCATTAAAGGAATGGACGAACCGGAACGACCTCCTTCGCCTCGTCTGTTTTTCGCTTCTTGACTTCGCACGCCTTCGGCCTCGGCTATATTCGCCGAGCGCGATGAATCTACATTCTAGTGGACTTTGAAGGAGAAGTAAATCGAATCAGCGTGATTGAAAATCGATTTTCGATACGGCACTCAAAATCAATCTCTGAGACAGCGGCAAATAATCCATTTGTGCTCTTGATTGACATCGCCGTTCAATGTCAACTGCATAAGATGTACGACCGCTATTAGCGACGATTGGTTCTTCTTTTTTATTATTAATTACGCTAGTTATTTTTCCGCGGGCTAATTTGAAGATCAATGAAATAAGTATAAAGTAAATCGCATTTTGCGCGAGATATCATGGAAGCTGTTTCGTTTACACAAAATCCAAAGCGGAATGTCGGAAAGTTCTATAAGCGCAAATGCCACGTCAAATCGGATATAGAATTGTTCGAGTATGTTGGAAAATCGACATTATTTTCTTGGTCTGTCAAGTAGGCGGAAGAAGATAGCAGCCGTAGTATCGGAAATCCATTTCCAATGTTGCATCTTGGATTTGTTTCCTCTATTTGAACATTGCTACGACAGCACACGAATGTGGCAATTTCCTGATAAGATAATAATACTGTGATTGGAAAGTTCTCCAATTTTTTTTCCGCATTATATGATGGTTCATAGAAAAGCAGGAAAACAGAAAAATGGAGTACATAAAATATTAAAATTAACATTATCTTTCAACATCCATTAACGTAATATTATTTATTCTTTTAAAAAACATGCCAATAGAGGGCTGCGCATAGTTTCTTTTATTACTATTTGAATTTTAATTCACACGTATAATAATATCATATGTTACTGTGATCACTTTTTCGACGTATATAATTTTCGAACGACGCAATCGATCCGGTCGCAATTGAACGATAACGCATTTCTTTTATCGTGATACGTTCGTAAATACAATTTAGCTTCTCGGCGAAGGTGAGTTACGGTTCTCCAGACTCGCCTTTGGAAGAACGACTCTATTTATTTAATCGCCTGTCCAACTAGGTATGTCTTAATACGACGAATAGACGAAATAAAGAGCTGTGGCTGCGTGAAATGGACTACCTGCACGTCTCTTTAATCTATTAGAGGCATTGAACATAGATTCCGTCCGCGGACGGTCGGGAGATTTACTCTCCTTGGTTTCTTTAACCCCAAACTCGCTTCGTCCATTTTCCACTTTTGCGAGCGGAGTCGGCGGAGCTCCCCTATCTCTTTCGCTTCCCGCGTTTCTTTTTATCTGCGAGCGCCGCCGTCTTATCTCGGTCCGCGTTGAGTCCTCCATAGCCGGGGACTGAAGTGGATGGGGCGAAGTAGGTGAAACGGGATCCCCGAAGCCGCGCACGATTGGAAATCGATCTTCGGCGCTGTTCGTTCCCGGGTAATTCGTAAGAATGTCCTCGTTTCAATGATCGACGAATGACCGGCGATTTGTCTCGATTATCCTGTTGCTACAAGGACAGCGCCGCGTCGCACCGCGTCGGGAATATCCTTTGGAAATTGCTATACCGCCCGCGCCGGTTCCGGCGAACAAATGTACACGTCCCCGGATACAAGTACGACGAGCACGCGTACGCTTCCTCTGCTACGCGAGACAAACCGATCTCTCCCCGCGTACAGCGGCGACAGAAAGTTGCGCGGTGAGCGCGATATTTGCGAGAACTTCGAAATAAATGGTCGCCGACTACTTTTCTTGCGTGGCGAACGAAGCGCGGCAGAGAGAATTCCGTCTCTCGTCTCTTTCTCTCTCTCTCTCTCTCTCTCTCCTCTGCTTCCATCCCGCGTTATTCCGCGGACTGCTCGCTATTTGCGAATCTGTTTGTACATAGCTCCGCATACATATAAGTATATATTCACTTCTGTTATAAATTTATGTACGTACGTACCGTCTCCTCTTGAAATTTACAGCGTAGGCGGGTATTGATCAGATTGCGCATTCAAGGATGAAACCTTTTCCGTATGAGCAAAAATGGTTCAAGTGTTTTATAGCGCGGTGTCGAAATGTGATGAAAAATAAACATTCAAAATCTCTTTCGGCTCACATATCGAACTACGTTTTATTTACAAACTTGCTGAGGCGAACGCTGCAACTTCATTCTTTGTGCAAAAAAGATTTCAGAAATTGTAATTGATCGAAATGCGCGAAGTGCACGTAATTACTCGTGAAAATATATGTATAATAAATATCATATACAAAAGTGTACTCTCGAAAATTTGCATCGATGGGTATTCTATACTTTTGGCAAACGTTGTACTTTATCGTTGCAGGCTATTGGTATAGATACTCTATTGCACATGTTTCTCTCTGTCCAACTCCCTCAGGTCCGAATGTCAAGATTAGGGAAAATCGAAATATCGTTGACCAACGGCGACATTCGAGATACGGAAAATTTCGAAACAAAATGTCGTGATGTTGACATTGTTTAATGATCGTGGTATTTGGCATCAAGAGTAGAAAGATTCACGAGGGACCAAATCAAAATACAATGGGAATCAAAGGAAAAGCGGAGGGAAATAAAAATCTTCTTTTCACGATACAACTTGCTGATTACGATTTTTTGCAAAAAATGATAATTATAAACGAACATGAATATTATTCAATTCAATAGCACGCGATGGAAGTAGATTGTTCGACAATTAGAATTAATTTGAAACAAGAAAGAGTTTAGTACTCGATATTTTTTTGTTCACCAATTTGCTCGAATCGCTTTTATCGTTTTTTTTCAGCCTTTGTTTTTGCTCCAACATACATTCCACGCCAGTCCGAAAGAAACGCTATCGCGTTTCAAAAGCGGTGCCTGAAAATATAATTATCCCAGCGTGCTGTAAGCTCGGCCGATAGGCGAATGACCGCATATTTAAAGTTTAAAGGCGATTTACAAGCTATTGTTAAATTGGAAACGGGCAAGGTAACGTAAGAGGCGTTATTGCTCTCGGCGGAGGCGGGATAAATTCGATGCATACCAATGCAAACCTATAGAGCCAGGTCGACGATCGGGGACACATGATACCGTCGACGACGATTTATTTTAACGAATACAACGAGGATTGAGTCGAGTTCTTTCGTCGCTCTATCGTCTCCACTACGAAACAGTTGTACCTTTCTTTTTACATGCGTATACATACGTGTATGTATAAAATATATATGTATATAAATACATGTATACATATAAAGATATGTGTATGTATATATACGCTATTAACCTACATACTACTTGCTGTCTACATAATTTTGCAAAGCGAATCGTAATCCGACTACAAACTTAATAGTGGATTGCACAAATTACCATTGTAAACTTCCATTTACAAGTTCGGTTATCGTAAGGAATTATTTTCTTGATTTGGTCGTCGAAGCAGCGACGCGCAAAGCGCAAAACAACGGAATAGTCGCAGTAGATTGCCTTGTTAGACTCCGGAACAAGTCTGCAAAGATTAACAATCGTCGGAGGAAATGAATAGAATGAGATAAAGACAAGAATACGAAGGCAGCATAATAGGAAATGCACGGGACGGCGAGAAAAGTACGAAACGTCATCATTCTTATTTGCGGATAAATATCAATGCTCAGATTTGCTGCTGCAAAAATAAAAACAAAAAAGCTAGATATGAAATTCAATTGTGTTATAGATATAAAATCATATAAAATCAATAGCGTGTATACAATACATATTTAACATATCTGAATTATGCAATTTAATATTCAGTCAAAAATAAAGATAGTTCAATTTTAATCAAGTCAATTATTCGCTTTATAATAAGAGAAGATAAAATCTCTATGCATCTTTTAAAAATATTTCAACTGTGAAAATAAAAATAAAAATTATTACCATTAAAATGCCGGAAAGAAATTCATTGCGTGCTTTAAAAGAACGTCGTATTATTGCAGCGGAGACTTAGGTGACGCAGATCTTATTCGCTGAATGATTTTATTAGACGCATAATTTTCGCGGTAAGAAAGAAACTGCAGCCTCATGCAATTCCCGTCCGCTCTCACGGTCGGGCGACTGACAAGTAATCTGCAGTTTTCACTGACTCGCTAATGCCAGCCACGATCTACGGTCGAATTTTCTTTCCTTGGCTCTGACCCTACACACTCTTATGCACACCACACAGCGTTAAACGTATATACGCGCAAATCTCAATCTCAACCTCGTGGTGGAGCTACAGCAATTTCAACACCGTCCGTAACCTTCTACTCACTCTGGACGTACAGGGTGGCTATTGACAATAAGTAATAGAAGTAGTTCCAGATTGTAAGAGCGCGGATTGCAAAGAGCTCCGTAAATCGAGTTTTTACAGGATATATGATATCGTCGCAATCATTGTTAATCCCGTAGTGAACAGTACTGGGAGATGGAAGCCTAGTATAATAGGTATTTTTGAATTTTATAAAAACACGCGAACGAGGGTAACAATTAGAAGAGGTCTAATTTCTCGTCCGTAAAAAGACATTTATCAAACACAATTTATAAAAATTAGATTTTTTTGTAATTGCTTTCGACAAAAATGATATCTTCGTTAAATGCTTTCTATTGAAACTATGTGCGGGAATATTTATCGCTCGCCCCGTTTATATGTACACAGAATTGCGGCGGGTGTTTACAGATTTTTTTGAAAAAACACGTAGCTTTAAAGTGCTAGAGTGCAGCGTCCCTTCGGCGAATTGTGGCAAATATAAAAGAATAGTATTTTTCTTTTCGTAGACATACTGCTGTAGTTGTATACACGTTAAATTACATAGATCTAGTATCAAAATATATGCACAATATTTATTTTATTGCATATATGCAACAATTCCTGGGAGAACGCCAAGTTCGCGGAAAAATTTTTTTGATTTATGAGAATTTAAAAAAATATTCACCCGAAGACTGAAAAGTCGACGGAATTTTATCTTTTTTTTTTTTTATTATTTCGATTAGCAGTTGCTAGGAGTTTTTTTTGGCGAAGAAGTTTTTTTTTATTTCTTTATTAAACGACGTAACACGAACATGTGCGAAAATGTTATCTGTGGCGGAATATACGATTTTATTTAATCAATCACGGTGTTACGCTTTCACACTTAAATAGCTCTGCATTTGGCCGCCTTTAACGTGTAGCAACGCGAAATAGTGCGGGCAATCGAATTCGCTATTAAAGAGGAAGCGATTACATAATTTGCAACGCGGTCGGTTGCCATGAATCTTCTCGCCTCGTTGTACCTCATGGACGTCAGCAGATACAGATTCCGTTCAAAGTGTCGGGGAATCGCCGCGCGATGATATTTTACAAGCGGTAACGTAATGGACAGCCGCGCTCGCTGCTTCATTGCACTGGAAAGAAGAAAAATCTCCGAAGAGTACGGGCGCGCGCGAGCTGGGATCGCGGGTGTCGAGTAAATTACAGTTCGCTGCCGCCGCGGATATATTTTCTGGTTTAACGGGGGCAGTTCGTTTCAACCACTCCTTTTCAACGTACTCCTCTCAAACCTTTTAGCCTCTGTTTGCCCAAGCCTTCCCTCGCTGTGACAACTACCAAAAATGGCTCCCGGGTACGTAACTTACCGCGCGGAGTCCGCAAATAAATACATAACCGTGGCTTTACATCCGCTGAGCTTGTAACAGCATCGTCCATACATAGACACGTCCGCATGTAACAGCAGTTTGCCAGCGCTACCATTTGCGTCTTGTTTATCTTGTTTCGGTTGTTCTTTTCTGTTAACTGAGCTAATCGGGGGCGTGAATTTATAGTTATCGTCTTCAGATTAAAGTACCTTCTTCCTTCAAAATTTTTCACACGAACGAAAATTCGTATTTTTAACAAATGATCTTATTTCTGTCTTAATTTAGAATCCTTTTAAAGCAAAAGCAAAAATATGTTTTTACGACATATCACATTTATTAAATTTATTACATTTAGCAAAAGGAAAAACATGCTTTTGTGATGAATCACATTTATTTGCATGCTACAAATATGTTTTTAAAACGAGAGAAGTTTTTTTTGCTATAGAACAGATAATTGCCGTTTGGTAGCACGTTGGCTCGCGCAATTTTTCGTCGTTCACAATTGAGCAAGTTCCGTTAAATGATGGTGAACGCTTTCGCCACTATTAAAACAGCGTCGTACAGCGAATCCTGGGGATGATATACGGATTACGGAGTCACGCGAGACGTGATCGCAAGAAAGCCAATTTGCAGGCCATGATCGTTCGAGGCATCGGGATCGTAATTTGAGTAAGTGGCGTGGAGGCGCAATAATGGATTCGTCGGTCTGGCTTCAGGGGTGGAACGAAAACAGCCCTACGGCGAAGAGACGTCGTCACCGGTGTGACGTTAGGCTGGGCTCTCATTAATAATGGCCGCGGTCGCGCCACGGTGTCTGGGAGCGCGTAAATTACGATCCTGACGAACGTTAACGAGGACGTACGACAGGCGAACACCGGCGACGGGGCGAGTTGAAGCAGCTATTACGCGCCGTGGATTACGACAACACGACGTCGATCGAAAGTTCTTGCGGCGAACGAAGGGCGAAGACAGCTCCTTGGCATATTTGTTAATGCGTACGAATGCAATTCTTCGATCACGCAGAATGTACGGCTTTCTCATTACACATTCAGTATCTCAAGATATCTGTCTGCTCCGCAAAACGCTGCTTTATAGTCTCTTCAATAGACGTATACGCTACAAAGTATCCCACAACTTGCAACCATAATATAAACGAAGATCCTTTGGTGAAGTTGAAGATGATTCCTTCTATAGCACAAAATGTAGAAATAATAGTTTCCGCGCTATACAACTCATTGAAAAAGAATTTTTCAGGATTATAATAAGTAATAGTAATCACATTTGTTTGTTATTTTCAAGATTTTACATTTTTAAAACTTTTATTTAAAATTACGAATTTAAAGAACAACGGAAATTGAAAAATAGTACGAAGCGATATTTCTGCTAAAAGAAATTGATTTTATGCTTGTCAGAAAATCTGTCATTAAAATTAATATTACAAATAGTGAGATATATAATATATTTATATAATAAACTATACAAAATATAGCATTTAACTTTATTTCAACACATAAAACTTTACATTATTCTTTGTATGGAAAAAGTATTGAAATAACATAACAAGCTTTCAGATGTATCACTTCAGATGTATCGTGAGGTAAAGACTATAAGCACGACCTCAATACTGTTCAGATTCTATTCTCTATAGGCATCCCTATAGTTTTAATGAGAAGTAAAAGCCAAAGCTGACCTCAAACGCCGCGGTATATATTCTCGAAGGAATAATGCAGCAGAGTAACCAGATACGCACACCCAAAGGTACCCAGTTTTCCAAGAGAAACGTCGGGAAATTGTTGCCGTTGTGTATTATACCCGTTATACTGTGTGTATACATATATATTTACACACATACACACACACACACACACACACACACATATATATATATATAAAACGCGCAGAAGTACATGAATGCGGGAGATGGTTCCAACTCGCCGATCGTATTTCAAGAGAAATTTTCTTAGCGAAACTACCGATACGCACCCGCGATCAGGTATTAACGAGACGCCTCTCGCGCGATCTGCCAATAAATTTACATTTCCCGTAGGTACGTACAATATCGACATACCTGCTATATGCGATATTCAGCACGATCATCCACCGACGAATGGATGCACTTACGAAAATACGACGGAAGACGATGCTAAAGGCATTAAATGACAATAAAGATTTTACGGTCGTTCGATCGGCGCAGCAAGATACCGCAAATAACTGCAAAGTTTTTACTCGGAAAACTATAAATGTTATGTGACTTCAAAGGTGACGATTTCCATCATGGACGATGAATTTTGAGGATTAAGTAGTATAGATCAACGTATTTGCGCACTAAAATTTCAATATTATTTTTTTACTGTATGTGATAAAAGAAATGTAACATACTAATTTATTCTACTCATTACTGCTTGTAATTTAGCGAAATACTCTCAGCACGTTTTACCGAAAGATTCAATATACTGGAAGTCGATTCTATTCTATTTTCATGCATCCAACTTAATCGAGCGTTATGCTTACGATGGATACGTTTCCCGACCGATTCAATACAAGATTCCAATATCGGAGCAGGTTATCAACATCGCTTTACGTTTATATTTTATATTTTTAACAACATATTTTCGCGAAAAAATATTTTTCAACGAAGCTATGTAAAAAATTGGTTTTATGAGAGATATATACTTTAACATTTTCTTGTTTTTATCTTTTTGTTGAAAAAAAAACCAAGAAATCCAAGTTAACGAAGAGTTTAAGCTATCGGCAATAATCACGATGGACAAACAGATTGTAGTGATTTTGCGATTTATCATTAAATTTGACGAAAGTTGTCAGAGTATTGGTATTCGTTTACCGTTTGCTATCGGTTCGCTGAATACCGACGTCCGTTTCTGCAACCTACTTTCCGGATGACCCACATATGGAGCTACACACATTGCGAGCTACGGTTTCAAAAATTCCATAAGTTTATCCTCTTTTTTTTACCGTCGATCTGCTGAGAACGCCATATAATCCTGCCAAAGGACAGGGCATTACTGCGTAATGACGACGGACATGGCCTTCGCGTTCTTTCGCCATTTTTCTTGCACAAAATGTGCTGTTTCGTCGAATTACTGGACAACTTCTTAAATCTTACAACATACCGAGACTAGAAAAATTCCGAAAAATTGTCGAATTTTTCGGACCGTTCTATGGTTTTTAAATATTTAAAAAATATATTTTATCGTTCTTATAAAAAAATCGATTTTATCGTTCTTATTTAAATCGACGCATATAATAATTTATACAAGTTTTCATCGAATCTAAACTCATCATTTAGTTTCATCTATTTCATCTCTGCTTTATTATTTCTATTTTTAAGAGCACAGATTTGCCACTTGGTTTCTCGCACACGTAATAGACGTTGAGAAAAGAGGAAAACGTCGGCGGTATGTGAGAAAAGAAATATTGTCGAGCGGTCTACCGGCAGCGGTACAATTACGCGTCTAAGGACAATAAACGTGGCAATTCAAAAGACCGCGCGGATTCATCGAGCTGCGACGAGGGGTTATCGGTGTTTTACAAGCGTAATGTTATGGTCGCGTGTGAACTGAGCGTGTACCTTTAACTTCAGGCAGTAAAACCGTTTATGCGATTCTATATAGAGTTTCTGCGGTTCCGCCCTCGGAGGGAAGTCCGGCGACCAGCGAGAGGAAAGAAAGAGCGAAGGGTGGAAGAAATATGGATACGTATTTCATAGAGCAGCTTTAAACGGTTCGCGTAGATAATGCATGTTCTATAGCTAAGCAATTTCTAGTGCAGTAGTAGCGGGCGGACATTTATGCGTTATCCTTCTTCGTCTTTTACGAGAGAGAATTCGCCGTGACGTAAAAAGCTATCTATCTCGCAGCGTGATTTCTTCGTGATTCTTTCCAAGATCCATCGATGAGGTTAATGAAAACTGACTTTTGATTCGCGCAATCAGTGAACAATGACGGAACGCATTATCGACGGCGTCAATGCGAAAAGGGATTTTCCGCTGTAGCGCGTACAGCGGGAATGGCAATGTCAGTTTATCCGTTCATCAAAATATGTCCACGTTTAAAAGATCCAGCGAGTAGCTGAAGAAGATATTATTTATTACTAATCTATGCAATAATTTCGCAACGCTCCGAAGTGGTTGCTCTGGGAGCTCGTTAAAACGAGTACGTGGATTTCTGTCGCATGCGTAAACAACAATTTTCGTCAGAAGGAAATCCGTCAATCGGGGAAGCGCTTCTCCGTGCCTCGGAACAGGATTCACGAGAGAGTTCCTTTAATCTCTTATTTGCATCTCCTGACGCGCATCGTGAGCGATTTCGGCTTTCTCGCCCAACATCCTATGCTTTACAAGCCCTGGTATACTGGAGTTCTTTCCGAATGTACGTATTCATACTGGTTGTATTAAGCGTACTTCCGAAGAAAGAGGATCAAATCGCGTATTGACCGGAAATGATGGGAATCAACGGCGAAACGGATCCAACGACAACACCTAATCGGAACGCCTCAATATCCAGGCCGGGATTACACAGACAAATAGATATTGCTCTTCTTTAACCTACTTTCTTTCTTTATCTTCCGCGGAAACCGAAACGGATTATCAGAGAAAATGTTACAAACGCAGCATTATATAATTGTAGAGTAATTTAATTGATAGGGAAAGGAGAGAGTGGGAATAAAAGGAATGTGTATCTATTATGCGCTTTAAAAATGTCGCTGATGGGAAAATAAATCGAGAGAGAGTCTGTGTACGTACGGATTGTCCGACTATTCCCTGGATTCTCTATATAATGGTCATGTTTAAAAGATACGGTCAATTACTTTTAAAAATGCCATCTTTTTCTGATGAAGATGCACTGTATCATTTTCCACGGAAACTTTCATCATTTATTATATCGTCTCTCTTTTCTCGCAATATATACTTTGCACATTTTTGACCCAAAAAAATTAAATATTTATAAATAAAAAATTTATATACATATGTATATCAATGATTTAATTGTAAAATATATAATACAATTTGTTCATCATCACATTATTATTACTATACATAAAAAATTCTACAGATATTTTTCAAAAGAATCGAAATTTAAAACTTCAATGTTTCACATTTCTACTTGATCTCATATTTCTACCTACGATTACCTTATTTGAAATTTTAACGAAATCTGAGATCTCTCTGGAAAAGTTACGTACGCTGATCTGCATGTAAAATCAATAAATTCACGCAAAAGAAAAATGGAGATTCGTCCAACAACGTTGGCACTTGTTTACACGACTTGTTTACAGCGCGTTCGAGGTGCTCCCGCGGCGCGGCGTCGGGCATTCGTAACCGCGTTACAGGATGCCTGCGAGGGAGATAAAGAAACATATAAAGAGACGGCACGCGCGCGCGATCGGGAAGAGTGGGGAAAGAGTTAAGGGAGGATAAGCTGGCGTAGATGAGACGGCGCGGGCGTGAGGGAGTAGCGTTAACTTCTAACTGCAGCTAACCTGCTGGCCGCTCGGCTCGGTCAACGAGATTTATATGTTTACGCGCTCCCGTGGCAACTTTCTATTTTCTCCGAGTCGCGACTCATTTTATTTCAGCCTCGAGTCTCGTCCACGTATAAGGGGTATAAGGGGTGCGCGCGTGGCCCGTTCCCGTCCTCGTCCTCTTGCGCGCACCCTAGGTGAGGGGCAAACGGGACTGCCTGGCGGTCTGCCAGGACCGACTCGCCGCGCCGCGCCGCGCCGCGCCGGTTCGAAACTGTTTTCGACAAAGGGACCTAAACGATGCTTTCTCCTCCTACTAATGTGACCGGTGCATTCTAGACGTTCGTGAATGTTCCCTTAAGCCTGGCTCAGATTTAGGAACGCCGTCGACAAACGTTGTTCGAGAGTACTTCGCTTTGCTTTTGATTGCGAACGGTCGATACGTACCTTGGATACGACTTGTCGAATGTTCGTAAATGAGTATCCAATTTCATTTTTGGGAAACCGCTAATATTTTCGAAAACTTTTTTGTAAAAAAAAAAAGTTCTTGATTAATATAAATATTAAAGTTGAAGCAATTAAGCGATATGAATTTAAAATAGGATAATTCGATACGAAATTAAAAAACTGATATTACGATATAATTATTTTTATCTTAAGTAAAATCCATTTTAATATTCGGTTTGCACACTGTTATCGTGTTAAACGTGTTAAAAAAGAAAATTCTAACTAAACAGGTTTATATTGACTGATATGTATTTAATAACTATTCCCTGATAGAGCATTTTGTTATAAATGTAATCTAGGAACCGTAAATAGATTCAATCAGTCCTGCTCCCGAACGTGGAGGCGAAAGCCAGGACCTCGGAGAACGACTGGCCTTTATAGTGGCGTATCTAAAGGACGCGTATATATTTCGTTCGCGTACCTCCCGCGAGAAATCCACTAAGCGTATCGCCTTGAGAGCGCGCAGCATCCAGAATTTCAAGATGGAGCATGGTCGGGCGTCTCGGTAAATCGGACGACTGTCCGCCGCAACGGCCGCCCATCGTTTAACTAGTCTACACTTGCGGCCAATTTCACCGAGCATTCGCGAGCTCCGACTCGAAGCTCGCCAATACGGCGAATTAAACCTTAGTCACTCGAATTCAATGCAAACCGCGCCGGATACTCGCTCTGCAGACCCTCTGGCATCGCAACCAATCGCGATACGCTGTCCGTAAGCGACCGTGATCTCGATTGAAATGTTCTCAGGAATATAGTTATTACTCTGCTATTTTCCACTACAGTCTCATTAACCATAGATAGACACGATTGGAATAATTAATGAATTAATTAAATAGATAGAGAAAGAGAGCTTCAAATTAATCAAATTTATGAGAAAACCTAATAGGTATATCTATTTTCCTCAAAACTTTTTCTTCTTTTATTTTTTCTACATTATACTCCGTATAGATTAATGTTAAATAAATTTTTCAATATTTGAAATTTATGTAAAAAAATGGAATTTTTTAGTACTATCTTTTTTGAAGATTTATTTGACCGTGTTGTAATTGTAAAATTCCATTTTGCTCGCGATACCTACATAGTAGTTCACTAAATTTTAGTTCGGCAATCAAATGCTTTTGATGACAAAAGTAAGGGCAGAAATCCAATGAACACCGGAGGAACGTTTGTTCATGAATTTCCGGTTGTTTCTCCCTTTCAGTAGTAGAGAAACCGCGGAATAAAAACACGATGTACAATATACGCGGCTCGGTATTTGTTCCACGTAATTACAGAGCGCACGAGTTACGACAAAGGCTCTTCTGCGTTTCATTTACGTTTTACCCGTAATATACACGATGCTCCGTTTTACGTTCATATGCATGTCTATAAACGCGTTCTCTTTTATGCGCAAGTGACAATTAGCTTGTACCGGCCGATTATTGCAGCGTCTAATAATAAACTTCTGTGTTATGGAATGATGAAAAAAGTGCTATGCCATGATAATCGTAATTGTCTTAACTCTTTAGAAAAGATACATCTTTTAATATGAAAAAACATTTAAGAAATTAGAAGACATTTTTTTATATCAATATTTTTTATTCAGTAACAAGTACAAATATGAGAAATATTGATTTTTAACTTTATATAATATTAACAAATTGTGATGATACAAGTTTATGTTATTTGAAGATATAAATCTTACTTTTTAAAAGCGTAACGAAATCTTGTGCTTGATCTTTACTTAAAATACATAGCAATGTACTAATCTTTCCTTTTAATATTACTTCTCAAGTAAAAGTCTTTGATTTGAATTATTTATAGGTTTTAAAATTCATAAATATGAATTTATCGCTAAATGTTTCTTTTCTCGCGCATAAAACTTTTTTTTTATTGCTGAATCATGCCGGTTGTGTACGCGACTTATTGAGAAAATAATGCCAAGAATAATGAGCGTGTATGCCAGCTATGCGATACGAAGAACGCAAAGTGGGACTGTATAACGTGATGAGTAGCGAGTTCGTGCACGGAGAGCAGAGAGAAAAGAGACGGCGACAATAGGTGGAAGAAAGTGAAGTGGTGCTATTGGAAAATATACCGAGCAACACTATCGTAATATTCCACGAAAGATGACAACGAGGGGAAAGGCGCTCTTTAAAATGAGAACAATAAGAAATATGAAGCGTGTACCGTGAAACAAATTTTAGAAAAGTCTCCGCTCCGCATATTACGAAAATTCTTTCGTGCATGCTTTCGTAATTAATGTCGTGCTAATATCGCACACGTTGTGATTAGAAAATAGTAGTTCCGCTTGGTACAAGCAAACACGGAGAACAACATTTTTCTTCCTTGATTTAGCGCATGATTTTTCCAATAAATGTTGATTTAATTATTATGTGTCATAATATGTACGAAAAAGGATTGTAATATAATCAATGTTATTGTTTTTTTTATATTATATTAAAATAATAATAATAACAAAAAATATGCAAATAAAGTTACCTCTCATTTTTGCTGAAATCGGGATCACGTTCAAAAATGTAACGTAAGCATGTAATGTAAGCGAAAGTAGGACGTTGCGATATATAAAGGATAGCTTTTATGATATAAAACCTATGAGGTTATACAAATAACTGTTTTAATTGTCCTCGCGGGGTTCTTCGTACATAATTAATTCTTTGTGAAGGTGGTTGAAAGAACCGCGCGCGTTTCAACAGACGGCAGACATTCGCAACGTTTACTTGGAGCTTTCCCGTGTAAAAAAAGAAACTATCGCGATATAGTCGCGCCATCGCTCGCTAAAAGGCCAATTATTGCCTTCTACCGGTTACATGCACGCGAGGCGCATTATCACGATGTAATATTTCGTAATCGCGATTACGGCGACAGATCGCCATGTCAAAGTTATCCCTCGATCTCGCCGGCGCGTAATTAACACCTTAGCAGTTCAATGCAATTGACCTGCATAACGCGTTCGTTTGAAGTATATCCAGCAGATCACGCCTCCGGTTAATTGGCGGCACTCCGTAACCCGCATGAGTATTAGCGCTGACGTGTGTGATGTAATAGCGCGGTAATACGCAGTTACTTGGGCACGCACTCCTGTGCGCCATGACTGTGTTCATCACAGAATTCTGACGTCTTGCAACGCAAAGTTTATCTGTACCGAGCAGGGGAAAAGTACTTATCTGGCGGTGCCCGCCGATACAAGTACGATATTAATCTCGTATCTTCTGTAGAGAAATTTAATCAATTGTGGCTCTGAAACATTTGTAATTTAATATTATCTATTTACCTTCGAAGATGCTAAACATTCAGCAAGATTAACTCATTTTCTTTTCAATTTTATTAAATTTTTACGCGTATCAATCTGTAAAAAAAAAATCACGTAAAGTAACAGAATTCTAGAACCTTGCCAAACAGATAAATAATAATGAGGAAAGATATGCGGAATGCAAACGGAATGATAATAGAACGGAATTCCAACTTGCACAAGGCTGAACGACAAGAAAAAGCCACGAGGATTCTTTCCTCTGGCCACAAGAGAAACTCATTCATCTCTCTCTATCCGTTTCTATTTCTGCACCATTTTCCGCGCCACTTCTAATTTCGGCGTTAAGAGGTTCCGCTTGAGATTGCTGCTCGTGACGGCGGCATAATCGTGTTTGTGGCGACTGGAAGGATTCTGGTCGGGCTACGAGTACGCGGATCGCCGTAGATCGAAAGGCTGCTTGTCAAAAAAGTATTCACCGTAGTCTGAGAAGTGGACTTGAACTTACGTGGATTTGCACACACTCGCGTTCGCGAGTACCCAGCACATGCCGAGCAATTTCACCCTCCCCCCCCCCCTCCGTCGCGCTTTCATTCCACTCTGGCGCCTCGCCGCTATGGATCTCTGCACGTCTCGTAATACTAGTATTAAGTAATGGCGTTGAGTGCCATCTCCGGACCAGACGGCATATTAATTCAATTTTGCTTACGTAAGGTAGGCAGCCGGGACCAGACGAAGACACTAATTGCGATTTTTAATTAAGGTACTGATTCAATTACGTCCCTTTATCCGCTCTAATTATTAATGCCGGCAGAGGGTGGCTGAAGGAGTAGCAGTGAGGGAAAAGAGGCGAAGGGCGGATTATAGTTTGCTCGAATGGCACCTGACGAATAGCCCACAATTCTGAGCTAGCCTTGCCGAACACCGGCTAAAACACGGCCGTTTGCCAGGAAAGCTCTACGACAAGCTCGCACAACGACGTATCTCGCTGACGTGGATTTAACTAATTGCACCTTGCTCATTTAAATTCAAGACCGTCGTCCAATACGAGCTATGATGTTTTCAATTATTGATGATATTTGATGATATTTGATGCTGGAAAGACTGATAGGATGCGCCAAACAATATAACAGAAGAATCAAATGCAAATTTGTCTTTCACGCTTTCGTTAAGATGCTCTCGCAATTTTCTCGTAGATCGAGAGTATTAAATTTTTGTTATCAGAGTTTGATGAGTTCGTGAAATATGATCATCACAAGAAATCTGAAAAATCCACGGAGTTTAATCGAAGTGTCTGAAATGCAAGAAGATACTAGCAAAAAACATGAAATGTTATTTAAAAAAAAATTGCAAATATATTTATTATATTTGATTTTTGCTTTAACAAATTAAAGTTCAAAAAAGTCACGTTATTGTTTATGTTAAACTATAGCTTTTAATTTTTCCGTTTTTAATATTTGATTTGATTTTAACATTTTAACACTTTGTTGTTTAAACCCTTTTAATGAACCGTTTCGACAGCAACGATAAGCAGGTAAATAACGTAACATATTCTCGGCTGCCGTCATTTCCAATTGCATCTCGAAACAGTGCTATGCAGAAAATGCTTTTCTCATGATCGTATTTTGTGCCGTCACAGAATTCCACGCTGTGCGCTGGAAACGCAAGCAACGATTTCATCGTATCTCCTCCTGTCCCTCCTTGGTTCAGGAGAATCTTTCCACGTGATCGAGAACGTTGTTTTCCTAAACTTGAACGTACATACATGAATGCGCTTCACTCTTTTCTCAAATATGCAACATTGTAAAGAAATATCTGCCGAATAGAACGAGAGAGACAATGTCGAAGTGAAGGGGTGGATCTGCATGTAATTGATATTTTTATTAAAGAAAACTCAAATCCAAATTTCTCGAATAATTCAAATGTGGAAGTTAGTTAGGTCTGTACCTTTTTTTGCTCGATATACGCTTCCGCAGGAGATTCCTTGAGATTACAAGCTTTAGTCATTATTCATTCCTACTGCAAAACTGTGAAAAATTGTGAGCATTAAATTATAGAAGTATAACAGATAAACGGGAACAGAAAAAAGTTTACAAAAGATCGGGTGAAAAATGATAAATTCACGCTTTATTCAGCATAGCCGTATGTTCAGCAAATGTCGAATCGGAAAACAATTTAGACGTGTGCGCACATTGAATACGATGGGGACACCGAGGAAGGGACAAGAACGACCAGGAGAAACGAGGATACCGGAAAAGGCCTCGAGGTACATCGAGGCGGAAGACGAACAACCGGATAAACTGTTTCCTCAAGAAGGTATACACAATGGTAGCGAGGACCTCTCGCTACCGGCGGCGTGGAATCGCAATAAATAGCCCTCCTGAAAACGTAACCGGACAAGTGATTGAAAGTAGTCAGAGAACAGACACGAGGAAGAATGAGGTAGCTGATTTGAAGGAAGAGAGAAAAAGCGAGACGTATATCGATGCGGATAATTCATCGCGAAATATCGAGATATCGGCACGCCGCTGGTATCGATTAACGTCGTTAGAATTTATTGTCGTGTCGTCAACAGTATTTATATCCTGCGATCCTGTCCAGTGCGACGTATTTTTCCGAATGTATCAAATATGGATTTTATTTTTCGTTTCAGCTCAAAACATTTATTGTATATTTCAGAACTTTTTATTTACTGATCTATTGTTAGTAAAATATTTTATAGTGACATTAATGAATAATTAAAAAAAATATATTTATTAATGCTGATTATGACAAAAAGGATATATTTTTAGAAACTGTAAAAGAGAAGACACATATGGTAGACGTTATGAATATTGCAATGCTTCGAGTTCTAAAATTTAAGAAACAGAAAAAGGAATAACAAATTTACGACGCGATGAAGAAAGCATGACATTGGTGATAGCGAGAAAAGTTCACGGGAAAACCAGGACATGGAGCTGGAAAGCACATCATAAATAAATGAATCGTTCTCGACCGCAAAACTAGCGGAAAATTGACTAAATAATATAACGTGCCGTTACTCACGTGACTTACTCCCTGCGGCGAGAAATTCTGCAGTATCCCCTATGACATATTAAAATTAATGAAGTATTTTAATCGCAAGTTTTATGGGCCATTTAGGAGCGAACAACGCATCGCGATCAGTGATTTAGATTACACATCTTTTGATAAATAATAGCTTGTCTAACGAGATTATAAATTATAAAAATGATAATGTAACGATGAGAATAGAAAGAAAATCGAATAATGCAATTCTAATGTATTCAATTTTCCGATTTTCGTATAATTAGAATCCTCATTGAATCTTATAATATTTTCATTTTTTTCTTAATACATCATTAAATCCTGTTAGACAAGGATTTTTTATTCTTTTTTAAATCCTCTTTTTTTAAATCATTATGTTCTGTACCAATTACGTTCGCAAAAAAATTAATCAGTTTATCTATAGAGAAGATAAGAATAAACCTGGATAATCTTGAGGCAAATACAGTTAGATATTAATTGAATAAAAAACAGACGAGAAGGTAGTACATTGAATATATCGGTTACATTCTATTACATTTGGTGGAAAACAGCTGTATAAAGTATGTTTGCGAAAAATAAGATGATACATGTATATGTAGAAGAAGCATATTTACATTTTGCACTCAAATACAAAACGATATTTGTATTGCTAAAATAGAAATTTTTGAGCATATGAATATTTGGACTCACCGTGCAACAAGATATTTATAGTTCGACGTCGAAATGTAATTGGAGAAGTAACGCAGATATAACACGCCAATTTACAAAATTTATTGCGAAATAAGATAGTACTTTAAATAAAATAGGGGATACTTCGGGGCAGGATGCTACTAATATTGATCGCGATGCAGAAATAAGAGACACACACACACACACACATACATATAATGGGATTTTTAATTTGAAGAATCTAAGAACGAGAAGAAAACGGTCTTTTGCGACAAGCTTGATGATATCCCGCAATAGCCGTCGTTGGATGAAATGCGGTATTAATAGTGAGGTGGGATACAACGTGGAAGAGGGCGGGTGACGAAGGGACTAAGGAATATAGTTATTAATGCAAACGGGTCTCGAGAAATTCCTCTCGTGAAACAAAGCCGAGTCGTCGTCTTCGACGTCGCCCGGAGCTACTTGGACTCCAATAAACACCAGAGAGACAGCGAAGGAGGAGAGACAAATGAAGAGAATTACGATGAGAGCAGAAAATAGAACGACGGGCGGGTGCCGGGCTGCTCTTCGAGCATTAGCACGTCGTTAACGCGTACACGGACATTTCCAATTTTCATTTATGACCCTCATGCGCGCCTCTGCGGCAAGTTAGACAGGGAAATTTTCGTTGTCCTCTCTTCTGAAAGAGCTGAATACGAAATACGAACGAGCGTGTGTACGTTTTCGCAGATAGATGCTCATGATCAGCAACGTAAATGAGATCGAAGCTTTGTGGGAGATCACATTACCCAAATTGGGAAGAGGTGCACGGTTAAACCCTCGAAAGGTTGAAGCGAACTTAGCCGGAATTTTGACCTCGAAAATCACGCGTCGTCCACGGATACTATCCGACGTCAAGAGAGATGTGAAATTTCTGTCGAAAAGGCACAAAAAGTAAATAAAAAGAAAGAACGAGTGATTAAAGAATTACAATTAATTATTATACCATGAAGTAACCAAATTATATTTAGTAGCAAATTTGCATTTGTGACATAATTTTGACTACGTATACATTTGATGATCGAAAATGGAATAATATTACGGTGTTTCAATCTGTTTTATCAATATAGTAGAATCCATATAAATGGGGTGGATCACGTGGGCAATTTAATGAAGATCGTTTTTATGGGATAAATTGTTTAGGTTAACTCGTAAAGTTTTCGTTCTTAAAATTTTGCTTGATAAAATGGCATTGCACAAATAAAAGAAGAAGTTTAATAAGAATTTAAATTGCAGTTGTATATATATATATATATATATATATATATATGCACGTATTTCAAAGCTGCGTAGAATTTAATAATAACGTTAATCAATAAACTTTATTTTTCTATAATAAAACTTCACCGAATTAATGCAGTTTTTAAATAGAAAAAATAGAAGAACGAGATATATATGTATAATAACATAACAGTTCGGAACAGTATGTATGTTACTGCGTTATTTAGTTACCTATAATACTATTACATGTCGATTTATCTGATGAACAAACGTTCCTATGTTATTGTAATTCCATATTCGATATAATGCTGAATAATAATACTTCCCGAGCATTGTTAAATTTATCTGTATCGACGAATCGATGCATACGCTATGTAATAACGCGTTGTTCGCTAATATAAACAGCACGTCCTTCGCGGTCACTAGAAAATATAGCTTTACTCGCAGTTAAACGGGCAGCTAAACATTACTTAACGTAAAGTACGCATCGGATAGGATCTAGGAAGCCCATTTAATACGGCGGTACCGAAGATACCGTGAGAATTTCTAGATATTTTAGGGAAAGGGAGATACCGTTCGCAGAGATAGGAGCGGCGCGGCGGCCGAGTACTTACACACGCAAGTTGGCAAAGTTGGCCGTCATCCCAGCGCAAGAATGTTTGCCCTGCTGTGCCTTGGGCCAGCCCATTAAGTACTCGCCTCATCGCCGCAAGCCGCAAGCCGCAGGCTAACTGAAAATTACCGTGCCACTGAAACCCTTAAAACCATCCAGGATTTACGTTGGCGCACGACACTGAGATGTGTACGTCGCCGTCGCCGTCGCTCCACCGTACCGTTTTCTCCTCGTACGAGTAATTACGTGGCAGAATTAAAACGGGGACATTACGACCACGCGTGTAACCCGACGAAGAGAGGGGTGGGGAAGGAAGAAGGAAGTTGACCATCATCGCGTAACAATTTTCTCCTCGTTTTATTTATGCGGTGCTTTCCGCTCGCATTTTTTTTTTTCTTTCTTCGCCACTAATTAAGTGTTTTGTTGTGTGCTCTTTTTCTGCGAAGCGCACAAAAATGCGACACAAAAAGGCACACGAGGCGAAAGACGAAAGAACAAGCTAAATGTGCAAAGTGCTAAAAATATTTATGTTACTTACTTTCAAAAAACATATTTAGCATTTTTTTACTCCGTTATTCTTAAATTACGTAAAAATTCATCAAATATATTTTTGATGATGAAAGATAAAATGGAGAAGTATAAAAATACATAAAAAGAAAGTGTTACTATACGAGCGCGCTGTTTTCGGAACTTGTCGTTCGTACCTTTTTGCATTTAGGTCGCTCCCAAGTAATTAGGGATCAATATATGTTAAATGTAGTTCCCCATAAATCATTTCTCACATTAATCATTCAAGAAGCGGCTTCCCAAGCAAAATTCGTGCATGAGTCTGGTGAAATAACAAAGTCCGGATAGTGATCTATCGGCGGGAGACAAGATAGTTGGCGTAAAAAAGTGCACGTTGCATTCTTTGCGAGTATACCGGCCATAATGTGTGTGAGTGTGTTTAAAGTTAGAGGAGCCATAAAAATTATACAGCAATTTTATACTAAAAATGAATAATAACGCGCTTTGGCATCGGGGTTACTTACTTTTGTAACTCTTGTTATAAAGTAATATTCCAATCTACAACTCAAACTACAGTCCGTATAGCCAGGGCTATCGTTTTTCTATTCCTTTACACATTTTTTATCCGCGAAGATATTTGTTAATTAACTATTATCGACAAAACTTTTAGTTATGTTGTACGTGGGCAAAAAATTTGGCTATCTTTTACAAAAATTATTACATATTTTTTTAGAGGGAACATAAATATTGAAATAAAGTTTGTGCGATGAGATATAAATAAGGAAGCAAAAGTTATTGTTTCTGTGATGCTGAATGGAAATATTTTTATTCTTATTTCCGTATATAACCAGTAGAGCTGCTTTTTTAATTTATTTTATACTGCAAAGAGTTGCTGCGTTAAGACTTTCCCTCAACATGCTTGTGAAGAAAAGAAAATGATCTGGCAAAAGTAACGTAATAGGTTTCATATCTCTTTGAGTTTCGAAGCTACTCCGTATCACTAAGGGTACAGAGTTATTATATCGTAATACTTGTAATATAAAATGTGGCGTATTCGCGTGAAAGAGTTTAATAAAGAATCGAAGGAGGTTCCAACTCGTCCCCGCCACAATGTACGCCCACACAATGAACGAGTACAATACAGTCGTGTACAAAGGGACAGAAATCGATTCCCGAGTTAAAGAGCCGAATTCACGCAGAAAGCGGAGCAAACTATTCGTCGGGAGTTCCCTGATTGGTTAACAAACTGAATACCTGTGTAACATTTCGGATCTGCGATCCGGTCAAATGTGGCCCCGAAGCAACCGTGAGTCGTAGCGTAGTGGAACTCGCCGACGAAGCAACTTCTCTTAAATAAGCAATCCTTTGGCGTAATCGCGCATCTGAGAGCTACGTTTTCCCGCGAACTTGCGGGTCGAGCGGTCACATACGTAGCGCAAATCTATCGTGACGTAACTTTTGGTAACAAACGGGTTGTAGCAAGCATGAGAAATTCTATCCGGCGGTTTCGCTCGTTCGACTACAAAAGAGAATGTCAACCAAAGACCATTATCTCGAATGTAGGAGACAGTTAGCATTAATAGTTAACTGTCCAACTTTCAGCGGCATACCTCAAATATTCCATTCGAATAATCTATTTTAATATTTAATTTTGCAATATTATGCTAAATAAATTTTAAAAACTGATAGATTTTGGAACTTTTAAATACATATGTATATACATATATATTTAATATTAAATAAGCATTAAGCATTTTTAGTACCTAAGTGCTGTCAATGTAATTTATTAAATATTATTTCTACCTTTAATTATGTTAAGTCTAATTTAAATATATGATTTTATCTTACATAACAGTTTGTAAGATACTTAGTAAGTAATATACTAAATTGTATTCTCCCACTTTTACGTGAATACGAGAACTCGCGCTTACATTCGATATCCGTTGTAATGCCAAACTATGTTCGACATTAACCGCAAGTGCAAGCAGCGAAATACATAACTATCTCGTTTTAGCGGACTGTCAAAATTTTCGATTCAACCAAGATCTCTACCTAAATCCGCACTCACAGGTAACCGGGGGTCGCGTGTTTCGACCATAATCTTGCGAACTTGGCTGTTTAGTTTATGGATAACTTAGTTCAAAGTACGCGAGGAGACAAGAACTTAGTCAAAATACCTTACAAGTACGATGCAGCCAGCGAAACATTTCAATTCTGCCATAATACAGACATTAATCTCGAATTTAATAACATTGCAGTGACTAGTGGATAGGATTGAAGAATGAATTATAAATTGAGTTGGCCATTTTTAAAATACACATTGAAAAAAATTGAAATTGTTCGGACGATAGAACCTTTGTATGAATTGTTAATTGTTAAAATTGTTAATTTCTATTTGTAAAATTACATATTACATTGTAATAAATATTTTATTTGTAATTATCACACATAATCACATTGGCTATTTCAATTTTCAAAGTATTGATTTTTATTATTATTATTAAAACATCCAATTCAATTAAAACTTCCTATATTAATATCTTTCTCTCTGTTATCCTTGTGTCTAGACATAGATATTTATTTCCACCAGACCTAAATTTTCAACGTGCACATTTTTTTCGATTCATCTTCCAATCCGATTTAGCCGATATTGCTGTACTATATTTTTTTTATAATTCCCACTGGCTGTTCTGTTGTAGCATTTTCAGCAATTCTTTCCACCATTAGGAAGAAATGTCACGCAACGCAAGAAAGAACTTTATCGAAAAGTATATCCAGACCAGTAAGACGTGTCCGAGTAAATATAAAATGCATTAATTAACAAATCAGTATGCTTAATCTATTTTTTAAAGCGCCGATAGTTGAAAAAAAGCATACACGAATTTATATAAACGCCTCGTTTTATCTCGCAGAATCGGCAATGTCACGAAAGCCTGCGCACAAACATTTCCAGAGTGCAGAATCGTTTATCGCGGCGCGTGACGTATTTTTCTGCATCCCCTTCTCTCGGGAGGGAACGTTTTCAATTTCGCGCAAGGCTATTATTGGCGTAGCCGTACCGATAAGACAGCACGTGAACGAGCACGCAGCGGCTTGCGAACGAGTACGCGCTACGTTTTGAGCTGGCCATTTACGTTATATCGGCGCCAGTTTCGAAATATCGGAAATCTTAGCATGTCGCAGTCGTGTTCCGCGAAAAAAGGAGGTCGCCAACTTGCCGAGCTAGAGACAAGCGTTTACATCACCCCTCGGCTACGTACGCCGTTAACCGATGCCGTGAGCATACCAAGTTTACCCTTAACTTCCGCCGAGGGTGGCCGCGTGCGCGCACACACACACACACACACACACACACATATACATATTGTATATATTGTATATATGTATGTATATATATATATACACACAATGACACAGACTTACACACATATCGGTTGACACAACAACTATCGCCCAGGTTTATCTGCAAGGTATAGAGTTCCATGGCAAAATTTTATATCTCTTTTCCTCGAGTTAACATCGCTCTTAAAGGGGTGTAATCGTCGTGCTCGCGTTGCAGCGCGATGCGAAATTAGCGGGTGCTCTTGCGGCGAATGAATCAGTTGAACGATCACGGGCGGCGCGGCGGGGCGGCGGCGCAGCGCGGCGTTTCGGGAGTAACGACTTCGTTACTACGTCCGATTACTCACGCCCGACGGGGCGATTTTCGAAAGCGTTAAAGGATGAGAAAGAGCATGTTATCGCCGTTATATGCATTCCTGAAAGTCGATATGAACATTTCAGAGAACAAATCTAGATGCTGTTACAAAGAAGAGATGTTACACAAGTCCAGACTCCAAATCTAACGAATCACTTTGATTAAATTTTTTAATCAAGTGAAATCGATCTTTTCTTAGTGAGATATTCGCAAAAAATATCGATAACTCTACTAGAATCAGTTTTGATCGATTAATAAATTTAATAATAATTTATAAATAATGGGATAGTAGGCTTGACATATTTTGCACGATTAATTTATTTTTAATTGTGAATATTAAATTAAATTTTTTTAAGTAGATATTTTATTTTTTTTTGTAATTTCAATTCAAATCAAAAAGCTAAATTTTATTTCGTATTTTTAGCAAGAAATGTATTGAATTAATTTCTCATATGACGTAATCCAAGAAATCCAAGCAGATCTGTGATTGAGGACAGACATAGAACACGATCTTAATTACCTGAGATTAGCTAAAGTAAGTTGAGCATTAGTTTCTGTATATCGTATAACGTATATCGTATTGTACATGATCCGATGGAACTGATCAGAGTCATAGCCTATGCAGCCTAAGAGCCCTGATTATCTTCAAACGCGAAATCGAGTTACGTCACTACATTGCGACAGTAATGCTATCAGGAGCAGTGTCTTCTACAGCGGTTTGGAACATCTAACATCTAACACCTTGCCGAGATCTAATTCCTTTACGTAAGGGGACTACAGGGAAAGTCCTAGGCGACATGTCTACGTCTATCGCCTATCGATGAGAGAATGATTTCAAATTTTTCTAGCGAGTTTGTTGCTTATATCGTTTAAAGGATCGTGCGATCTTATTTACAATAATACACGTCAGTTTGATGACATAATTCAACTTTTTCTGAAGTTCTGCACATCCGTTAATGCACTCTACGAATTAATTAATCCATCGAAACTAAATCCAATGAAAAAAATGGAAATGCCCTAAAAACTTGTGGAATATGTACATATAGAACGATAGATATCTTAAATAAATAACGAAATGAAAAACAGATATTTGAGAGATATTGAAATCTCGGATCTATTATTGTACATTCTAATATGTCTAATATGTCAGATTACGATTGCCGAGTAAAAGACCAAAACTATTCTATCGTTTCTAATTAATGGCAGTTTGCAGGATCGAGACCTTTCAGAGACCTACGAGAGGCAGAAAAGACGAACAACTGAAGTTGTAAAGAGAGCGCGAGATCTTCGACGCAAAGTCGGCCGTGATCGAAGAGAAGGATCACGACGACGGAGAATTGCAGTCGAGAGCAAAATCTTTGGGAGCGATCGTCATCATTCATCCCGGGTATGCAACGGGAACGCATCTACATCGCTACGCGATGCGACGGTGCTATCTTAACGGCGACGGCGGCCAACCTAGTTTGCGTCGCCCGCTATCGACGCTGCCGCGCCAAATGACCTGGCACTGAAAGATCGCGCGAAATCACATCGCGCGACGGCAGACGGACGGATTCGTCGATCGGCATGTCTTTCGGGTAAACGATCGACTCTCTCGCGCCGCGCCGCGCCGCGTCGAGTCGTTATCGGAACGTTCACGTGCGAGGCGTAGCTGATGAATGGTCCCGCTCGCCAAGGTACGGGCCCGTCACGCGAGACGTTATTTATAACCCGCCGAGGTGGGACGGAAGGTCTGTACGTCATCAAGCGGGACATTTCTTGCTTTTTTTCTTCTTTTTCATTCATTTTCGTTGCGGACGTCCGCCCCCGCGGTCACGCTTTCGCGCGATCAACGTCCGAAACGAGCCTGCGACGCGCATTATATCGCGAGATGTCTGTCTTCGCGAGAGAAGATTGAATCCGCGGGACGATCACACGATCCGAGATGGTGGAAAGAAATTTATCTCTTATCATCCTTTTCCTTTCTCGATTGGGGCAAACAAATCTCAGCTGAACGAAAGTTAAGTTTTGCGGATGACGCTCCAGGTGCCAAACGTTTAATTGTTTACCGATAACGACAGGCCATCGATTTGCTCGCCAAATAGCTCGCAATTTAAAGTAGCTCCTGTTACTTGTGTGCTTTCTTCATTAACGTTTGCCAAGCTAAATACACCGCTTTGTAACTGGCTTTAGAGAAAAAATTTGGGGAGTAATCGTTGACGTCGCACTTGACATTTTCTTATTAAGAGCTTAGCACAGTTTGCGCCTGTAATACATTTTTGAGGTGACGGAAGATAAATCGCGCTTGTTAAAGCGTGCGTGTTTCTTGTGGATTAAGAAAAATGTTTATATAACGCAGGAAAAGAATAATGAGACTAAATTGAATTAAAAATATTCAACATAAATACAATTAGTTAGGGAGAAAAATTTTTAATTTATTGTAGATCATCGTGTTATATTATAATCATCAACTGAAATCACAATAATTTCGTTTTGTACACTTATCAACTTTACGAATATAATATACTGACTGATTATACTGAAATCTTTGATTATAAAAAATTATATGAAATTCTAACAAAAAAAATGTCGACTACTTTTTATTTACTTAACAAATTTGAAATTTTGTCTGAAAATGTTTTATATCTGTTTTCCTTCTATCTACAAAATTAAAATTAATTTTTTTTGACAGCCAGGATTTAAAAAATTTTTATTCTAACATTCAAAAGTATATGAAGAATTAAACATTCTCTCTCACTTTTTCACTCTCTCTCTCTCTCTCTCTCTCTCTCTCTCTCTCTCTCTCTCTCTCTCTCTTTCTAAAATAGAAAATGTTATCCTATATATCAGTTTTTTATATTCCTTCCAGTTTCATTATCTTCTTACTATTATATACGCTATTTTCATTAAAATAAAGTTTTTTTCCTAGTGTTTAATTTCAACAGTCCAAATTTATAAAACAAAATTTCTGTCCGCGCCGAATAAATTTTTAAGAATATTATCATATCTACAGAAAAGATTCTATCTAATTATATAACGATATTATACGTATTTGCCTATCAACGTATTTATTGTAGATCTTGGTGCATTTGTCTTACGGAATTAATAACGTACCGTCTCCAGCACGATAGAGAGCGTCACTTGTGCTTTATTTAGCCAAGTAATGATACGTATTTCACGTGAACACATGGCGTACTTTCGTGCGGATACACATCAGTGCTCCAACCACTGACATACTGCAATATCGCATGATCGTTTAGGCTTTGCCCGGAGTCCGGGTATCCATGATCGCGTCGACATGCAAAATGGAGACATGAGTTAATATTCAAAGCGTCCGTTAATATTCAAGCTGACCTTATCATGGACATCCGAATATTTACTAGGGCTCTTGAAACGTTACCGATCTATATATACATATGTGCATTGATTATTCATTGTGTACCATACCGGATTTATCACAATCGACAAAAAACTGAATTGTAAACAAGATAACGAGTAGAAAGTAATTCAAAACGCAAAAGTAAATTTTTCAATTTCAAGCTTTTATTTATCATTAAAAACACTATTAAACGAATATATAATATATAAACTAATCATAACTTACTGTATATGTAACTTTACACTTGCTCTAAGTAGTTTTAGAATTTCTAGGCAAAGTAATTATAGAATTTAAATTATAATTAGAATAATGAAAATTTATTTCAATATTTACATTAAAATACATGTCAATAAGAAAACAATAACAGAAAAAAAGAGTGTTATTTATCAAGTATCTCACAATAAATTGCCAGTGTAAAAATTAACAAAATTACATGATAGTCCAGTTTATGCACATATGGTATGTTGCATCAATGCAACATAAGTGTGTTTTCATAATATATATCGTAATATTCTAAAATATGACAAAACTTATAAGAAATATATAGAAATGTAAAAAGAGAAAAAAATTCGTGAGTCCTTTTCTCTAAATATCCGTAGGTATTTTATATGCTGCTTATATAATATTATTCCAATAAAAAATCAGAGACGATGCTAAAGCTCTGGAACCCCAATTCGAAATATATGTATGAATCAGGATAATTACATTGAGTGACATTAAAGTTGCATGTTTGTATCTTAAAAACAGGCGACGAAAAAATATGTTCGCGATTGGGAGCGTTAATGGTTGTTACACACGGGATTCGGTATGACAGAATTTCCATCCGCGCTGAAACGGAAGTAAAAGTTTCACCGCGTTTCCACCGTGAAAAAGCACTATCGGGGGAAATGGTGGCCGGCCGCGTTCGGCTGATTACTACTGGCAGCTTAAAAGCGATGATACATGCAAACGTAAATCAAATGGTGAAGTATTTTCAATGCACGGTCCCCAATTCGGTCGCGTTAAGTCGCGTCGAATAACGGTAGGAAAATCTCTCACGATATTTACTTTCATTTTGTCGCGACGCGGTAAACCAGTTAAAAGTTTTGAATCGCGGCAAATTTACGCGCAAATCGGGTGCATGTTCCATATAAACAAACGTTGGATTTGCACTTTAGCATTTAGAAAATAAATCTGTATTTTTACTCAACGAGTGGAGTGAAACGTGAAATTTGCCCGCTAATATGTTGTTTTCCCAATTGTTATAGAGATTTCTGTTTTATTGTATTTTTATTCAAACGGAAATCACACAAAGGTACAATACCATAGGTCTATCTTTCTCTTTCTCGCAACGTGAATATTTAATTTATCTTTTTTAAAATTGCGTTTAAAAATTACTTTTAAATATTACAGGAATTTAATACTTCTTGACATTATTGACAATTATATAATTTTTAGAAAATTTAATAATAAACTGAAAAATTTTGTTATTAATTCAATTTGCTGTTCGCATAACGGATATGTAAATATGTTATGCCAAAATAAATTTTGTTAGATACAATAAATATTTTAAAAATATATGTTTTATATTTTTTTCATAAAACCATTTTGATTAAAATAATATTTATAAGTGAACAAACTATTACACAATTGTTAATAGATGTACAAGTCACATGGTTTTCAATATTTCAAAAAATGAAATGCTTCCCAGAATAATCCGTTCCTCTAATTTACTATATCCGTACCCATTATCTTTCTACGGTAAGAATTCATGATATTTTCCAACATTGCTTCAACGCGTAAAAATAACGCCCGTCACGACCGCGGGTCGATATAGCTAGCGAAATAAAAATACGAGCAATTTTCAAAATTACCAATAACACTTTCGTACAAAAAGTTCATGCGCCGTTGACATACTTTGAAAATGCGACTGACATATCCGCCTGTATCAATTGAATCGCTGATAGTATGATTAGTGCTATCAATACATGTGTGCAGTACTACACTTTTCGCGGAATATGAATTCCATCCGTGACATTTCATTGTCTGTAGTCTATTGCATGTGGAATGCATTACATAAAAGTAATCGAGCCGTATATACCCTTCAAGTCTTTTATTTAATATCCTGTAATAATATATAATTTTCGGCTATAGCTATATAATTGTCGTACAAAAAAATATTTTCTTTCCCTTTTCGTCTTTATTATTATTATTAATTTTGTATACTGTATGCTTGCGTAATATAAAAGTAACACGTACTTTTGATTTGTCACAAGAATAGCGATGTAATGTGTGTACCGCAATCAATAATATGTAATGTAATAAAAGATATAATAAGAACAATTACATTTCTCGGATATCGACATCTTCAAGCTGAGCTGAGTCAGATCCACACGTACATACGTACGTGTAGCGCATAGCTTTTTTAAGTATACTTTCCGAAAGTTTTATGCGTATTCTTCGTATTCGTCGAACAACTCGCCTCGCATTATTTGTTTCCTTATAATTTGTATTCCTGTTGCCTTTAGTCGGACTAGCCGCGTTGTTCTCGAGTTCTTGTGTTACTTGCATTCCCAGAGTATTGTATTCTCGAGATAGTTTCGATTCTTGTTGAGTATCGAAGGCGTATAAATGAACGAAAGAAGATACAAAAGAATATATTTATGTGCATAGAAACTATAAGAAACTAAATAATATAGAAATAAAATTTTTACATAAGAGGATTAAATATACATGGATATCAAAATTGGTGATGCTACTTAAAGTTATTGTCATTTCACGATTTTAAATTAGTTCTTTATAATTAGATTTAATGAAATTTATGTTCCAACGATTCTTCGAACTTTATTTGCGTAACGTTACAATAATTCAGAATTCAAATATCAGGATATTAACCAGAAATTCTTTTCTTCTAAGATTTTCTCGTCATGTCATTGGACATTCCGTCGATATCATCGAGAAGAAATCTCGAGAAGATCGGTAGTCGGGGGTCCGCCATATTCGTAATTGGATTGACAAGTACGTGGAAGATGCGAGTAAATCTTTAAGCCCATCGCAACATTTCTAAGAGCACTGTAGATTTCGTGCCTTGATTCTGCACTCCTTGCACGCCCTGCCACAGTTTCTGTCCGTGACACACAGTGCCGTACGTCCTGGAGGATAAGGAGACAGAGGGGCGCGCACGCGAGAGAGAAGGAGATACGAAAGAGTAGGAGAAGAGAGGGAGGGAGAGAGAGAGAGGTTTCTCTTATCACACACACGTACACGTGTATGTGCGGGTGCGTACGCGCTTCTAAACGAACGTGTGTCGACGGCCTCCCCTGTGGGGTGAGTGTGTACGTGCGTTAGTGTGCACCACCGTACGTGTCTGCGTCTGTGGACCCTCTGCGCGCTACCATCGTCACAGGGGGTGGATCGGAAGCGCGCATGCTCCTACGACCGAGAATCTCCCCAGTCAGGGTAAATCTGCCACCGAAACAAGACGTGGTGCGTGCCGTCATGCTATATACAATGTTGCGTACGCGAACGGTCATTGTGACAATTTCTTAAAATAGCGCGGGGTGACAGCTCGCGACCTGGCAGATCGGTATGGAGAGTCGCGGCGGGTGGAGGAGTTTCGTACTGTTTGTCGAAACGTAGCCGGCGCAGAGGTAGAAAACGCGAGAGAGAAAGACGGGAAAAGAAATCAAAGAAAAAGGAACGACATAGAGAAACAGTTTCGAGCGATGAGTTGTTAATCGTAATTGTAAGAAAGGGGCTTGTGAGACGAACGTGGAATCGTGATAAAAGCAGTTATGCGGTGAACGGAGAACATTCCCATCGAACCATTGGCTGCGCGATCTCGAGCGATCTCGAGTAGAACGACGGAACGTAAACGAGGCGACGTTTGGAAATTACTTTCAAGTTCGAATACTGGCGAATCGCGCGCGATCGATCGACCGTCGCTTCGGACGATCTGGCGGCACGCAGCGTCGATCGCCAGTGCTTTACCATTGTACCTGAAAAATTCAAGAACAAGGTGAAAGAAAGACGTAAAGAAAGACGAAAGTATTGTCTCGAGCCAATCGCGTCTCGATATGTGTCTCGCAATTCCACGACAATCGTTGACTCTTGGAACATTACCGACGCGTACGCGCGACGGAAGTTGGGACCGCCCTATGAGGAGATTCCCCGACTCGCAGCCGTGAAAAACTCCCAAATCGTCAAATTCCTTGGAGACATTTACACGGCTCTTTCAACCGGAAGATTTAAACCATCGAGTGGAGTGCGAAGATTTCAGTGAAGACTCCGCGAGAGCGGACGAGGTGGATATAAGTGGAAAGTTTCGCAGCACGAGGCACGCCGCCCGTCGAAAGTTTCGCCATAATCATTTCCGTGCGTGTTATCACTTACGTGGCGACTATAGGGAATAGACGACACACCAAAGTGTCCCGGAGATCCGTGCAGTGCGCATATATACGCGTCACTTCGTACGGAAAATCAGATCGTTGCATAATAATAAATAATTTAGCCTCTCAAATGAATTGAAACCTCGGACTAATCACGACTCAGCCGCCAGTTATCTCGCTCCAGTCGCGAGAATACGGGGGTCGTACGGGGTCGTGTGAATTGATAATAAAAATCAGAAAATAAGTCGACGCGTGATAAGACCTGGTGTCGCCTAGTGGGGTATATCAGTGAGTGGATGGTGCGAATTAGCGATCTCGCCAAGGAGGATGTGAATCGTTTCAGTATCGAAGTGTAAGCGTCTCTCGAAACAGTCGCGGAAATGGCTCTGAGATGGCAAGCGAGGCTCTCAATTGCTGCCATACTCTTCATGTGCACGGAAGGTAATTGCTTTGCCGCTCTCTAATCATCTTGCATGAACCGTGTCTGCGACGAGGAAATAGGATGGCGTGCCTTCGCGGCGTTAGGCGGTCGTGGAGAAAATCATGAAAAAGTACTTTGAATCGTGAAGAAGAAATGAGACGAATATCGTGAAATTGTTATTAATGTGTTCTGTGGTAACGGACAAATTTCTCACCCTTCTTGCAATTTCCAGGATGCAATCTTGTATTTCTCTAAACGTAACAAATACGTTTAGTAACAAATACGTTTATTATGCAGCTAACAAAAATCTTTTTGCTGGTTTCTAAAAAAATCACAAAAATTTTTAAAACATCGATACATTTATAAATATGATACAAACTATTGTTCAGACACATTCATTGTTGACTTTCTTGTAAAAAAAATTTATCATTTTGTTTTACAAACGATTATTTGAAGATATTTATTAATAATCACTATTAATTGTAATCACTTACAAAATTCATCTACAGTATATCCATATTATCATAGGAGAGAACAGAAACAATAATAAGAGATGAGAAATAGGCTTTTAGTGTAAGAGGCATGTACGCATACGAAGCAGCAAAGTGGTACCTCATGACACAGATAAAATCTCATCTACTACCGTCCGCGATAATTAAGATTCAGTTTAATTACGTTAATTGCAACGCGACATTCGCTACTCGAAGGGGAAGAGATTTACGACTGCTGTTCTAGTCAAAGAGTAAGCGAGGTACGGGAAAGAAACGTTGAGATTTATGGCTCATGTTTGCGCTTCGTAAACGCAGAGGAAGTCGATTGTTTGCTGTGTGCCTGCGATATTCATACAATTCCTTCACCGCGTATGGTCGACGTAAACTAAAAAAGGAAGATGATTTATAATTTGAGTTTTCAATTACAGATGGGCGTCTAAAAATGAGGAAATTCGCGAGAAACGTGTTATATAACTTTTCTTAATATTATAGATACATTTCGTAAAACAATCATCCGTGTATATTTAAATAAAAAATGTAACATAAAAATATTTTCAATATGTTTGAAAACAGAATTTTCGGTTTAACTGTGCAAACTTCAATTTTTCCTCAAATAACAAATTCCTTTTGAGAAGCAATTATATTTGTATAATATTTAGCTGGAACTTGATGAAAAATATTCTACGCGCAGAATTTGTGATGTTGTAATAAAGATTTCATGTAAAAACGTAGTTTCTTCGCATTTTTGCATTGTCAATGATTAAATGAAATAGAAATTTACGATTAAAAGTTTAAGCGTACAATTTTTTAATATAAAATAATAAGTTTGTTAAAATATAGAATCTCTCCTCGATCTGTGACGTAAAATAAAGATTGAAAAGAATATAATATACTGCATCTATAGTTATATATGTATATTATGCGTTACATAATCGCTTAACGAGGATGAGATTATTAATCAAACTCAACGCGCTTTAATGGCGCTTTGAATTAAATAGTGCAAAAGATAAAATTTGTGATTAAAAATATCGAACGGAGAATATTCAATTATTTATTCATTGAGTTACATGTATATAATCACGTTTATAATAAAAAGGTAAAACTAGTTCAAACATTTCATATATTATGAAGTTTCTAATATAATTTAACATGCGTAATACTATTTGCAATAAATCGATAAAAATGAATAAATGAAAAATATATATACATGAGCAGAAAATATGTTTTTAAATAGAAACTTTGATGTAAAATATGAACAATTATTTTAAGTTGCATGGGTATACTATTAGTTGTTAATACTCGATATATTTTGCTTAATGCAGAAAAGATAATTAGTGCTTGCTAGATGAAGCGGTAAAAGTAATAAAATTATACATGTATAGTCCTCATCGTTTCCTCGATTAATTAAAATGATTAATGAATCGTTTTGTAAGAACAGGAAGAGATGGTTGATTTGTATAAATGAAGATAATAAGATAGCATCATGTTATTATGTAAAAGACGTGAATTATTATCAACTGTATAAAGCTGTAAAAATATCAGATTTTCGCTTCAAGAAAATGTTAGATTTAAAAAAAGCTTTTTAAATATCTTATTTTTTATTTTTAATTTTTTATCTTTTTCGATATTTTATTATAATATTGAATTATAATCGAAGAAGCTTTTTCTAAAACGTATTACAATCTCAGAACTTTTCAGAAAGAAACCAGAGAGATTTCACATAGAAACATAAAAATTAAAATTGAATAAAAGGAAGCGAAGGAGCCAGAGTACAAGTTTATTCGCGTTAATAAACGTGTATTTTAAATAATATAAAAATAAAAACTACGTTTTAGATCATGTTATATTATAAGATGTTACTGTGAAAAACAGAAATCACATGCAATTTAATTCAATATTAAAATTGACAAACATAGTTAAAATGTTAAAGTAAAATATTCGCACAGAAAGTCGTTGAAAGAAATAAAACGTCAGGAAATAAAAATGAGAGACTGTATTGAAAACTGTTCGGAAAAGTCGTAGATCGAATGGAAAAGTCAAGTGAAATGTCAAATGAAAACGGTCCATAATTACAATGAGAATTAAATCCATTAATTTTTCATTTCACTATTTCACTTTTAAACAAGAGAGCCAAATGACTGCCGCAGGAATTCAACGTAGACGTTAATAAACTAGTTAACATGCCGCGCGACGTTTATCGTGCGCGAGAAATATCGGGATCACGTACTATAATTCCACGCCCGCCGACTTGTCGTGGCGCAAGGGTGGGTCGCAGGGAATAACGGAATGGTACTTGGCGGCGTGAAAGGAGTTACTCAATTGAATCCACGGTATCGGGCGATAAAATGGTACAGCTAATGGAATTACCGGGGCGCGCTTGCATGCGTGCGACGCAAATTTATCGCATGCATTATTCATAACTCGGCCCAAGTCGGCCAGTGCCGACCCGCGATGGTGCTCGCGCGCAAGTAAAACGTTTCTCCTTCCGAATATACATGTATATATCCCTGTATCGATTTGGTAGATGAGAGATGACACGCAGTATCGATCATTGGGCGACGTTACACGGGCTGCGTGGTAAAAAGTCAGCAGCCGGGTTGGATTCGTCGGCGTCGTTGTCATCATCGTCGTCGTCGTTATATTTCATAGCTTGCTTCACACCTCGTTTGCGCCATTGTCGTTCTAGACGAACAACTTTCGCAATTTCATTCGGCGCCACGGACTGCGACAAGGACTTTGCCCGCGCGAACTTGGTCCAGGTAAATTAAACGCTTGTCTCCGTTCGTGCGATGCCCTAACTCGGCGATCTTCAGCTGCCCAAGGGCCTCGGAAATTCAAGCAATTACCGTCGCTCTGGGGGTGAGATGATAAAAAGCGCGCCGGTCGTCAGGGGAAAAGTGGCGTGGTTGAAATAGGCCGAGGCGAGTGCAGGCGTCGAGAGAATGGAATGTTGGAAGTTTAACGCAGCGCGGATTAAAAGTGGTATAATTTCAGCCCTCGGGTCCCCCGATTTTCGATGGATGCGGCAGATGGACATTTCCATTGCGCGAATAAATATAGAGACCATTTCCATGTGTTTACAGTATTTTGTAGATAGTATGTCCGAAACCGACAATGGTACACCGATTTTGGAGTATAATACCTGGTTTGGGACAATGTTCGTAGTAAAACTATATGCGTAAACTATATGCGTCTGCATGGCGTATTTTTGCTTGCTGATTTTCAAATATTCATTTATCGCGCATTCGCAAATATTAACGTCAGCCATGACAGAAATAACATTCTAGATACGCATCGCATGTTTCATATTCTCCGTTATACCTATGAATTTATATTCAAATCGATTTTCTCATAAAAATATCATACACACATATAGTGCTAATAGTTCATCAGTTATACACGATGAAAAATTTTTAGTTTTCATGACAAGTTTTCACGAATTTTTATAAATTAAATTGCAAATAGTTGTATAAAAAAGATTACAAAATCTTATTCCTACATTTCTAAAGTAAATTTAAATTTAATGTTCTATAAATGTTAGGTATAATAAAATTTTTATGGAAAATTACAAAAATTTTTAATAAATATTTAAAAATTGGATAGATTTTAATTAAGGAAAAAATCGAGAATATATGAAGCAAAAATTCATAAAAATATTAAAATTTGTTTTTAGATTTAGTATGTGTATTGTACGATAAAATGGTATATCAAATTCTCATTGATTTAAAGCTTAATAGCTTTTCTTCTGTACAAAGCGCGTAAATCCGCACTTTCGTTACAATCTTGGAACTTTCTCTCCACGGATCTAAACGGGCTAAAACATGCTAATTGGCTAAGACGCTGCGAGATAGTCATCGTCGGCAAAGGTGCTTCGCGTTGGATCTCACGTTATTATAGGATCAAGTCAAGTTAATCTTCTGGAAACGCACCCGTGGTTTAACAGATTTACGCCAGCAAACATTTCAAGAGATTTTCAGGTTTTCACGAAAGGACTGCTAAAAGGAACCAGGAAAGTTCCATCGAAAGACTTTAAAAATAACTATAAAAAAGTATGCAAAAGCTTCTCAAAAACTTTACACGTGTCTTAATCTTCAAGACCATAACATTTTAGTTAAAAATGTTTTAAAAAGAAAAATAAGGGAAAATTTAAATATTCTTTAATTTTTCGAAAACTATATTGATGCTATTGTTGATATTATAATAAATACATATAAATTTTTTTTTAATTTAAATCCTTAAAAAGTTTTGCACACTATTCCGTTTATTTCTCTTGAGAAATACTTGATTAAAAAAAAAAACAGTAATATAGATATCAGTCTTATAGCTTTTTATACTCGAATATTCAGAATTCTACCATTTTCTACTTCATTGCTTGCGAAACTCTTATACAGATTCTGAACTTTCGTCGTTGTTAGCTAAATGCATACCAAGAGTCTCCACAAAAATGTTTGCATTATCATTTTCACAGAGCTTTAGTAAGCTTACAAAAACTTCCCGACATTTTTAGAGTCAGCAGATAAACTTTTGAATTTCTTGCAGTCTTCTTTCTATTTTTCTCTCTTTTCCTATTTCAATGTGCTATTATTCCAAAATGGAACGCATTTCATTATAAGCATTTTTGGAATATTTGCTTACCCGCTCTCACAATTTATGTGTATCTCATGTAAGTTAAAAACAAATTAGGACACGTGTTCTCAAAATGTAACATATTTCGTCGAGAGTACGAAACTAATAGAAGTACCGGCGATGTAACATTTGGCATTACGATTATCTGCAAAGACTTCATTGCGTCAACAGCTGATTCGTTCGACTGGGTTATCGTCGGATTACTGACGAGTTCGCTTGGTTATCATGGAAAAACGTGTTGACGCGGCGTCATAGTGTTATATAAGATTGAATTTACGGGAAAGTTTGCGGAATAAACCGCGGTGGTATTATTAATCATTAATATATACGTGGTGTAATAATGTAGCGATATTTATTTCCCCTCCGCGTACGAGACGTATCGTGACATGTCCCGCGATAGAGCGATCGCTCTCGCACGCACAGCACCGCTGTATAAGCGCGCTAATTAGCGTATAACAATATTCTACAAACAAAGCGATTTTACCTAATCGTCATCTCAATACAACACGGATACAATGATGGGGTGTAGCTATACGGTGAGCTATAGACCGATCGAATTCGCCTCGAACGATAATGGCTCGACCGTGTATGCCATTGCGAACGCGAGTCGTTGACCCGCAGTACTTGAACCTGCAATAGAAGCAGTGTGCGTGCGGCTTATCGGTGGATACGAGGGCGCGTGAGCAAAGGGAAGAAAAGTTCTTTTTCACCGTGAAATCCGGGGTGAGTACTAGTTCGCGACATGTTAAGACGTTCTAGGTTCTTTAGTGTCTGAAAAATAGGCATTGCAATTTTTCTTTATGTCACACGTACGATGATATCTCAAATTGAATTACTTAATTGGAAATTGAAAAGCTTAATCCTACCACGGAACTTTGAGGATTCCTTCGCAAAGATTTTATTCAGATTCAATCTAAGTAAAAACTGTGAAATATTTGAAAAATATTTGAAATATAAATAAATTTCTTCAAATTTTAATTATCTTATTTATTTATAATAATTATATGCAATTCATGGACTTTAATACATTATGTTATGTTTTCATCCTTTTCTCTCTATTTCGAATCTCTTTCAAATTTTATAAGGTGATATAATGTTTACATAATTATATTTTAAGATTCTTCTTGTATGGAGCACAAATTCTATTTAAATTTCGATCTATTTATGTTCCATGTATGTAAATAAGTGAAAATTTCAATTTAATTAACAAATTACAACAGTAATATTTTCTAATATAAAATGAAGTCATAACTATATTACATTATTAGAAATAAATTTAAAAAGTTAAAATTAATTACAATTTAATTAAATGTAAAAATTATGATTAGTATAATATGCTTTTATTTATGTTTTAAATATTCTTGAAGGTGAAACGTTTCATAAATTATCATTTTAACTTTAATGAAAAATTTGAAACCTTTCCGAAAATTGTGTCAATAATATAAGAATTATCAATAAAATAAAAGAAAAAAATTTTTTCGTAAAGTATAAAGTAAATTTACCACGAAAAAAAATAAAAAATACAAAGACGGTATTTACAGTGAATTAAGTCTTATTAGGAAAAATAAATGGAGAAAATGTCATTAAAATTAAGCTCGTAAGTCGTGGAATACCTTGTACATTCGTTGGGATTAGTTTTACCAGAAGAAAATATGTATGTATCGGATTTCTCACATAAGCTGAGCCATCAGAAAATCTCTCATATCATAAATTATTCCTTTAATATTCTCAAGTTCGAGACATCTGACCTCGCCACCATTACTATACTCAAAATCGCGACCAACATTAATTATTGATGATCGTGCTTTGACATATAGCCCTCTAAATCGAGAGAAGATCAAAAATAGATATATCTAATCCATATTTTATTTAGCAGACTATATGTAGAATATTTTCATATTTCAACATTTCCAAACTTTTAGTGATATAGGACATGAAAGCTAGAGATAATAAAACTACACATCATTGTAAATTATACAAGATATACATATACAATATTTATTTTGTATACATTGTATAAATCTCGATTCTCTCATAAACCGTATTTCGCAAGGCGTCATTTATATTCTCAGAAAAATGTCACGCGAGAGATTATCGTCCTAAAATCGTGCTTCAAAGTGATTATCCGTTGCCGCGGGTGCGGCGCGTCGCGTCCCGTAGCATCGCGTTCTGACGCAGTCTAGATATTATCGCGAGATGGATCGTGGACAATGAAACACCGCAGAAAATTACGCAAAATATCCTGCGGACACACCGGTCTTCCGCCAGCGAATCTACGACACGTGACCCATCAGTGCTGTCACGTTATATCACGTGTCTGTGTCCCAGGTGAGAGAATGATTATTATGGGGTCCCTTGACGGTTTTGCAAGCGTAATACGTTTCGGACTGTCTCGCAGAAGTGCGAAAACTTTTGGGCCACGTATCTCATTTTATTATACCGACTTTTCGTCGCGGAGCTTGCGTCGCGCCGCGCACGTCCTGTAAAATATGACTCGACACCGTTCGAAAGAGAAATCACCTCGCGTCTTTTATTTCAGCGATAAATCGAAATTTCCTGCTTCTCCGCTGTTCGAAGTATCGACTCGAATCTCGCTAGAGTTTTCTCGTTATAGCAACTCACGACGCTCACCACGTACGCTTCGCGATATTAAATCTTAATGGGAGAAAGAAAGAGAGAGAGAGAGAGAGAGAGACAACCTTTTATCAATCTAGAGTTTAAATTTTTTGCAAAATGTAATGATAACTTATTACTTTTAATATTTAAAATACAATACAATATTTTTAATGAAATTAATATTACAGTAAAACCAGTAAAAAATTAATTGCATAAAAATGAGATGATTTTATGATTCATTTGCACTTTCGTAACTTAATTAGCGAAATGTTTTCAACTTGCACAATTTTTGATATGCGAGATATAAATGTTACATATTTTAATGAAGAATCTTTCTGCTATCGTTACGAATTCTCTGTAAGAAATTTTCTGCATATTTTATAAAAGATCTATCAGCACTACAGAGATAATTATGATAAAAATAACTTGTTAGCACACATTTTAATTATTAACACAAGTCATTAACAACCTCCTTTCAGAAATATATATAATTTGTTACAAGTACAGTAAATTTTGCAATATGATAATTATTATAACAATATATAATTTATTATACGAACGTACTTGTTATTTTTCATTTTTAAAATTCTATTTTAAAATTGACTAAATAACTTCTTCGACGAGGGCAATAGAGTATTTTTAGACTTTAATATCGTCGATAAAACGTCGAATACCTAAAGCGGGTCAGTGGTAAAGTTGTTTAATGCTGTTAATTTGACACAAAACAATATGCAAGCACTGCGTAAAGAAACAGAAATTTATTTGAAGTAATACAGATGCAAAAACTAATTTGATTGCAATTTCAATAATATCTATCGCGCGCAAGTGTTCGCTCAATCAACATTTCCCATGTACTTCGCGTCGATGAAACATTATTTGGAAATTAATGTCACTTAATGCATCTATTTGTGTCGGTCCAGCAAGCGCAAGTACGTTGAATAAAATCTCTTATGAATAGGAAATCCATGGGTCATTATTGCAAATAGCTGTATCGGATTCGATTAAACGAACGGTATAAGTTTAGTTACGAAAATAGGTATAATGAGAATAATTAAGCAGCTCCAGTTTAGATAAAGACATTTCTATCACTTCACCTCGACGCTTTGAAGAAGTCCGCTATTCCCTAGAAGTTTGCGCAAACGAGAAAGGTTATTCCTCGCGCGATCGAGGCGAAACTTTATTAATTAAGTACTACTAGTAAAGCTGTCGAAGAGGTTATTTCTGAACTTTAAAGTGGTATCCTATTTACACAAATTCATGGGACCGTGGATAGACGAAAGATAACAATTTATTCATCTAAAGTCTCATCTGGCGTCATTAAAAATAGATAATGTGGAAAGCTGCTTTCTTTGTTTCATTAAAATTATCGTAAAATATAAATTGAAAGATCTTAACATTAACATTAACCAAAATATAATAAAAATTATTAAAATATTTTATCACATTATGTCAAATTTTCAGACAATTTTCAAAACATTTTTCAAAATAAATTGAAAGAAGATTTAATTTTG
This sequence comes from Tetramorium bicarinatum, assembly GCA_928718305.1. Classification (NCBI taxonomy): domain Eukaryota; kingdom Metazoa; phylum Arthropoda; class Insecta; order Hymenoptera; family Formicidae; genus Tetramorium; species Tetramorium bicarinatum. Next base: position 34,810,345 of record OV788325.1, read on the forward strand.
ACGTATAATATTACAATGTATTTAAACGCTTAATATTTATTCGAGTTTTCTCGTTGAAATATTATATCAATACTGCCTAATTCGTATAATTAAAAAATAAATTAGAAAATGAATTAACTCATTAAAATCGTGCCATATTTAAACTTTTAACAAAAACCGAAGTATTAATTCCATAGATTGTACAGAATCTCATTTTATTCTCATTTATTGTTATTTATATAACAAAAGATCTTTTTGTACAAGTTTCGCAAAACGTCTGTACATTTCGTAGGGCGCAAATCAATCGATCGACTTTTCGCAGCTGTTTCCGGCAAAGATGCAAAAGATGCTGCCGACCGATTTATTCGATAAATTTAAATTTCGCGATGTTACCATTGTAGCGAGATATAAATCTCGATGCGCGATCAGTTTGGATTAAGTGGAGCGGAAATCATTTCGCGACGCGGAATGCCGCTGAATCCGGCGTAATCTCTGGAAGAATCGTCCTTTTTTCTTGCCGTGCGGCACTGTCGGATCTTAATAGAAACTCGGGGAGTTTCGCACAGAGTGAAAATAATTACCGGGCAGTTTATTCTTATTCAAGCTCTACTTCAGTCGATCTGTGCGTTATGGGCCCTTTAGAAGGAGATCCGACTGTAGTAACGAAGGCACTGCGCGCGCCTCGGGGCCATACCACCACCGAGGCGAGAAACTCGAATCCCGCTCGAACTTAGCCAAGCTCGCTCGTTTTATTATTGCGAAAAGTTATTTCAAGGTTTGTCATACTTTTCAGGTGTGGGTGGCGCGGCGCAGAGGCGAGATAAAATGATTCCGGGATGGAGTCTGGCAGGTGAACTCTCGAGATTGACGGCGCACCTGCCAGGCACTACTCCACCAAGTTCGCTCGGGAAGTAACACCGTTAGTTTGCCCGAGCGGCTCGAGTTGCGCTCAATTGACTCGATATCACAGCGAAAAGATTACGGTTGGCGCTACGTTGCGCCGCAAGAAAATAAACGAAGACGACGTCGCGAAATAAGCTCTCGCGTGAGACAGAACCACATCTAGGGATCGGCTTTTAATCCTCTTAAATCTTGAAAGACCGACCGACGTACCCCAGGGACGCCATTAGGGATTGTTTTCTTATTATAGTCGCGCGCTACTTGCGTGCTTCGCAATTTTTCGCCGAGAGAATCCTGCGTCGCATTATAGAGCACAGGCGGTTTTTATTAAGAAGCAGGGTTCGTTACTCTGCGCAGCAAGTAATTAAATTTTAATTTTCGACGAGGCCGGGAGAGACAAAAGAATATTTCACGTGAATACGACCTTGCGATTAATGTGTGTTCGTATAATCCACTGTATTACACACACACACACACACACACAAAATTACAAAATAAACATTCTTCGTGACGACTTAATTTTGACTAAGTGATATCATTGACGATATAAATAACGGAAATGATCTATTATTTCATTCTCGTAATCCCCTTGGAAATGTCCTTCGTGACGTTCACTTAGGCGAGCATGTACGAAAGCTCCGAGTAATATTTTCCCAGCACGAATGCGGGGGAAATTCAATGCTATCCAAATATCAGTACAATCAGCTTAAATTCAGACTCAGAAATTGTTGTAACGAGATTCGTTATTATATTGTTGTGTTATGCAAATAAAGCATTTCATTGCTATTTCAATCTACCCTACACGAGTTCGCCCACCTTTCGCGTACGAATCGCAAACGGCCGTCGCGCGATTTAAACTATAGACTGCGCGACGATCCGAAGTACCGTTGTTGTTCGCGAGCCCTCTCGAAAGGAAGGAAACATTAAGTTTCCACCCTTTCCCCTCGCTCTCCGCCGCCATGTTTTAATTACGAGCCACCAAAGTGCGAACGCCCTCGCGACCGCTTTAAACGCAGTTCCTGCAGTCTCGCTGCATTTCCTGTCACGTGACGTCGAACGATAAACCCGCGAGATCGTCGGCCGTTCTATTATTATTTCGCGACGCGACCCACATTTGATGTCCCCCATTTCGTCGAGAGACACAAGCCCAATGTATTTACGCGGAAAGAACGCGCGCTTTTAATTAACTGGTTTTACTGCCGTGTTGTCCCGCGAGGCCGCGACGCCCTTTTTTCCCGCGTAACGAGCGAGGAAAGTTAAGAAGGAGATCTCCCAGAGAGAGGGGAAAAAAGAACGTTGAGATCTGATTAGAGACCGTTAGTGGCTGTAATGAGAGAACGCTACTGCGAGACTTGCATGTCGATAAATTGGTACTTGTCTTCTGCGCAAGATCTCTTCAAGTCTCACGATAATGCTGGCGGCGATATAGAACAGCTCGTTATTAGCGTTATTAAATATAAATTATAACTATTTAAGTGTCGAGATATTCATTTTATTTATCGACATAGCACGCACAGCAAATTTTAATTTGCATTTCTTGGCATTTACGTCAGTGTTTTAATGAAATCTGTAAGTCCAAATTTTAAGCGGCGAATACGTTGATATATGTATAGATAATCGTACTTTTAAATGTTTTAACTTATATAATATTGTAACATTGAATTATTTTATACGATAAACGGAAATTTAAGTGACAGGCGCAGATAATTATAATTTATTGTGAAACGGATTTATTGCAATTCACCCAGATTAGTATATTGTGCATATAAAATGCATTCGTACGTGCTCTATTATCGGATAAATTCGTACGATATCTCCTGATATTCACGACGAGATATCACTCTCTTTTATTCTGATTCCTCCTGTAATAAAAATCATAATCGCTTAAATTTACGGGCTGAATTTACGTGAAAATATCGTGATGAGACTCCGCACGATTCAAAATACAACGGGCACTAGAGCTCGCATTTAAATATCGTAATGCCCCGTAAATCCGTGTACAGTTATTAGCGAGGAAAAATCCTATGCGACTATTGCGCCACGAGAAAACGATACGAGCAACGAAGGCAGGGTAATCTCTGGGGGGGGGGGGGGAGAGAGAAGGGACGTAACAATGTAAAACCGATGCGTACTTCAAGTTCGGCAAACGCGAAATACAATTCGCGTTTTCGTTGTGTTGCGGCTGTGGATATTCGGAGAAAATGTTGGCGAAGAGCTGTCAAACAAACTAGGAATATAATGATAACGTAATAATAATGGTAAACGTAATAACAACTACATTTTGCATTTTCGAAACGATCTCCATTCGGCTACTGCAACTTCCGTAATATCATTTGATTAGAGAATTCTAAATGCGCTCTTCCTCCTGTTAGCCAGTGGACAGCGACTGGTATGACGCAACTTTAAATTAAATACATTACATTTACATGTTACGCTGGAATAACTGGGAGATACGACAGTTGCGTTCATTGCCGAAATAGTGCCGAGAACAAAACTGGCAAATTTAATATAATGCGCAAATGTACAATATGGTATATGACATGGTAAAATCGAAAATTACATCCCTCGATGATAATTCACAAAGAAATGTTACATTAAAATCCAAATTAGTCTCATTATTTTAAATAATGGAATTTTATTATTAGATAAATTTATTTTTTATCCATATAGCACAAAAAAATGTACTTTATCTGCTTGATATAGAAAAAAAAGCAATGATGATTATGTTATCCAAGAGTTTCATTTTTAATAAAACGTAAAGAAATATATTTACAAAAAATACTTTGCTAAATTGTTATATTACATCGATGCTACTTGAAATCCAAACAAATTCTTACTTGACTGAAATACAATTTTTCATACAGAAATGTGAAGATATATTTACTATTCTGTAGGCAAAAAAGTACTTGGCTTTATTAGATAAATTCTCATATGTTATCTGGTAGTAGTACGAATACCGGCTTCCTGAATCCAGAAAAATATTCGTCTAATTCCATTATTAAAAAAAATATCCGCGCGTTTCGCACGCCGTACTATCAGCGGCGCCCGTTTTATTCCTCTTTCGTGCCCACCCACAAATCATTTACCTCGCTCGTTACTACGCGCAAAAGTTATGCTCGCGGCGCGCGTACGAACGGGCGCGATTTATTTCGCGCAATCTCGGGCAACGAGAAAAAATAACGCGTCTCGCATATAACACGGGCGTATAACATCGGTACCGACGCGACGCGGCGGCGGCACCGGGAAGACAAATCCGCGATGCGGAGTCACGCGACTAAGCCACGCGCCGGTGTGATTAAATTACATTGCCTCTTTAACAGATAAGGGACCACGGGACTTTATCTAACTTACTTATCGAGGGTACGAGCCGTTCGAGCGACCGTTAAATAGCGACCGAGCTTCGAGCTTTGAACTTTTGAGCCTCCACGAGCTTCAGTATCTCGATTTATTCTACATAGCCACATGCGCGTCTGCAGAGAGATACATAATTTAGGAAATAACGACACGCAGGTACCTCTGGGGTGGAATTACATTTCGGCTTTTCCGTTATTGCTCGAAACGGCACGCAGAATACGCGTTCCGCCGGTCGTAAATCCTGCCGACGTATCGAGCTTTCGCGGGAGTTTTATTAAATTCTGCAAAAACAATACCGATGCCTCTCCGAGCAGGATTCCGCCAGAAAGAATACGGCAGACCATCGCGGAACAGTGCGCGAAATGTCGCGAGCGTTTATGGCGAACGTTCCTTATAAAGAATTCTAATATACTTATTATATATTAATTTCACGTCTTAAATAAATTTAATTCAACTTAAGGAGTAACAAGAAAAAATGGATTTTGAGAGTTAAACGCGGTTAATTTTACTTACGAGATAAATCAAATAATTTTAATATTCATTCTTTAATATTCACAATTTTAATAAAGCGTCGTTGAAGATGGCTCTAAATAGAACCGAAATGTACAATTTATCATTTATATTAAATTATTAATTAACTGTTATACAACGTTAACTCACGCATAACTAATCGCGTTTCACTCTCAAAGCCCACTTTTCTTTGTTAATTTTAATATTGAGAGTCTTTAGTTAATTAATTATTTATTTAAAATTTAATTCAATGAAAACGTGAACTTTGTTTCATATGTTTGATACTTATGTAATAATTTACTGCTGCGCTTATACCAATTCATACGATACGCGAGCTTCTCGCGCATCAGAAATTCATCGGAAAGAGCGAAAAGAATATTTTAATTTTGCTTACTGTTCTAACAAAGGTTTTTACGAGTCAGATAAATAAGGTGATACCATCGAGCCAGTTTCTGATTGAGCTGTGACCCAAATATACTGAAAATATAATGTCAAATAACGGCGAATTGTAAGATAAAGCCGAGTTTTATTACTCGCAACGAATAATTACTCAATAAAAGACATGGAAAAAGTGCAGCTACAGGAAAATGTGAAGTGGGGTAATTAGGTTTGCGCGACCTCATTTTACTCGGAGCCCTGACTACTACACGAGATACAAATATAAATGGGAAGAATAAATCGGGACGAGAGTACCTGTGTGCCTTTGAAATATGTATCGGAAATTAAAATCGTTACAAATCTCCACGCTTCTAAATATACATATTTACGATATTAATAAAGGAATTTTAATTGAATTAATTGAATTAATGGACAAATATATCCACGCACTATCTTTTCTCCATCTTTCTAATTTCCGCAAAGTAATTTAAACTTCCAGACGCATGTAAATATTTTTCTATTAATTTTATATATATGTATTTATTTATTTGTGATATATTTTACTACATTTACAACTATAAATTTATTAATATTAAGATCATCTGTTTTTCTAATTTTTCTTAGGAAAAATATCAAGATAGATTATTTATTGCATTTTTTAAATTGTTAATATTGTATATTTTTATAACTAAATTTAAAATTAAAATTCTTCTAAAATAAAGTACGCTTAAAATTGATTAAAATTATGATTTTTCATCATCATTCATTTTTTTCTTTTAGAGTTTTGTTTACCAAACATCTCTTGCTTTTAATTATAAATTTCTTGCGAAAGCCAATTATCTTTCGATTTTTATTAGAGAAAAAAAATCGATTTAAAATTGTTAAACAATGTGATGAAAAGTATCTATTGGTTTTATGAAAAATTTCCTGAAGAAATAAAAAATGGAAAGTGTAAAATATATTTAAATTGCACTCATGTTTTTTTTCAACTCTTCTTAGGCTTGCACGTAATATATAAATTTTAAATAGGTTTGAATACTACTTTGCAAAGATGTTAAATATAAATCAGATTTAATCTTGATGTAAAGCGTGATATCAGCGAAAAAAAAAATGCAATTAAAATATTTCACTATCGTGAAAAAATTTCCGATCTTTTCGTTCGGTTCGTCGGGTAAGAACTATGGAACCGAACCGTAGAAACGAAGGCGTCGAGCAAATTGCGATGAGCTCGAAATAAGATCGTAACTTTTACCGTCCACTTCCACGGAGGCGGAAAACGATCCTCCCTCGCTATTGCGAAGGTCATTCGCCCGGTGCCCCAGAGCGATCTAAATATTCAGATCGCTGGGCTACGACGGCGCAGCGGCGGTCTGGAATCCCCTCGGCATCCTCCTTCCTCTCTCCCCCCCCCCTCTCTCTCTCTCTCTCACTATGTTGGGAAATTGCAACGAAACGCGAGCGAAAAGAAGGCAGCGATCCGTACTCGTTTAAATACCTTAATCCAAAAGCACCGAGATGCGATTCGTTTGCAAATCCTTCGGGGTCACGTGCAACAACGCAGTCGGCATCTCGGCCATCTCGGCGCGAAAAGTGATTTTTCGTCGGACTTGGATTTCCTGGAAAAAGGCGCGGTCGCGAAGATTATTTTGTGACGATCGATACGTTAGTAACGCGAGAAATATGTGCCCGCTAGAGGTATCGTTATTCCTCCTCCATCATCGGCGTTTTATGATACGGCTGCGGTTGCTGCAGCTGTTACAATATATCTATCGGTACTTTCGTATCAATAACTCTATGCCATTCTTTTTCGCGGCCGCTTCGCGCACCATTTTCCAGCGTAATGAATTCCGGCATCCGCTGCTGCCTGACGTGAACAAAGGCCTTGTTACAATAACACGCTAAATTACACGAAATATCTAGATTAGCAGTGGAGCAACTGAAAAGATCATAAATGAAAATGATTATCTGAAACCTTTAAGCTCGTTTCTCGATATGGCATATCATATGTTGAAAGAATACGAGAAATTTTGCATTGAGAATAAAACCGCATTTGTTAATCTCTCGCGAGTTCAAGTTTTATAAATAAACTGCCTATTGAAATTGATGTTCCTACCGCACCTCAGTGAGAATTTTCATTGGAAATCTATCTATATTTATTTTTGGTCGATATCTCTCCATGATTGATCTATCACCATGATTGATTTATCTCTATACCATAGTTTTTTTTCCTAAGATATTAAATTTACTTCAAGTTGTATAAAACAAAGATATGTAATCAATAAACGTCTATTGTTTTGAAACTTTAATCTTTGGAGGAAAAACACAAAGGATTAATAAATATAAAGTTAATAACTCTTCTCTGTCCAATCTACGAACCATTTACCGTGGGATTCTGTTTTCGTTCATGATGCAAATCAACGCTGAAATAGTATACTGGGACTAAATAATTAATAAAAATGGCAGATTTGAAAAATTTAAAGCTCTAACTGAAAGACATGACACTTTTTTCTACTCTTCTTCTCCTTATAAGGCTCCAACCAAAGTGCAGAGAGTTATTCTATTGCACCTGTCGTAAATCTATGATCTCGGGCGCGGCCGTAATAACAAAAGTAACCACCCATGTCAAATGACACCAAGTGCAATGACAGAAGGTGCAATTACTGGGAATCGTTCTGAAAAAAGAAGGAAGCGTCGACATGAACCCGCCGACAAATCCAGCTTTTTTTTCTCAACTCTCTGAAAACGAATGGTCCGTAATTTGCTGAACGGCTAGTCGTCTATAAATCGATGAAAATTATCTGAGTTATACTTCAAATCCATTCGCGAACAATCTCGCTTTGCAGAATGTGTTTCTTCTGTTGAACGTAATCTCTGATATTTTTCCCTTCTTCCTCGCAGGGAAAGCATCACACTTTTGTCGATCAAGCCAACGGTTGTTGTAATAAAAACGTTATCATTGAAATTTTTTTGTCTAGAATTAAATGCTATTACTATTTATACATTCTTTTATACATAATTATTAATTATAAAAATTATTTATGATTTTTACTATCCTCATAAAAAAATATATTACGGAAGGCTAGAACGAATTCTACATCAGATATATACTTATAATTATTACGTGTAAATATACTGCAGAGTATATAAATTAGTAAAATTTAACAACAGTCCTATACAATGTTCAACATAGTATATTTCACGAGAAACACGCAAGCCACGTATATTATATCGTTGTACAATATCGCTACTACATACACGACGGTACAATAGCGACGAACAAGATATAACCAAACACCGAACAGCGTCTTAGCCAAGTTATGGCGTAGGTGAAACTTAATCTTTATCTTAATAATCTTTCCCTCTCTCCTTTCTCTACCGGTCTTAAGTGCACTTTGGCATTCGTAAGAATACATCCGCCCGTCGCTCATTATCTCTCGCGAATGATGCCGCACACGAATTCGCTATGCAACCAACAAAAGGACATTTCGTGATATCTTGCGCCCGCCTGAGCGAGCACTTGCTTTAATTAATTTCGTAGCGGCAACTAAGACCGAAGAGCTTATAACGAGCTTTTCCATGCACTCCAGGGAGTCCTTCTCTTTGGCTTTCCCAGAACTCGCCCCTTATATATCATCACGGCTGTCTTCGTATATCGAGATTCGAGAGAGCATCCCCACACGTATATACCCACGTATACTACGCGTTGCACGGATATCACATTGTTGGAGTATGAGACTGCCGCACCTGAGGCGTATCTCGGTGGAAAGCTAATGAAGTGCAAAGTTTTCCACGTAGACTATCAGCTTTTGCTCGCTCGCTGCGATATGTCCTCGTTAATTAGAGGGGTTACAATCTACCGTTTCCATTCGGATGCGTTGACATCAAACTAACAACTTGACTCCCCTCCTCTCCCTTCTGCTATCTTGCGAGAAATAAAGCTTCGACAATTTCATCGTTAAAATTAAAATGAAGAGCGCAGTGATCTATTTCGTTCATCAAGTGCACATGTACGAATGCGAGTATACTCTATCACTGTTATCAGAAACAGGTATCAGAAACAGGCGGCAGATAATTTGGATAGTTTCGACTTACGAAAAAATTAAAATATACATATAAACTTTTGTGATAAAGCTTCAGAAATGTAATACAAGTAATAAATAAAATAATAATAGTAAATAAAAGAGTATTGCATTTTTAAATATGTATGTTTAGAGCAGAAGACTTTTTATATTAATCATAATTTTTTGTATAACTTGTTACAAGGTAATTTGGAGTATTAAAAGCTGCTGAATATGAAAGTTGAATGAGAAAAGTGAAGAATAATCGTTTATTCTAATTAATTAAGGAAGAGTGTACAAATTACTTGAGATAGTAATTATTAAATAAGTATTTAAGATACTTGTGAATGAAGAAATGCACTCCTTTTCATAACGTATCAGATGTTGTGAAGATGCCAAAGCTGAAGAACTATATCGGTGTCTTAAAGTTCAGTACTCAATATCCCGAGGAGACAAGCTACTACTACATTGCGGCTCATCGCCATTGTCTTCAAGATGGCAGTCTCCATTATCATCAACGTGATGTATTATAAGAAAAACAATGAAGAAAGATTTATCTTAACCGGTAGCAGAGTTCTTTGCCCGTACAACCCATTCTCTATCTAATTCACTCTTAAGCTGAAACGTAATGAGCTCTGATCTAATCTAATTCCATCCAATCTTCCTCCGGCTATAGATACATCCCGCAGCTATTACAGTTCTCTGATTACTCAACTATAGATACTTTGTATGCACTTGGCTGTTAGAACTACCCTCCTTCTACCCGCGCATTGAAAAGACGCAGTCGATCGTGTGCTTCGACGTCATCGCCCTCGACGATTTTGAATCTTGGTCGCTGGGGAGTTCATTTCAAATGGATATTCAGATTAATAGCTTTCTGACATGATAATAAAATATTAAGAATATTAAAATTCGCAGAGATAAAATTTTTAGGGTTTATACACATACACGCACGCACTTGTCGTTTATTTATTTCATTATAATTAAGAGATACCTCAAATTGGTACTATTACAATAAAACGAAAATAAGAAAAAAATGAATTAAATATCCTAAATATGAAATTTATATGATAGCAACAGATATATATATATCTTTCGCTATTAAATCCGGAATATGCAGTGGAGTTAGTTTCAAACACTAAGCAAACACTTCTGCTACTTCGAGACATATATCGACCGTTCCTGAGTGCATTTCTAACTCAACAACTTGCAGTGCACAAAGTGCACGGGTGCTACAGACCATTTTGCAGCATCTGAGCATAGCTCTACTGACGTCACAGATCTCGAATAATGTCATTAAATTTTCTCGGCGATTAATTATATTTTATTGATTTAATCATAGTTAAATGAAAATAATCCAGTCATAGCCTTTGGGTTCTTTGAAGGTTTTAAATATATCTCAAACATATTTCTTTTACTATAATTTTATTTTTAATTTTTTTTAATTTCTTACTCTTTATTTACTGAAAAATGAAACTTAAGTTTTAATGAATTCTCCTCATATATTATTAAAAATCAATATTGTTTATACAATTATAATAAAATAGCTTAGCTATTTACAATTTCAAATGTCCGCAATACTTGCGTTTCATTATATTTTACAATTTAAGAAATATAAATATCTGAAATATAAATCTTCGCTTTTATACGGTAGAGTGACGATAGCGAATAGATGAAATGAAAAGTTTCGAATTGTCAAATGAAATACCAATCGCTTTCTAATCCGAGGAACACTTCGATCGTCGCTCACATATTAAACTGTCTTTTTACATTTAGCTTCTACGAATATTGAAATAGTCGAATCGATGAAAAATTGGTTTTTGGATTACAAAAAGATTGAACAGTTTTTATTAGAATTTTGGCGAGTAATTTGAGAAAAAGACGCTGTCCGTAATATTATTTCAAAAGTTGCAAACGTTTTATTAGATGGTTTGTTATTCTTTATTCATTTAATGACTGCTATTACAAAATTATCGGAAATTTCACTAATCCCTTGTTTGGCTTTAGAATGAGATTAAAGGGTTGTAGGAAATTAACTGCATAATTAACGTAGTTCAGTACAAACTGAATTTTTTGTCATTTAAAAAAAGTAAGATACTCAAATAAAATCAAATAAAGTCTCAATGTAGACTTTATCAAATATACGATACATAAACGTCCGACGATAAAAGATAAAATTTATATTTTCGTTTTGTCGCGGATCGTGGTATAACATTAATCATTTCACACGTTATATATACTATAACTTCTGAATACTCAATCAGCAAATTTCTCTCTTGTTACAGATACGCTGAGTCTAGGAGATCGGACGATAGATAGCATGGACAGACACGCGATCCAGACCAAACCTCGGCAACAAATGCTGGATCATTCTTCCGGCCAAAAGTCGAAACCGGAACCCACCTTCGACTTCACGCAGAACGCGAACGTGACGGCCCTGATTGGAAAAACTGCATACCTCACGTGCCGAGTTCGCAATCTAGGCGACAAGACGGTAAGAGCCCTCATTATATTACTTTATGAAGCATAAATTATGAAATAAAGTTATTATATATTTATAATAGTAATATTCACCCTGTTTGAGAATCTTCTTACAATTATATATTACGCAAAAAGAACAAAAATTTTAATTTTAATTCTAAAAATGCTAATTAAGAATGATTATCAATTAAATATACGTTCTTCAAACAAAGCGTTATTTGTTCTTATCGTATATTATACATGTACTTAAATTAAGCTTATGAAGACATTTAAACGCGTACTTACACACACTTTCTTTCTCTTTCTCTCGTGCAAACAAAAGAAGAAACCGATCTCCATAAGGAGATTTTAGAAGAAACGATTTGCAGGAAATAATCGAGTTACGCGGGGTCGATTGAATGTTAATTGATCTTAGAAGTAGGAACTGGAAACTCAATTTTATCGTAGATGCAATACTACTATTGTGATTTCTATTGAAAGGAATGATCAGAGTTATAAGGCAATCGAATGGATCTTATGCAGATCATTATCGACTATCGTAATCTTTCAAAAATATATCAGTTGACGCTTCTAAAATATATTCAGTTTCATTATTTCAATTATTTTAAATAAATACGTTTGTTGAATATTACATATCGACGAGATTCGTATTCACTTTAATGCAGTATTTTCCTTTATATGAACCAGGGATTCAGTTACTCTGTTCTAACGATGACAATAGAGATCCTTGCAACAGCAACAGTAATTTAACACCCATTCCACGCTTTATGAAAAGTGATGGAAAAGAAGAGAAATATTTGATAGAAATAAAACATTGCACAAGTTTTTGCAAACCTATTTTTTTTCTCGACAAATTACGATGAATTTTTTGCACTGAAATATCAGCCATTGAAATCTTTTTTTTAATAAAATTAGTCGTTAATGATTCTTGAACTTTAAGTAATTGAAAATATTAAAAGCTCTCTCAACTTAAATTAAATTATTCACACTTCAGTAAAAGATACGATTAACAAAAGTTTTCATTTTATATTTACTTTTAAATGAACTTTACTTCAGTAATATTTTAGAAAGTTTCTGATGTAACTATTGAGATTAAAAATTAAAGATTAAAAATCTGATGAAAAGAGATAGCGGTTCATTAAACTTTCATCGAGAAAAAATTAATTGAGCATGAGATACAAATTAATAACTTGAATAGAATACCTTTTAGAAACTATGTATTTTATTTGAAAAAATATTTTATTGCATTTAATTATAACAGAATAATTAAAACAATGCGAGAGAGAGAGAGAGAGAGAGAGAGAGAGAGAGAGAGGAAGAAAAAAGACTTAATTGAAACACTATTGTAACATTTTGCAAAAGCGTCGGACGCAATAATATATACAAGAAAAAAATTGACTTTGCACTCCTTTATAGTTGTTTTCTGTGTTACGTGATAATTGTACTTAATAATAGAATCGGGATTTCGCTCGAAAATTTTTTCGCATTTCTGCTTTCTCACAAAGCAATTTAATTATTCGCACACTAGTGGTTCAGCTATCGTAACGCGAAAGTCAATTTACGAGTTAGTTTAGTTTTCCCCGAGGCTGCTTGTTGCAAAGCCAATAAGTAAGTATTGCTAAAATAAATATAAGTGTTACTAATTCATTCTAACATCTTAAAGATATATTTCAATTTTTCCGTATTCTCTAAATTTCATGAATTATTCTTATTTCTTTCCGACGTTTCAGACGTTATGAATTAATTTCGCAGAAAGATTAAAACAAATAAATTATCTCAATGTCATACTAGAAATAATTTGAGAATTTTGTTGCTCGTATTAAATGAGAATATGTAGAATAAATGCTGTATGTACTAAGAAATTTTTTCAACTATTTAAAATAGCAATAAAAATACTTTTGCTCTTTTGTAAAAGACATTTTCTTCTGAATATCACAGACACTTCTTTTCTACTATAATTACATTATATTTGAAATAATACACACAAAATAATAAATGTATAAATGTAAAATTTGGAAACAGATAGCCAGAACGTGATTGACCGGTTTTATAAATGTTTATGTAGGTCACCAAACATAATACCGCTAGATTTTGTTTTGTGAAGTATATTCAAAATATGAAATGTTATTGAGCTATAACGAAAGAAAACAAGAATTAATATCACTTGTCGATCAATAATTGTAGAGATGTCACTTCATCAAAAATGTCTTTCAAAAAATTGTTAAAAAATGTCCTAAATATTTTATAAAATATCTCTTAAAATACGATATTAGTTTTCATTACGTTTTATTTATTAAAAAAATATATTATTTCTAATCTATAGAATGTTTTAAATAAATGCAATTAAAAAAATAATATTGAAGATATATAATTTTTAATGTCATTTTTCTTATTTTAAAAAATTAGAATATTTTTCCATTTTTAATAAAATCATTAAAAGATTTTAATGATCCTGAAAAGATTAAAAACGTTCGGGAAGATTGAATAATTTATAATATTTTATCGGATATTTCATATAATAATGTAATGTTTTTTAACACAAAAGAAAATATATTCACTAAATATATATAAATTTAACAAATACATATACATATTGCACATATATTATACTGCACATTTTTAATACTTAACTGAAGGCAAGCATATAATCGAATATTTCAGGAAATACAATACTGAAATTATCTTCATTCAATGTTGATGGATTAAATTCCGATACACACTTGATACAACGTGATATCAAAAGGGGAGCGCTTTTAATCGTATTTCGTGATACAAACGCCTGTCTGATTAGTGCGCTAACGCTATCAGATTATCGGGAGAAAAACAGCGAAATTCCATGCAATGCAGCTCATGTGGATATTAAAAAAATCAAAGAGACGAAATTACACAAATCAATACGCAATATTTTACAAAATAATGAAGCAATAAGAGCGTTATTATAAAAAAAACCAGTCTAATTAATCATATATTTCATTATTAATACAAGAATTTGTGTTGTATTTCTTTGCCAACAATTTCAGGTTATAATTTCGAATAGGAAATACCTTTTATTTATTATTTACATGTTTTGGATCTGCGAACATTGTGTATGTTTTACTTCTGTACTGTGTACATACACAGATGTATTATGTACTTAATCTCTGATTATTTTATTTTAATTAAAACGTCTACGTTTTATCCTAAAGATAATATCTTGCAATTAAATTTTAACAATATAACTCGATAATTATTTTAAGTATAACTCGACTTTAAATAAAGATCTACTTGCGTGAGATTTTAAATAATATCGTGTAAAATTGTAAAATTTTTTTATAAGATTTGCAAAGTCAATGAATATTTTTAATGCAGACTGGAAATGCATTCTGACGCGTGTCACCAGACATCTCTCAACGCGCGCACGTTACCACGTACTGCGTCGACATCGCAGCGAAACGGTGGTTGGCATATACGTGATGAAAAAGAAAGGAAGAAAGATATTTTTCGAATAAAGTTATAAATAAATGATCGAATTCCCCGCGACAACAATCAACGAAAACATCGACTAACAAGACCGCGAACCATGCGCTTAGCAATCAGCATAAAAGTGCTCATGAAAAAGATTGCGAAAACGGAATAGTAAAGTATGAAGTTTACATGTATAACAAGATGATTCAGGCAAAGCGATACCAATTCGCAAACGCCCTCCTTTCTCTCGTTGTTATCCAAAACGCGAAAGATATAGAATACGTAACACTTTAATTTCCGCGCACAAAATTTGCATAGCAATTACTGAACTGATAATGCTTTTTCGAAATGTAGAAGTATTAATCGATAAAGAATATACTGTATTTTAGCATATAAAAAATTACTAAGATTGTTCCAAATTTAATGATTGCTTATATAAATTATTTTGTTATAAAATTAACGGTTCTAAGATGCATTTGTTTTAAACCAATCAGACTAAATATGAGAAAGATTAAATATGTTTTTCATTAATTTTTTAAGTACAAGTATTTAAAGGTATACAATTAAGAATTATCAGGTTGATTACATGATAACTTGGAATAATGGTGGAATATTTTTAAAATTATTCAGAGTATATAAATATAATCAATGAATCTTAGAAGTTTTTTTAATTACATGTTAAGTATTTACAGCTAAGATTTATTTTTTTTAGAAAGAAGTAATAATAATTTAATAATTTGTTATTAAAGAAAGGGATGAAAAAAGGGGCTCGCGCGATTCCCTTGCGTCTCGTGTAAGGAAAGGTATGCACGCAACTAACTGACTCGCGCGGCGCACCTTGCAGGCAATATGAGCGATCATTTGCCACAGTTCTCGTTACGCTCGCGTTGGTTTCACTTAACGTTCGACATTCATCATTGCTGACGTCTTGTTGCAGTTTCGCGCGGATGCAGCGTGCCCTTTCCTCGCGTCCGCGAGTCGCTCCATTCGTCCCGATGGATAAGTTGGGAAGCGCTAAACTGCTTTTGTTCCCGTGCACGAGCTACCGCTGGCCAGACATCGCGAGAGACGTAAACTTCGACGAGTAAATACGCTAAGTGGTGCCAACGGCGGGCACATATGTAAACGTGGCGTTTGCACGGCGCGTGTACATGTGCAACGTGCAACGGGGAACGGTGTGCCGAACCGACACACTCCTGGCCTCGCCCGGTTTATATACGAGGTCGGAGCTCTGTGAAAATATCGACAAACAGCCAAGCCGCCCACACTCCTAAAGACCACCAGCCCCTCCAGGAGAGGGAGGTTGAAATTTCCCTGCATTGGGGACGCGCGCCCCCGCGCGAAAACCCGACGTTAATATGCGTCGAACTTACCGTTACCGCGAATTCCAATGTTACGGTTTTGCTCTCATTGCCTCGCGATTGCTTTCGGGATGGATGGTTGACAGACGGTAACGATAAATTATTTCAACGCCGCTATTTTGCGCGTATGATTCTTCAGATACTATGATTTAACGATGCTGGTGCATGATCGGAAACGTGTAAAAGACACAAGTTCAAGATTCGCAAAAAAATACATGTATGTATATATATATACTTCTCTAAATAAACTCTACGTAATTGGATACATATTAAATATGTTTAATAACAAAATATATAACAAGCTTAATAATATGAAAATCATTTAGCGAAATATATCACTTAATCTTTTCAGACAAAGAGACATGATGTTTTATTTTATTACGTATATTATATATGGATATCTTTGTTATCAGACCCTTTCTACCAGATTTCTTACAATTTTCTCGCCATGCTTCATATATGAATTTGCAAAATAAAAGTATTTGCTTTGTTGGAACAGAAATGCATACACTTCATTGAAAGCTCGACGAGTCTCTGTAGTAGTCCTCGGGAATATTAAAGCAGACGGTGAGCTTCGAGAGAGCGTACAGAAGTGCCTTTTCTTACGGTTTAACTTTTAAGTGACCGAACTTTCTTCACGAGTAAAATTTAATTTCTCGTTCCTATTCACTTATCATCGCGACGTATTCCATGAAAGAATGGTGGATGTGATTAAGCCGTCTCTTTTACTGCTACTCTCATTTAAAATGATAATTATAATTTTAAACAGACAAATGATGGAACAATTTTCTTACAATTAATAATTCGGCACTGTAACGTGATTAATTTAAATTATATAAGTAAAATTTTAATTTATACAAATTGATCTTTGCAAATATTCCGTAATTTCATAATATTTATAGGATTTGCATTAATGTAATATGCTCGAGATTAATTCAATCCAAAGATTAATAATATCGCACGCGATGACTCGGTAATTCTCTTTAATTCACTCTTCAAGATAAGAAAGTTAGTCGCGCGAAAAAAAATACGGAGGGACTGAAATGGCGGAGAGGCGCCTCTAACAAAGATAATATTATTTCTGAAGAATTCTAAGAGAGTTTCGAATGTAAGAAGACGCCTGGATCGCTTCGCGTTCCGCAGAATCCTTTTATTTCCCGTTCGAAGTCTTCCCCAGAAAATCGCCCAAGACTCTCCAAGTCTCACACTCTGACACTAGGACCGCGTGAACACACGCGTGGGAATCTGCTTTGCGTACGCTGGCAACGGAGGAAGTGCCCGAAACTCCCCGGGAAACTTTCTGTATTCCTCCGCAACTTTTCTTACGTTTCGACACGGGTCGGTGGCTTTCGGCGTTCCGCGGGTACGGAAATAGACGGAACCTCTCGTTCAGTTCTTCCGTTCGGGGATAGTAAAGTTAGTCAGGCGCACTGTACGAAGCACTTCATGATGCAAAAACTCCGACAGGGATGGTTATCAGAGTTATCGAAATGAGTTTCCATTCCAATGAGTTTATTTTTCCAAAAGCTACGTGGCTCTTGCTAGAATGAATTTTAAGGTGATGCATAAAATTTGTCAACTATGAAAATGAAGTCTCGTATATACACACACACACACACACACACACACACACACACACACACACACACACATATATATATATATATATATATATACAGGGTGTCCCAGAATTGTGGAACACATTTTCTTGAGCAGATAGGGCGGATAAAACTGAGTCGAAAAGTCCTTTACCATTTTGCAATTTTCCCAATAGTTAACGAAATATTTATGATTAAAAATCACCGTACTAGCCCAGCCCTCCGCCGAATATAAGCTCGCGGCGAGATACGACCGCCCAGCGTCATTGTTTCCAAGGAGGAGTTGTTTTCTACAATGGCAAAAACCAGGGGGACAGGGGGACGCAACTCAAAACCGCCGCTCGTAAGCATTGCCGCGTGTAGTAAACAATTCCTCGAGTGCCTAGCAACGCTGGGCGGTCGTCTCGCGCCGCGCGCTTATATTCGGCGGAGGGCCGGGCTAATACGGTGATTTTTAATCATTAATATCTTGTTAACTATTGCGAAAATTGCAAAATGGTAAAGGACTTTTCGATTCAGTTTCGTCCGCTCTACCTGCTCACGAAAATTTGTTCCACAATTCTGGGACACCCTGTATATATGTGTGTACATACATAATCTCTTATTTGTACGTATAATTTAATTTGTTACTTGAAAAATAATTTTAAAAACTATTTTGAATAACTGGCACTATAGCTGTAAAGGATGATTTTTTCATTATTTATTTTGTAAAAGTAATATGAAAAGTGTACTCTTTTGAGAGTTTCTTTTCAGTATTTAGAAATGCTGTAGCAAGAAATTGGAATAATTTTAATTTGGTGGCTGAAACTAACTTGAAAATGTAAAATAAAATTTTTCACAGAAAGTTTTTAATTCTCAAAATAATAAAAAAATTAGAAATAAATAATTTCTTCCTAAACTCTTTAATATTTATCTTTAAATATTGCTCCAAAAATATGCATTATTAAGAGTATAAATTAAAAGAGATCTTCTATTTAAAAGAAGGTTAATATAATGAAAACTTATATATATTAATGTATTAATGTATACATTAAGTATACGATATTGAGATCATTCGTTTATTTAAACAAAGTATATAATGTAGGTCGATAAAAGATATTGGATACTCTGGTTATATTGATTATTGGTTTATCATTTATCATCATTACTGCCAACTTTGTTTGCGAAGGTATCCTGGGTCAGGCATAGAGACATCCACATCCTGACGGCGGGAGCGTACACATACACGAGCGATCAGCGATTTCAAGCACTACATAGACAAAACACGGGCCACAGCAACGAATGGTCCGAGTGGACTCTCTGCATAAAGTGGGCGCAGGAGCGAGACGAGGGAATCTACGAATGTCAGATTTCCACCATACCTATCAAGTCGTATCAATTTCACTTAAACGTCGTTGGTAAGTTTCATGTTTCGTTTAATCAAATCTCATCCGTCGTTGGCCGCGTTCTACCATTCGATGAAAATTTCCGAAATGCTCTAGTGCGCGTAATATCGGTCCGGAAGAGCGGCGTGTTCTTCTCTGGCTTAAAAAAAAATTCCATTTCTGTGTTCACAGCGAAATTGAATTAATAAATACGTGATTAATAAAAGGACAGAGAAAAGAATAAATCTACGGAATAAACGTAAAACATTGTTCGTCCAGACCGATATACAGGAATGTGTAAAATATACACATATATATTATAGTTTCAATCCAGCTACCGTTTGTGAAGTAAAATATTCAAAGACCATGAATTAAAGTAAGCAGTAAATGTAACGAGAAAAGGTACGCTCTTGACGATTAAAATGTAATTTAACGATGATCCCGGGGTTGGATTTAACGTCAAAAGGGGCACCGTCAACGGCGTCACTCTCATTATTTCAATTACCCTGACTTATCTGCGTTTGTTAAGAAGCTTCACCTCGTTCCTTCTCACGGATCGCGGAGCGGCTTTAAAGATTTCTCGTTTTCCTCGCTAAGTACCATTCCCGAAAGGCTTTCACGACGCACAGATCTTTGGGTTTATCCGAGCCGAGACGGATGACCGAGAGGGAGTGGGAAAAGCACAAGAAAAATGAGGAAAGCGGAAGAAAAAAGAGAACGGAAAGCGAAAGAGAAAATTCTTCTTTATCGCAGTACCGACGGCGACGATACTGGGCGGTCCCGAGTTGTACGTCGGTGCAGGCAGCACGATAAACCTGACGTGTGCCATACGCTTCAGTTCGGAGCCACCAGCCTACATCTTCTGGTACTACAATGAGAACGTCCTGAGCTACGACAGTCCCAGGGGTGGCGTCTCCGTGATAACCGAGAAGGGTGGCGACGTTACCACCTCCTGGCTTCTCATTCAGACGGCGCAGCCCTCGGACTCTGGGGAGTACAGCTGCAAGCCCAGCAACGCCAATACGGCGTCCATCAGGGTTCATGTCCTAAATGGTGAGTCTTTGCTCCTGTGAGTTCCCCACCTCCGTTCTCATCGACGCGTTTTACGAGCGACGCGAGACAACGGCCGCGAACGGTCGTGTATTTTCACTACAACTCTGCTCCGCTATTTCTTCATCACCCGGCGAAATAGCTTAATTAAAAATTTTACATTTCGTATATTTATTTTCTCCTTCTCTTTAAAGTTTTTTTCAAAAGTAAAACGTCGCGTTGACCGTTAATTAAATAATGAACTGAATGAACTCTAGTTTTACACTAATTTTATTACTAATTAATTATATATCGTATATTAAATCTTGCATTGATTCATTAATAAATGTGGATCTTTTAATTGCATTTCTGAAAAGTTTGTCGCAACGAAATAGAAAGATTTCGAGTTTCCCTTCCGATTTTGTCCTTTTCATTCTGCGCAAACCGCTATCAAAAGATTTAAGTAATTTCAATTACCAAGTAATGCGCTTGTCAGACTAAATTCTCATTTGCTTACAATTCCATGGCATTAATATAATTCCGTCGCGCGGACGATTAAGTATCGTGTCGCTTCGAGGCGCATTTCTGAGTTCCGAATCAACAACGAAATAGAAAGATTTCGAGTTTCCCTTCCGATTTTGTCCTTTTCATTCTGCGCAAACCGCTATCAAAAGATTTAAGTAATTTCAATTACCAAGTAATGCGCTTGTCAGACTAAATTCTCATTTGCTTACAATTCCATGGCATTAATATAATTCCGTCGCGCGGACGATTAAGTATCGTGTCGCTTCGAGGCGCCAGAGTTCCGAATCAACCTGGCCAATCCGCAAGTTGCAATTTCCGCTCCGAAATGAATTCCCAAAGCGTACCGGCTGTCGTCGGACCCATGCTTTATAACGTGCAAAATTATTTTATTGGTCGTCGCGTTATTCGGGAGCCGCACGAAGAGCTGTAGACGTTAACTATTCACACAGCCAGCTCGTAAACTCTAACCGTTCCGCGTCCGTGATCGTTAAAACTGCTCAGAACCGATAGTGGAAGGGAAAAGTTTTGCGACACCGAAATATAGTTTTAGCGTATAGTTTTGCTATTTACTATCCGGAGTAATCCGGAAAAAATAGAAATCGAATACGATAAACGGATGATAACGAAACGTGAGATCCGTGCACGACATAGTAAACGGCGCTCGCAAGAAGTCTATTCTTTTACACTTTCTTATCACGCGTTCTTTCTTATCCCTTATTGTTATCACGCTTAATGGCTCTTAATTCTTATCTCTTTAATGGGTTTCATGTACCGGTCTCGTGTATTCTTGATAGTCGGAGAACATCGGCTTGGGTGTACGCTCGCAGCTGTCCCTTCCCAGCTTTCGGCCGCGTTCGAAACTTGCTGCTCTATCAAACTCTTGGCAATTATGCAGTCGCGAAGTTCGCGCGCGCGCGCGTGTACCTATATATAAATATACATATATGTATATATACGCAAGCGTGAACAGGGACGCGAGAATACGAGGCGCCGGTTTCGCATAATAAGGCCCTTCGTCATCCGCGACGAACGAAGGAGCCGGCGGAGTTGGAGCGAATGCTTCAATAACCCAGCTTGAATAATTTATTAATGAAGCGCATGCGGGAGACATTGAATTATGCTCGTTATCGCGGCTTGTTTTTCGCGACGCGACATCATCGCGCGAGTAGGAAACAAATTTCGCTCGGTAATTCTCGAATGTTCCTATATACCTTTTAATGAAACATGTGGATTGCGAAATAGTGTGCACGAAAATAATCCAGATATTTATATTTGTAATCATATATTGTCACGTGTAACAAGCATTTGCGAAACGTTATAAAAAGGTAATAGTATCTTTTTATTTAAATTACACAATCTCAATGTTTCGGATATATTTCAATATTAAAAAGAAGCCATTTATTATATCCAATAATTTCTTGCTAATGGAATTAAACAATATGATTAAAAATTTATAAATTTCTCTATTAAAATTATACTATACACGATAAAAAATATTGCTATTTTTAAAAAATTCTGATTGAAAATTATATAGGTCGTGTAGAAAATTTATATGTGATATTAAAACAGTTATTTGATTTATTTTTTTAAATAAAATTTTTGTTATTATTTTTGAGGTCGTCATACTTTTTGCTACAGCATTATATTTCCTATTTTGTTTGATTTTATTTATTTATTAAAGTTAAATTAAAAATGAAAAGATTATATAATAATATGTGATAATTATAAATATTATTATACACTTTAATAGAGTGCAATTTTTGTCTCTTTATTACCCAGAAGTTAATTTAATTTATTTTAAGTCTTACAGTTTTAGCAAATTAAAATTAAAGGTAAAATTAAAGTTGTGTTAGATATGAAAATTATAGGAAATATTTGGATTGAACTTAGATACATATTCCATGTATAATTTTAACATAAAATATGGAAAGTTAATAAATTACATAAAATAGAATAATTCAGTGTTCAATTTCCGCATCTTCCTCTGCATTTCTCGATAATTCAATTACTTGTTTCGAAAAGTTGGCTTGGAATTAATAGTAGCAATATCGAGCAGCGTGCCCATTATCAAAGAAAATACGAATCACGACGGGCAGAATAAGTTGTAAGTACGCGCTCTTAAAATTTTACCATCGAAATCCCGATCCGTCTGTAGACTGTACGACACCTTAAAAGCTCGCAGAAATTTACAGCTGCTCGCTTGATACCACCTGAACGGGGCGGAAATTACTCTTCGATTCGCACACGCGTGGAGCGGCACAGCGCGGCGAGCGCTCGCCTTGGCTGGCGCGACCGATATTCTACATCGAAAGAAATATAGGTCCCCGACTTCATGAAAACTTTGCCATTAGCCACGTACCTCGGAATAATCCCCCGGAGTTCCAGTTACAACGCGTTAAAAACAATTTCGCAAAGTTTGCCTCTATATTCCGCCGGGCCGCGCCGCGCCACGCCGCGCCGTTCCGAGAGAACCGTCGAAAAATCCTTCCAAAATTCCCTGCGTCGCTATAAGAAATGCGAATAGCGAGCAAACAAACGGAATGAACGAACGAACAAACGAACGAACGAACGAACGAACGAAAGGACGGACGAAAGTTTCGCGTGGGCGCGAAAACTTGGAAAATTTACGATGGCCGAGTCGGAAAATTCCGCGGGCATTACGGACGGGGGTGGAGGCGCGTCCGGAAATTGTACTTCGATTCGTTTTACGAAGTGACCGATATCCGATAGAATGTCGGATAGAGAGGACGCGCCTAATACGCCGCTTCGGACCCGCTCGAAAGTTTTACAATGGCGAAATCGTCGCGATCAACATTCCCGGCGTGTGGCGATCGCACGGCCCGGCGGTCCGGCAAATTGCGCGCCAGAAAACAGGATCATTTATCCGAATGTATCGCTCGCAGTTGACATTCATTAAAAAGTTTCACGACGCATTCCGCGGCGCGGAACGAATGCGCTCGCGAGCGGGGCGATTCAATTAATTTCAGCAGTCACACCGACGGAGAAACTTTCCTCGCGCGCGGTACACGTCACTAGTATTTCAATAACTTTCCATGTGAAAATATCCACGGTGGCACCAGCACGCGCTGCATAGTAAGCTCTCATTATCCAGATCACGCCCGGGAACTCCGGGGGCCGCTTCAACCACCTTCCCTCCACTTGCGCGTTTTTGCCTTTCCGGTTCACGTGAAGTAGATTATATTCGCTGAATGAGACTTGATAGATTGATGGATGGTTTATTTATTCCCGTGGCATAAATCCCAAAGAACCCTTCATAATAATGGTTTTACCACGTAACAGAAGCAAGAGTGACGTAATAAAAATGTATAGCCGGTTAGCCGGAGTTCTGGTCGGAAAGATAATGCAACACCTGTCACGGCGAAAGACGAGACCGAGCAAGAGAGGAAAATAGAGAGAGAGAGAGAGAGAGAGAGAGAGAGAGAGAGAAATATATACATGGTTTCTTTGTGATCTCGATCTCTTTCTCCTTTCCCTCGGTGCGTGCACGTTTACGTAGAAATGTTGAAATGAGACTTGGTCGCTTTGCCTTAACTGGGATGTCTTTGCATTGCAGGCGAGCGACCGGAAGCGATGCAGACCGGGACCGCGGGGCCGATACTGTCCTCAAGTTGTCTATTGGTGTCCCTCATCATTTTGTACATATCCTCGGTATAAACGAAAAGGAAAGGAGCGCTAACGAAGATTACAGATCCGTCGCGGTACGTTTCCTCTTACGTCTACGCGTTTCTACTACGTGCGTCCATCCAACAGACATGATCGCGGGACGATTGCGGTTTGCACGGGACATAAATGGGTTCCGTGAATGAAGGACTGAAGTAGAGCGTGTTCAGTTGGCGCGTCGCACATAATTCACGATGCTTTTGTGAGAGGAAGGAAAAACTGCCAATCAAGGAAACATAGCATTCCTTTTGTAAGTAGCAGCTCTTTCGGTTAATTGATTATTACTCCTTGCGCAAAAAGCATTGCGAATTATAGTCTATTAGCGACACGTCTGATTATGTGGTACGTACATACGTATATAACGAAAAAGTGCGAGGCACAAACGTTGAAAAATACACGGTCTCCTTCTCTTCTCTGACATTAAATGGGACGATGGTATTGAGTTGTTGCTCATTGATCCTAAGAACACTTAAGAACACTTGCTTCGTGCGCCACCGCGTATCAATCTCACGCCCGCGGTGCATTGAGACGAAGGACTCAGTAGTGCGCGTCGTTCGACGTGGGCGATCGCGCGCGTGTTCCGACAGGTACGCACGCCGAAGAAGGAGTTGCAATCTTTCGGTAAGAAAGACACTTAATTAAGTGAACGTCAATGCTAATGCCGGAAGCGCGGGTACTTGGCGGTAGATTTGGTGCACAAAATCCGCCCTTCTTCCCCACAAACACGCGAGAAAGGTCACCACCGAATAATCCAGGTAATCCGTATCGCGAGAAACCGATTTACGAGAAGCGTTAAGGCGAGGAGCGATTGCTTTACGGTTTACGGTTTACGAGCAGTCGAATCTTGGGAATGCAAGCTACGTGGATGGGATTCAATGGAAAATAAAACGTGACTGGAATGCTCGATCCGGCAATTTTCCGTATTTCATAAAATTGCCGCGCGATAATCGGCCGCGCGTTCACATACTCCCCGATGCTATCTTCAGTTCCTGGCGACATTTCTCGCGATAAATTTCATCGCCGATTTGCCGACTTGGCAACTCGGACATCGTTCTCTCTCCGCGATTAGTTTTATATTGCGTTTGGAAATACCTCGAATTTTGACACTTTTCCAAACTCGCGCAACATTTTAATGTTATAAATTTATCACCGCTCTGTAGGATTTTCTATCGGTAAGTGATTTGAGAATCGATTAGTTTTATACATGTCCTTTTCCGTAACAGCTTTTTGATGTTTGTAAAAATGTTTTATATTTTGACATTTAATTTCATTTTTTTTCTCTAATGGCACTTGCAGATTTATATTATATATAAATCTGCAAGTGCCGAATAATGATTGAATGAATTTTTTTTACTTTTAACAAGAACGCATCATTTACGCAACATTTACTCAGAACATTTGACATCGTTAAATTAAATAATTTAAACTTATAATTAAACAACACCGTAAATATTATTGACCATAGCATTTTTTCATAAGAGAAAGGTTAACATTAATATTATAATATTTATATAAATTTTGACGCGTGCCATAAGTAAGACTGATTGTGAGCGAAATATCGATTTTATGTTGTTGTTGTACTGTAAATACGTAGCTGCTCTCAAATCAATTGTATTAATTATAATTATCGATTATAATTATCGAACACGTATTATCTAGCACTAAGTAATTAATTCGAATCGTATCGAATTAGAATTGTAGATATTATATTAAATAGAATTCAGTGTTCAGAAATTTTGAAAAATATTCAATCTAAATTGGTATAATCCAACAAGACATTTCAATATGAGTTTTAAAATAGACTCACATAGATACGTATCTAAATACTTTATACTCGTTCGAGTTACAATTGGATTTATGGCACCAAAAACTCAATAATTGAATACAATCAGCATAAACTAAGCTTAAGTAGTCTATTGTTACGCACTTTGATTATGGCCTAATTTTCTATCGTCCTCGATTAGCCGTTAATTAACGCAGCGTTGAACAGAGATAACAGGAAAATGATAGAGGTGCAAATTTTCGAAATACATTTGACATTTGTCGAAATTCCATGTTGAAGTACATAAGATTAATAGATATTAATAATTTAAATTTTAATTTAAAAATTAAAAACATGAAACACGAAAGATATATATAATTTCCTTTCATTTCTACAAGAAAGAACGCAGCAAGCAAGATTAAAAGGTAACAAGAAATTTTATTAAGGAGATCAGTTGGCCTATTGTTTTTTCTTAAAATTTACTAAATTTAATTTAAATTATATTTAATCATTTCATTGCAATATGCTAACAAACAATTAATTAGACGTGGTGGTTGATGCAACGCGTGATCATGCATCAGAACAGAGTAATTACGAGAAATAAGTAACAATAACGCACGTGGCCTACACGCGTGTAAAAGTTAATTTTACAATTGCAAATAAACACAAATGAAACGATTGAATAATCGAAACGTAGCTCGCTGTATGCGGCAATTTAATGCAATAATCGCCAGCGATTATTGCGGGCCACGCATAAATAATCATTCTGTCAATGGAAACAGTGGCGAGGCGCGCTTTAAATTTTGACCATTAATTAGCCCAGAAGAATCCTGTACCTCGCAATTATCTATCGATATATTTTTACCTCCACTCTGCAATTAATTCTGCCCATTTAGTTTTATATATTCAATAATCGCCACGTTGTGTTTCATTGTATCTAGAAACAAAGCAATACGGTACACACGCAAGTAGTTTGTTAGGAAAATACAATTTCAACTATAACCGTTATTATAACATTTCTTTTTATTTGCGCTTGATGCAATAATTAAATGCTGTTTGCATAATGGTATTTCATTACGGTGTTATTTTTATAATAGCTGTCTTATTGCGCAATATTCTCGATAATTTAACTGAATTATCAAAGAGAAATGTAAAACGATATCTTTTTATATTTCATCTTTAATTATAAGCTTAAGTTCCGCTGCGTTACGAATTGTTGCCCTAATTAAATTCACAGAGAGAGAATTATACAGAGATTCTCTGAAATCAGCGCGCGGAAACGGAGCAATGGTATCAGCATAGTTTTCGTATATTGTTTCATTGCAAGAGAATGGTTGATCAAACGTCGAGCACTCCTGTCATCGTTTGTCCCATCATCAGTCCAACGATCGCTAGACTGACAGAAGGATTGAGATAGTGATACGGATAGACGGGTAGTAGGCAGATAGAGACAGAAAGACGAGCGTTACAGAGACGTTTCACTGAGCGCAAAACACATATACACGTACACACACACACATACAATGTGACATGCAATGTTACGCGCTGGTCGGACACATGTTGAATTCACTGATCCGTGAGTACAAACGCACCGACGTCTCGGGCACATGCTTCCTATGCAGCTTCGTACGGATTATCCCTAATGGCGACCCTAATCAGCGATGAATGCATCGGTTCGATCCGTTTCGCCGTTCAAGATTGAGCGTCCGCGATCGCGTCGCAATCGGCATTAGCATCGACATACCAACGTGAATTTGTATATAATATCTGTATTATAACTTGCGCGACATCACATTCACAACGCCTTGCGCGCCTTTCCGCATGAAGGAACTTCGAGACGAGATCTTTCCTTTCCTCGGTCTTTTTCGGATGCATCTCAAACAAATGTAACGCGGAGAAATCAAGAATATGATGACGAGAGCGGGAATGAGTGAGTGAGTGAGTGAGAGGAAGAGAGAGAGAGAGAGAATTTCACTTCTATTGTATGTGTTTCGATGTGACATTCTGCCGGATAGCATTGGCCAGCGATGATTGGCTTTCCTAATCGGGAAAAGCTTTGCTCTCCACGGAAAAAGCGTTTTCTACCATCAATTTAAGTTTTGCCTAGATTGTTTTTTGTTATAAAACAATTCTGCACAAACGCACATACTTGTTTAATATAATTTAAAAATATAACTTTTAGATAGAAATGTTTGCAAAATGTAATTTCAGTATCGATGAAGTCATAGTTCAGAATCCCTTTTGATTTGATTCCGTTTAAAATATATTAAAATATATTATTAAAAATTTTTTGAAAACACATGTTTTTTATATACTATTTTTTAAAACAAACTCTTGAAATTAATATTTTATTCTATGCGAATATTATCGAAAAATCATGAAATATATTTAAAAATGTTTTAGATAGGTAATATGTTTTTACAATTTTAAATGCACATTTTACCATGTATTTAGATTTTCCGATAATGTAATGTTTCTTAAAATATTTCCAGCTTTATTAGTATTTTTGTGAAATTTAAATTTTTCCTAAGAACTATGTATATATATATATATATATTTTTTTTTTATGTGTACTTCATTCGAACGTCCAAATATATATCCAGCAATATTTGATTTATTCTCGGTTATAGATAGGCAAGTATATCAAGCAATCACATATTGGAAAGGCACAGCATATGAGTGAAAGAACACGTAGATAAAATATGTCGCTCATTTATTTGTCGATCCATTTACTTTGCTAACATCGGCAGAAACGTCAAAGTCACGAGGATCACTTGGAAAAGCCAATAGGAGAAATCGTCAGTTGCCCGGCCAGTGCAATTGGGCAGTATCGAAAGTATCGCTCGGGCCATTCGCGCACGACGAAACCAAGTCGCCTGCATCTTCGCGCTCCTACGCGACCCTGATGTGTTGACGAGGTGGATTGCCCTCGCCTGGCCCAATAGAACTTCCTGGAGCGACACGGATAGTCGCATGTCGGAAGCGATTTAAGTAATGCGATGAGTCGAGAGAGAAGCAATAAAGAAAGACAGAGATACGCATTGCCATGACCGTCCAGAAAAGTGGGATCGTAAAAAACGCACGCGTACTTTTTTAGCTATTTCTTATAATTTTATAACAAACAAGTTTTTCACACAACCGCTAAAATTTTTCTGAATTTTTGTACAATTAGATTGCGAGAAGTTTTCAAAAGATTTCACAATGAGCGTTTTTAGAACAACTGAAATGCGTATTGAGGTCAGTTATCTTTTCTTTAACATATACGTATACTTTGTGTCTTCGTTTGATATAAGCGAAAAATCTTTCTTTTATTCTGTTCTATTCACGTCGCCAAAATAGTCAACTTACCAATATTATCCTAACAAGAAAGTTTTACCGTGAAATCTTACAAACTTTTGCAATGGATATGTTTATCTACAACAATCACGATTAATGTTGATGTAATTTTTTTATGCGTCCGTAATTCTTTAAGTTATTTGTATAATTTCTTGACCCAATATTCCCGTTGAATGCATTATATTTAATCATAATTAAAAAAAAAAGAGAGAGAGAGAGATCGCTAAAGAGAGAGTAGAATAGAGCTCATAGAGAAATCTCAAGCCACACGTTGGCGCCTTGTGACTACAGAAGGAGCACATAATTCTGAGAGAAGTGCGCGAGTGAGAAAGATAATATTTCGGAAGTTCTCTCGAGGGTCGAACTTGCTATAGTCCCGTTTACACGTGTGGTTCGGCGGTAAAATATACGGCCCCCGAAGACAATGAGAAGTTGGGAGAAAAATAATTGCACGGGCGGGTATGAGCGTCGAGGCCGAAACAAAAGTTTGCAGGCATTTTTCTTTCTTTTCGGCGGAAACTAGGTATAAGAGATAGGAAGCGCGCCGTTGAGTCGCGGAACCAAGTCCGCAATGCGTGCCGCATCGATTTTCCCGTTACCGGGCGGACGTCGGGAGGCATATCGATGACTCCGGCTGTTCCAATTAAATGCGAGATTTTCGCAAACGCGCATAAAAAGAATTCTTCAATCGGTTTGTAATTTTTCATAAAACAATATCAAGGTACAAATAATATAAATTATAAATTATTAACGTGGCAGACTGCAAATAATTATTTAACCTTGCGTTTTAGGATTTTACGATTATTGGCATTTCCGCTATATACATACATATACATATACATACATACATATATATATATACATATATATATATATAACAAAATCAATATACCGCGAGTGATCCGAAAATAAAGTATACACATTACACTCTTCTAATTTCAAATTGCATTTACATGAACTAAAATAAATGCAGCCTTTGAAATTCTGTGTTATGTTAAATGTTGATATCTCATTACAATTCATTCGATACAGTAGCTATTTAAACCAACATTGTTTTGCTAATAAATGCTCGCTTGAAATCGTATTTGATCAGAAAAGCTGATCTATCTAATGAAGATTAATTGAAGGACAATAATTAATAGCTTATATATAAAGTTATTCGTTATTATTGTTCAATGTTTTGTAAATACGCATATGTATATATTTGGTTCTGAAAAAAGTTATAAATTTAAAAATACACTAATATGAATTGAAATTAAAAATATTGGCTGTGATTAAGTAGCTTTTACAAATAATATTAATATTGATTCTATTTCCTTTGTTACAATAAATGAACACAAAACATTTTCTAAAATATTTGTAATGTTTAAAAATATCAATTTTGTTGTACAAAGAAATCTTACCAAATTTGGGACTAATAGTTAATTGGTATTCTTCTCGATAGCTTCGATAATTTGTGATAATATTCTATTTCTTTACAATATAATTTTGATTTCTTTAGGGCTACGAATAGTCGGACTAAACATTCAGGGCGGATCCAAAATCAACGCGATTTCACACAAACTATTACGCGGCATTCATCATCTTCCAAACTCGGGTGCAATTATTGTCCGATTCGAGCGAAACCGCTGGCAACTGCAATAGCACCAAGCTCGGATCTCCTATGTCTCTCTCTCTTTCTCTCTCTCTCTCTGTCTCTCTCTTCCTCCCTATAATACTTCCTAATAATACGAATTATTGGATGAAACACCATTTTATTACGAGGCATGTATACACGCGAGCGAAATCCCGTCGACCGCGACCGACTGTCGTGACCGAATATCGTACCAGGCATCGCGTGGCGTCGCGTAAAAGTTAATCCACAAATGAAAATGAAAGGAACTTGAGCTAAAGTTGCTCACTATCAAATAGCACAGCAAAATCATTTTTAATAACAATGTCTTCCTTTAATTTTTTGTAATCAACCAAGATGCTTATTTATAGTTTTAATTGTAGTTTTTAAAATCAACGTGGAGATTGTTTTCTTATCGAAAGAGAGTTTACTAAAATTAAAAATATAATTTCATCATTTATTTTCTTTTCTAAATCTTAATTTGTCGATCATTTTTTATGTTTAAATCATCAATTTTTCAAAATCTGTAGATATCGTGAGATTTCACTGACAAAAGATCGATTCCGTGCTAGCTGAAGAATTTGTAGTGAATAGAACATTCGGCGGGACACCTTCTGTAATGCGTAAAATAGAAGCGGACACGTTCCGAATTCCCGTCTCCGCAAAATGAGGTAAACGCGGCACGTTGCCCGCTCGACGCCCGAATTCGGAAAGATGAAACGAATTCGAATTTTGTTCATTCCACGTGGCCGACCGAGTCGAGAATTGAATTCCAGGCGCGATCGGAATCCAATTCGAAGTCCGTGGTTGTCCGCGAGCCCTCTCCCACATCCTCATCCTGATCTCCCGAACTCGGTGGGAAACTTCGCGCGTAGTCAACGCGATCGTTTTCTTTCCTGCATCTTTACTTCCAAGCTATCTTTCTCTTGGCATTGATGGATACAATCTTTATCTTTTTTTTTTCAAGTACTGGAAACGCTCTTGTGAATTCTGAAACCACGGTAATTCGCAGTTATTCGTTTGTGTTTTCGAATACGCGCTTGCTGAAGATGGCCAGAAAAAAAATTTATCGCGCGGATCTGCTAAATTACATGAAATGTGATTTTCACTTTGTATGAAAGACAATTAGAAAATGGAGAGTTTTACGGAGCGTCGCTCGTCTCTCTCTCTCTCTCTCTCTCTTTCTCTCTCTCTCGACTCATCCGCATCGCGATGCCACGTTCAATTTGCGCGTCGCACGTTTTATCTGCGGACACAAGCGCGCGCGAAATTCCGCGATAGCGACAGGTGATAGGCGCCGAGAGAAACTAATCATTAACTAGATCGTGAATTAAATGTCGACGAGAATGCGCTCCGACGATAGTGCGGCGGACTGACACTCGACGAAGCCGTAGATCCTAATCGACGATTTTGCTAAGCGCAAGCGTAAGAGAGTTAAGATGAAAAAAAAAGTGAACGCAGAAAGAAGAAATCCGTAATCGCAGTGATATCGTTAGAATAGATAGGTATATTATTGTACATACTATGATATTACGATGTTTACTAAATAAAAATGTTGAAAGGAAGTGAAGTGGTGGCCTGCTCTTTTGGGCGGAGCTTGTAGAGCTGCATGTACATAACGTATCCTAAAAAAATAAATGCTCCCTCTGATAAGTCTTTATTAATCTCTTCATTTTAAGAATAGAATGATATTAATTCTGTTTTATGATAGACACATAAATTTTACCGTTTTTTATATTCTACGGTATTATAATTTACAATCTGCCTTATTAGTTTAAAACTTTGGGATACATCTTTTTCGCAAACATATCAAGCCAAAAAAAATAAATTTATATAATTTTTTAACAAAAGAAATTAGAAACTTTTTTTTCATTAAATTTACTTTTATTATACTTTAATCTATATGTGTGTGTGTATGTGTGTGCATAATGATGTTAATAGTTAATGTTAGTAGTTAATGTACGATGAAGAGCAATGTACTAATAATATTCTTTCATACGATTACAAATCGACAATTCGAGATTTATTATATATTTTTTTGCATATAAATGCCGCAACGTAGAAGTTTGTTACAAAGATGATGTTGTAACACCTTTAGAAACGATCGGTTTGAGAGGTTTTCTTTGTTCCAATCTCCACCTTTGAGGACATCTTGACAGAGTCGTGGAAACGACCGGATTCTCCGAGAAATCCCTTTGCTTCTTCAGATCCACGTCTTCTTTATCCCGACAGCTGGGAATCTTTTATCAAGAATGCTCCTTTTTCGCCAACGATAAGTAACTAAAGGGCTTCAAGGAACTCCGTCAAGCGGTACCTCCGACACCGTTTCGTCAGGCAACCGTATTCGAAAAACACAGGATGGCGAATTAAGGCCGGGGAAAAGTAAACGCGGACATCAAAATCCAGGTAAAGCTCCCATGTATTATTCACGTATCTGTCGCAGTTGGCTCTATAGCGTTTTTTCTTTTAACCCTTTGCGCTCATACGCTGTGTAACAATCGAATGCATGGAAAGCCGTCGATTTCTTTACAATTGGAAGCATTAACATCGTTCAAAATTCCTACATTCACCAAAGGACTTCACAACGTACGATCCATCAATTCTCTTCATTCTTTCACTAAATAAAACAACCAAGTTGTACCACTAATTGCACGAGTGAGAAGATAAAAAAAAAGGATAAAAGATAAAAAGATCTGTAGAGAAATTTTACTACTAAACACGCTTGCTTTGAGAATATCTTGTGGAATAGACTCGTTAAGCATTTTCATATGTACGAATATTATTGTACAGAAACATGTGCCATGTAGACAATACATAGAAGAGAAAGTTGAATTTAATTATCTTCGAGATATTAATTAATATTAAAAGCATTGAACGCGGTATGATATTTACAAAGCTTTGTAAACAAAGAGATTTATTATTTTTTTGGTATATTATTTCTCTGCTAATTCATTAATATACAAAGAAACAAACAGAAAGCAAAGTATAAAGTTTCTCGGGAATGCTGGTGCAATTAAATCGCAAAGATTCTCATGGAATTAAATGGTACAAGTGGTATCACGTGAATATATAAATAATAAGGGTTTGGATAAAATATGAACAACTTGATCTTCTTTTGAAAAAAAAATTAAATATAAAATATCTATTATTTATCTGTTATAATTGCGATCGTTTCGAGGAAAGTGCTCTCCAACGACCTATTGAATACAAACTATGTTTCGCAATTCCTTTACAAACAATTTACTTTTGTTTTTAAAGGGTAGTTTTATTACTTGCTTTAAAAGTTAACTTTTGTCCAAAGGGTTTCAATCAAACAAATATATTACTGATAAATAAAAAAGAAAAACGCGGTAATAGAAGGTAAATTAATGCAAATTACAGGAACTTTTAATACTTTGCAACAAACAATACGCACGAATCTCTCTCTTTTTGACCTTTAGTGTTTGTCAGGAAATTTTACCGGACTATTTTTTTAGTTCTTCTTGAGTGACTACGTTGCGAACAAAGCCCACTTTACATACGACTGACACAATCGTTGCTATTTTCCAACCGTTTCCGCCAGTGAAATCGGTATTGGACTGTAAGATTATGGAAATTGAATATTTAACTGCTACAGTACAGTCCGCCAACTTTTAATAACTGTGCACTGGCATTGTTCCAAATTAAGGGTAACTGGCCACTGGTGGCACATCTTCCTAAAAAGTTTCTGTCGCACTGAAAATTTCAGCGCTTGTTACACTCCTCTTTATGAAAAAGAGAAAAAGGAACGTAAGCATCGAATGCTGCAGTTGTACGTAAAATTTTATAGAAATTGTTATAAAAAGTTACTATGTACCAAATTACGTATTAAAAAGTTGACAAAAATGTATAAAAGTATGTGTAAAATTCATTTATTATTTTTTATTTCACACACCATAATGTACTTAATGTTTATATCTATATGTATATAAAAATGAATTTATAACTGAGTTTATAAAAATGATTACTTCTTGCATTCTTCATGTATTACCTATATTGTACAGATTGTATCGTTACATCGACAGTTATTGAGATTGAAGCTTATAGAATATTAAAAACATAAATTGATATCTTATATAATATTATTTACCCCCCTTTTGTTACATAATCTTATTTCTCCTGGTGTTCTGTATATCTTCTCAGTGATCATTAGTACTCCAGTTTACCTACTCCCGTCTCCCGTTACTTTACATTTCAAGACCCACCATTTCTCTTCCAATTTGCAAGAGACATCCAAATCGGCTGCGAACAATCACTCCGCATTCATCCACTTGTAGACGCTTGACTCGACGAAATGTAACGCAATATCTCTTTAAAGTTAACGAGCGTTCGCTCGAAGCTTCCAATGTGTCGAGTTTCAACATTTTCAACAACCAAAATGATAAACATTTCTTCACGGAGAAATATCTAAGAAACGAGCTCGCGAGATGTCGCATTATTTTGTGGATTTCGCGGTAAAGTGTTGTATTCCAGGCACAGGCGAGAACACGGCGATCCAGTGAATGCGTCACAAAGGCGCGCGGCAAACTCCGGACGTGTGGATGTAACACGAAATACAACCACGAAAATTGTTACACAGCCAGCCAACTATGACAACAAGACAAAGCAAACATGGAATGGCACGTGCCTTTAGGCAGTCGCTGTATGTTTAGTGCATGTCAAGACAGGAAACTAAAATATGATATTTAAGCATGATATGTATTATTAATTGCGCCAAAATGGCCTTTACATATAAATTGTTTTACAAAACTTGTTAGAAAAAATTATCGGTACATGTTAGAAGAAATTACTTATCACAATAATGATTGTAATAAGAAGATTCAACGAATATGAAATTACACACACACGCACACTGATAGATTAATTTTTTAAAACATGCTCACATCTTTTAATTGTTTACCAAATTAAGAAATATTATTAAAAAGATATTATTAGAAATTTAAAAAAGATAATTGCATTTAATAAACAATTAATTCTTTGATATTTCAACTGCATTTGATATTACTCGTCATAATAATGTTATGATATTATTTTATTATTATTAACTTGATCACGATACGTTCTACTACTCAGTTACTCAACTTATCGGGTCATTAATTCATTATACCAATAATCTTATCCTCAGGCAGGTCTTCGAAATTTCACATAATTTATACAGCAGGGGAGAATTAATGAAATCAACTTTATGAAAATCACAATATTAGCTACAAGAAGAAGAAAAATTAATCTATTCAAAGCAAATGCTACTTGCTTCTTAATGTAACGTATAATGAAATAATTGGTTATAAAATTCTTATAACAACATATTAATAATTGTTTATTACAATAAAATTAAATAATACATAAAACATATTTATTCAATATGGATCTTCTAAAAATACCGTTAAATTAGAAATATTCAACTGGCGTAAATCTGCTATAATTTCTCTTTTTTTGCTAGTGATTCATCCAGTGAAAAAATTCTCCGAGCTTTCTCGGTTTTCTCGACTTTCCGACAGAGCAGATTTTACACAGCGAGTCGATTTTCGCACAAGTGCAGAGACACCGTCGACAATTTGCGTTCCATCGCGTGATTCCTCCATCTCTTCGTCCGCTTCCTCTCGGACTGGCGCAAAAAAAAACTTCAATTCCAGTGGAGATAGCAATGTCGGAAATGCAATGCTCCATCAGGACGATAATACGCATACGCTCGATCGTAATCTTTTTTATTCAGACGATTTTATCGCTTTGCAGCGCGGCCGGTGAAGAATGAGAAACGCCCGTCCCAGTTTCGCGGTTAACTACGAATATCAGTTGAGCGGCAAAAGCACGCTACCAGGAGGCCCCGTTTCGCGTACATGCCTCGAATATCTCGCTATTTGCGCTTCGGACTTTACGACTCCCGTGTGAAACGGTCGGAAGCTAAGGACACCGGGGGAAGGAAAGAGATGAGGCGCGCGCTGGCGCGGTACTGGTGCGCGGATACTGCACGAAGAGTTAAACAGAGAGGAGGATATACTAACGTCACTGTAATACGGCACGTTTGTACTAGAGATGTACGGCTGAAGGAGAGAAAACGGAGGGAAGGGCAGAGCGAGAGATAGAGAGAACGTGGACGTGGACGTGGACGTGGATGTGCACGAGAATCGGTTGGAAAAGAGCGAAAGGGGTCGGAAAGGGAAGAGAGACGAGAGGTAGGATGGGACGGGCAGCGTTTTATAGCCCGGTCTAGATGGTCCGGAACGTGGGGAGAGAAATAAAAAGGATAGGAAAACTATGTCGGGACTGCTCGTCGTAGACGCCTGTTGTGCAGATACGCTTTTTCCATTAAAACCCGTTCCTAACACCCCCGAGGGCGAGCACACCCGGAACACACACGACCCGAGGTGTGTGGACAGAGGCGGGTGCTCACGCACCGCGATAAGCCGTGCGGGTTAACCGTCCGAGAGATTCTCGCTCTCCGTCGCCGAGGAGTCGCGCCGATTTATCGCCACGATAGATACTATTTGCGGAGGAACGCGCGCGCGCATCCCAATTTGGCGAGACATGGGCAGAAGCGGAACGCATTATACGACGGGAAAATTCCCCGCGATATGATCGCGAGCTGATTAGGCCGTTAGCGAGGAAACTTTAGCTCCCAAGACTTCCACTTCATTAACCCGAATGCAGAGCGGCGCGACGCGTCGCGTTTGCATAAGTTCCCTTATGAGACTGTTGAAATCATTTCACCTCTCTTTCGCTATCCTATGAAATGTAATCTATCCATCCGTGATACCCAACGCCGCTTAATTGACTTGATCGTAATTTAAGATCGTGCCGCTTCCTAAGACCGTGATACACATTTATGTATTTTTCTTTCGCAGCATCGAGAATACGAGTGTCTTAAAAAAATTGATACGACCAGCAATATCTCGCGCAAATATTTGTATAATGTGATTAAATATTTTACATATTTTAAGAATATTATTTTAAAGCACAAAATTTTTCTCTATTTGCGGAAACTCTTGTAATAATAGTATATTAACATTTTAATTCTTATATCGTAGTACATTATATCCATGCGAATTTTATATTAATATTCATTTCTTGCAGTTACAATAACACCATATTTAGCATAACACGATAATTACACTGTTGGATTAAAATGGAGAAAAGTTAAAACCAAGTGCAAGTAGAAACAAGATTTATAACGAGTAGGTGAATCTAAACAGGATATAGAGAAGCAATATCATGGAGAATAGTTTATAACCTGACCGTACTAAACCGATATAGCTTCCTCGTATATACCACAGGTACCTGTTTCATAGATGAACGTTTACGTGTCCCTATATCTCATTCTCTACGCTTGCGGAATTACTGATAGGTTATAAATAAATAATGCTGTATAAGTGATATGATAGAGATAAATAGACAAGGATAAAACTGAGTCACGAAAGCAGCGATGAAAGTAGATCGATTCAGATCGTAAAACGACGTATTCGACGCAGATTGAATGTTTAAATTGAATCTTAACAGCCGACTACAACTACAAACAATTATATTGGCGGTAGTATTATTATTTAAATGCAACATTCTTCTACGAATTGTCATTAAAAAATTTTTAAATTAATTT
This sequence comes from Tetramorium bicarinatum, assembly GCA_928718305.1. Classification (NCBI taxonomy): domain Eukaryota; kingdom Metazoa; phylum Arthropoda; class Insecta; order Hymenoptera; family Formicidae; genus Tetramorium; species Tetramorium bicarinatum. The sequence continues at coordinate 34,849,326 of OV788325.1, forward strand.
AACAACAATGATGGCTTATTTATTTTAATTTCTTAATGAATGACATAGGTATATCTTAGTGTTAGATTCCAGCCAACGACATAATGCTATTCAGAAAAAGATTAGTAGCTTAAAAAGATCGACGAATATATGAATTCGCTTGTCAACTTTTTGTTGCTCTTTTGCTGCTAATGTAAATAAATCGCTGTGTAAGGAAACACAGTTTTACTCTATTTACATCCCATTTAAGATATAAATAAGTCGGCGAACTAAAATTGCAGATGTAATTCAGTTACACAAGAAGTTCGATAACTTCACTCAGTTGCACAGAGTCTGGTTCACCAAGTCTGAGCGAATCACAATAAAGTGACTATTTGCAGTGCAAGAGTGGAGCTCATGTAGAGCCGCCAGCGGCCTCTGAACAAAAGATTATTAGATCCTGACGATTTCGCTCGCGGGGCCGGTTACGAGAAAGCTTACGGGTCCTTAGGCGATCCGGCGAAAACAAAGTTTTGCCATGAACTTCGAGGGAAGCAGATATCATCTCTTGTACGTCACACCGTGAAAGCCTCGGGAACGTCAGAGATAATTAGAATTTCCGGGCAGAGCAATCACTTTGGGGCGATGATTTACCGGGAGGTAACGGTACGATATTGTTTCAGCAATAAGCGATTCGTCACCGGTAACAACTACGAATACGTACTTTGTCATCGATTAGGAGACATTATATCCGGTCCCTCAAATTAGAGCGTGGCGAACGGGGATATTCATGCGTAATGTACGGTACTCGAACGTCTTGATCAGCTTTCGGTTACGTGCTCGCGCATATATGTACATACATACACGTGCGACGATGTATGTACGCGCACTGTAATAGTTTCTCACGTACTTGCAGATGGGAGCACGTTACGCAGTTATTGTGCCATTGATATTTCCGAGTCTGGGAGATAAAGAATTGTACGAAGCGTCACGATGAGCTGGATGAGTTTCGCGCTTTGCATATATCGGAAATGCAACGTAGTAACCACGTGTAGCATTATTGCAATTTGTGCAAAAAGAGGGAATAGAGAGAAAATTCAGTAAATCTTTCTCTATTTAAAATTGGAAATAAATTGTGATATGTAAATTACTGATACGACATTTCGTAAGGTATTAATTTTGTTCTAAATTCTCAAGTTTGCAAATGTATAATTTTCAAGTAATGTCCCCGTGAAAAAAGAAATCAGAATGCAGATGCGCGTGCTTTTGCTTTTGCGTGAAGTATCTTCGAAGCTGACGAGAAATCCTTTGTTCTAACATTGTAAGACGTAAACCTTGCTCTATGTATTGTATACACTATTTATACTCCGAGTTTCTCCGATAACTTCCGGCATGTCGCTGGCGCTGGCTGGCGACGACGTGCTGCGGGATTCCTCCCGATGACGCGAGCCTGACGATAGTTGCGTCTCCAAGTCTCCAAGTACACGCCAAAACTTTGTTTCGACGGGTCGACCGAGGAGAAGCCATAACGTCGCGTGTAAGCGAGCCACGAGAGAGCGGGGTCGTCAGGATCTAATAACCTTTTGTCGGGTGGCCGGATGGAAACTCGCGCAGTTACACGACGTCGACGTCGTGCCGTGTTACCATGTAAATGGACGTCTGAATGTCCTTGGCAGGGATAAACGAGTCTGTAGTCCGACTATATACATAGTCGACGACAAGTTCGGTATCATCGATCCAGCCGGCGAAAGCAGGTCGGATACTTTCTTTGAACGTCGCCAGGGTAACCCGTGTTATCTCTCAAATTCGAAGACAACTTAACGATTGATATACCCGATCTTCTCGCGAAGTAAACTTTTTCATTCTTACCCGCTTCTACTCGCGATCGCGAGGCATTAGAGCCTCGTTTGTCTCTCGCGTGGAATGGAAATTGTCAACAATTGCAGATATGGAACATAGATTCCGACTTTTTCAACCGTATCGGCGAATCTATTCAAATTAATTAATATTGGAAAAAACCATTCATAATTTTATTAATTATGAAAATATTAATAAAATATTTGGGGAAGAAAAATGCAGAGAAGGAAATTAAAAATTTTTATATATATAACAAAATTCCTTAAAAAAATTTTTGAATTGTTTGAAAGAGAAAGTAAGCGAAAAGATGAACTACGTGCTTTGAAGGAAGGTGATTATTAGATGAGCAGTAATTAGCAGCAGATGTTGCCCGAAAGTAACTATGTAGATCTTTGTCGGGTGAAACGAATCTTCCTTGAACTATAAAGTAATTTTCTAGTCATCTAAGAGAATTAAATTGCATCTTCTTAATGCTATTTATAAATAAATGAATTTATATAGACATTATTAACAATTAAATTAATACGTATACTCTTACTCATTTTTATTTTTGAATACTTATATCATGTAAAAGAATTAAATATCTTTTTAATTATAAATCTATAATCTTTATTACAATATCTCGAATTACATGTATGCTAATATCTATTCAATGTTACGTATCTTTATGTGAATGTATTGAAGTTTATTAAATTAGTAATTGAATATGAAATGAATATTGATAAAATTATGCGTAAGACACCTTTTACAAGTTTTACAAATTTTACAAATTTTAGTAAGAAAATTAATTCGATAAAAGACTACGTATTTTATAATATTGTTAAATAAAACAAGCTCAAACGCTTGTTTACACGGAAGAAGCGTTTTATAAAAGAAAGACAGAGGCAAAGATCAAATTCGCGCGATTAAATTATTCGTGTATACGTAGCATGCACCAGTGCGCAAGAACGTTGGGTGGGCAATGTGCACGTGAGACGATAAGCGTACCCAATTAACGATTCAAATCAACCATGAACAATTGGCCCGGGACTGAAATTTACTCGCCGAGTTCTAACGGCGCGTTGCGGGATATGAAGAGATTAGCACGAGATGATCTGCCAGAATACTTGAAAACTGTAGATCGGCTCGTGAAAGAAGATTAAAAATAGTCTAACGATAACATTCTTACATCACGATAATCCGCGATCTATTAAGAAGATGTTAAATTCATGTAAGCTACATAATTATCAATTTAATGATACATTCTGCAAAACATTTTTGGTTCGTCGTAAGTTTTTTCTTTAAGTAAAACGTACGTTTGAATTGTTTAAATAATCGTCCATAACTATATTTTTACTCTCTTTAGAGATAAAGTTAAACCACATAAAATATTCAGTTACGATGATCGTTTTATGTTATTCTGATGGATTCTCGCCCCATTTCACGTCTCCTTTATATATGATGACTCAAGTAAGTTATATAAGTTACGTAAGCTTCATTTTGTAATATTCTCATCTTTCTTCGAGATAAGAAAATCATAGGAAATAAATGGGAAATTGCTTGCGAATTTATTGACGCCAATGCATCATTTGAACGGTTTCAAGGCTTTGTTTTCCAATCGGGCCACGTCCTCCAGATAATAATTTCGCGAAGTCGACGTTTCAATCCGACAATCCTGAAATTGCGCTTAGATCTTTCGTTGACACATACGATAGATACGTTATGTGAAACATGACGTTTAATGGAAATAGATCGTGTGCGTCGGTGTCTGTGTGAACGATCGATTCCGTCGAAATGTAAATGTAACTGGCTATTTCGACATTGAAGTAGAATGGCGTATCTACTTGATCTTGATAGATACATTTTACTTATGCTCTTTTGTTAGACTTTTCTTACACTTTGTTACATTTTCTCAAACATGAAATGACTTTCGTTTTATAAAGTAAATTAAGCGCTCAATTTTATTTTGAAGGCTGTACAGCTGTATAGTATATATATATATATATTTTTTTTATACATATATAATTTGAATAGTTTATGTTATTTTTTTCACAACGGTCTCTTGATATTGATTTTTTTGAATCTGCGAGAATAAATTGAATTTGCTTCATGAGAATCGCTAAATATAAATCAAGTTGTTTCAACGAGTTTCGTAATTATAAAATTATACATATATAATTTTCTTTAACAATTTGTAATTTGTTGTGCAGAGAATTTTGTAAGGTTTTTATAAGGTTTAGTAGAAGGTAGATATATCTTGTCGACAATTTCCTAGGCTGACTTGGCCGGAAGCATCGTTCGTTGAGAGGCGAACATCTCGATCCGGCCACTAAATCGTCATAAGCGCATTGCGCGCAATCTCGATCCCCCGTTATAGCACTCTCGCATAGGATTGCCGACTGAAATACGTCGTAAGCGAGTCTGTGTCACCAATGTAGCTTTACATAGTAGTTTTGCGCTCGAGCAGGAAGGATACGGAGAGTGATGGATAGAAGCGCGGCCTCCCGTAGCCAACGGAATCACTTCCGGATAATCCAGTGCACTTGATTGGACGTCCCACTCCGCAGATTGATTGTTATACAAGTAGTGTTATTGAAAGCGTGATGAAAATTTAATGGGAAATGGATCGTCGGAAATATTGGTCTTGCGAGCAAGTGCGACACTCTTATTACAAAGTCAATTACGAGGCGGAGGCTTGCTAAAGATGAAACGCATAAGGTTTTCCTAAATAATTTCAATTTCATGACAACAAAATACGACAAATTGCGCGTTCGTTTATATTGGTTCACGTTTATCTCCCGTTTATCTCGCAGACACGAGTCTTCGCTTATTCGAATGTATTAACTCTCTGGCTACTACTAGAAGGCATACACGCAGGAAGAGGAAATGTGTGAATTATTTTATTTACTTGTTCACGTGCTGTTGTGATTTAACGCGCGAAAGGTTCATGGAAGCGAAACGATATGAGGCTATGAAGAAGTGGTGTGAAGCAGGACGAGGCGGATCGAGCCGGGCTCTTAAATGGGCTGGGTATAACGGCGTGAGAAATGGTACTGTTTTGACAGTCGTCCATGCCCGTGTCGATATTAATTTCGATATATCTATATCCCTCTATTTTCCGTATACCAGATTTTAGTCCTACAGCAATGCTAATGGTTCCGTTAATCATACTCGTACGTGTACGTACGAGTACTTTTTTGTCTCCTGTATGGCACAAACGATGCTCTAAAAAATTTATCTTCATATCTGTCTCTATCGATAAAAGAATGGAATTTTAGATAATAGATCTGTACGTCACTCTGATGTTATATGAGTTAATTTCAATATTGCTTGATTTTTACATTTGCACAAATTCTAAATAAGAAGCCAGTAATTTATAAATTAGCCAAAGAGAGTCAATAAAACGAAAGAAAGGGAATATATCCCAACAGTACATATCGAATAAAAAGCTATCGAAAAAGCCGCAACAATAAATCGTAATTACAAATCGTAATCATTGCGGCGCTACGACACCGCGGGGACAAACAATAAACAAAAGTGACAAAATCGTAGCCAGACGAGAAATACTTGAATGATAAAGCATAAAAACACTCACCAGCCGATGTCGTCCTGCTGGTCTGCTCCTAACCGTGCGCGCGTAAATAATGCGAACGCGACGCGACGATCCATCCCGTCAATCCCGCAGCACCGCGTCTCGAAAGAAAGCATAACAGAAGCACCGATCTACGTCGCGCAAACGTGAAACCATGAAACTGAAATCTCGCTTTCGTCGTCACGCTCCCGACATTCTCAACACTCTCGACACTTGTTTGCAAATTTCACACTTGCAAATCTTGGGGCGGATAGCGTAAGAGTGAGGAACCGCGCGATCCCGCTTCGACACGGAACGGACGGGGAAGCAACACGATCGGCGATGTTGAATTACTACAATAATGACACTTGTATAACTGCGTCGCGCGACGGTCGAAAGAACGATCGTGCGCCCCTAATTAGTGCGTTACGACATCCCCGTCGGCGCCCGATTCTTTACTGCACTCGTTCGCGTGCTATAAAACGTTACAGTAAGGTTAGGTTTCGACCAATCGCGTTACTCGATTCGTCTCATGGAATTGAGCGCTCCGCGCGGACCGGTGTGAACTTGGCGCCCAACTTAATAAAAAATACAAATTAATAATATCGTTCGTTTGTACCTTAAAGAGTACGAAAATATAAAAGAATTAAAAAATGACCAGCACCCAAATTGAAGATATTTTAATTTTATTAACGCTACTCGATAGAGAATCGCTTGTATCCGTTTGTATCGCTTTGCGATATCGTTTTGCAATATCTTGAAAAATAGCGGACTTACCGTTTTAGCGTCAGGTCTAATAATCTTAAATAATTGTACTTCCGAACCCTCTGAGGTACAAACGATTCTCTATCGAGTAGCGTTAATAAAATTAAAATATTTTCAATTTGGATGCTGGTCATTTTTTAACTATTTTATATTTTCGTACTCTTTAAGGTACAAACGAACGATATTTTTAATTTGTATTTTTTATAAAGTCAGGCGCCAGATTTCACATCGGTCTTCTCGGAATCGGCTCACGCCTCGAGGTTCGACTATGCGAATCAAAATATAATTTCTGGAAACTACCCGCTCGCCTGGACGGCCAGTGACGAGCCACGCAGCAAGAAAAAAACTTCGCCTTTCGACTAAATCTGTTTTTTTTTCTCGCCATGTAGCACAGATATTTCATAAAATCTATTCGTAATGTTCAATAATGGAAAGAAAGTTATTTTATATTGAAATTATTTTATTTCAGGTAAGTTGATCATAATATATTGACAGTATCTATTTATAATGCAATCGAGGTCAAACGCGAGCTTAAATGCGTCTAAGCCTAGATTTAATGCACCCTCGCCGTGAATCGATCCATTGGAAATGTATTGATGTATTGTACAAGACTATTGATTATACGGTTGCAACAAAGGCTACAAATGATTTGTGTCGATCTTATAGAAATCTGAAATAATTTTTGACTGACAAGTTCTTATCGGCTTTTATACTTTAGAGATAATTAAGATATAATATATCATGCAATTTTTTTCCTATTTAACATTTCATTAAAAATTGATACATAAGCCATGAACGAAGTTACAGTTGTATTTGCGATCCGCGTTAGATTTGTTTCAAGAAATATTTCGCGGTTTTTTCTTCATAATCAAAAATAAAAAAATTGTCTTTCTCATTAAGACAATTAAATAATGACTTAAATTGTGTGAAAAATCGACTTTCCGAAAATGTAGATCGTGCAGTTTGTTTTTTTTGGAAAAAGAGGACGAGCAAAACTCACGAGACATTACGATTGATGCTTCTAATTTGGCCAAACCGAATGGTAAATTTGCGGTAAACGTGCGCGTAGATTTCGCTGACTGTATCAGGGACGAAAGTCGTTTTTGCGAGTACAATTATTGAAATATAATAGCATCACGATGAAACGCAACGGCCACCATTTGCGTTTGCTGACTACCAGTCTAAGTGCATCCGCCATTATACACGTCAGGACTAAATGCTTTATGCATTAACGACGAGACCGAACATGCACATGAGGCAACATCCCTGAATACACGGAACGGATTCAATCTTGCAATTACATTTACAATTTAGTTGTCGTGTCGCGTCGATATCTTGTCTAAAATGGACTAGATAAATTTGCAAAAGAAGCTATCTCATCTTTCTTCATCTTTATAATGATGATAGGAAAATAATTACAAACGTGTCTCTGTGATTTTGATTTCGAGTTGAATCGACACGAATAATGATTTGAATCGTTTTCTTTTTCAAAACGATTCAAAAGAAAAAGAAGCCTTATATTTGTACCGACAGACAAACTGCGAATGATTGTTATGATGTTTTTGTACAATACGAAATTTAGAAAGAGCATAATTAATCTTGCAGGCGACTTTTATTCGAATATCAAAAGTGAGACGATGCCTCTGCGTCGTGCGGCCTCGGGTGGTGGTTCCGTACAAAGTCTTTGCACATGCAGCGATAAGTTAGCGAAAAAGTTGACTCGCTCGTTTGAATGCAACGCGATATACCGAAGCGCGCAATGTTCGCGAAGTATGTACGCGCTTGTTATAAATGCGCGCTTTACGAGGCACTCGGAGCAATTACAGTCTCTGCCGTGTCAGCGAGTTTTATCGTACTGGCTCCGAATTTATGGGTCTCTACCTCCGCCACCGCCGCCGTCGTCGTCGGAATATTTTTAGCTTCATCGGTTTACGAACGACTTAACAGCCCTACATACACACAGTTTTGCCTAACTCTTTCCTTTATACAACTACAACTTTACGCATGGGTTAGACATGCATAAAAACTGTGAAAAAGCTCTCTCCCTTAGCTTCTAATTATATATAAAATGCGAACGGACATGATGAATATAAATAAAAAGCTGTAGGACCTTTTCATTAACGAAACAAGTTCTTTTCAAAAACTCTTGGAAATGTAAAGAAAATACCTGCCTTATCTTCAGATTGTATTATATAGATTTGTAAAAGTTTCTTTTTCATATATCTTCATTAACACAATTTGCATATCTATATGTTGTGTTAAAATTATAAGAACCTAAATTCTATTTTTAATGGCTTATATTTTCATTGCTCTAATAAATCGTTCATGTATTTTTCCCTTTTTATTATTGAATTTTTAATGATAAAATGTAGTCGGTATCAGAAAGATAATTTTGTAAATGCGTTTCTTTTAAAGGTTTCACATATAACAAAACAAAGTAATGGGAAAAAAATAAATAAAAGAGAAAAAATATGTTATTCATCTATTAACGACGTCGATTAGACGCACTCTAGTGCGTATTCAATGCACCCTGGTGCATATTGTGTACTGTCATTGCGTACACAAATTAATATAAAGATATGTTCAATATAAATATATAAACCGGTTAAACCGCAAAATCCTTAATTTTATTGTACTGTTTGGAAAAATATGTACTTTATCATTTGAAAAGCTTGCATTTCACTTTACACTCCGATTAGATCAGTGGACACGGGCTTCATGATGCACTACTACGCACTAGTGCGTCCAATCGAATTTGCTGCATGAAACAAATAGAGATTTAAACACTGCAAACGTTATATACAAGTAGTGAACCAGTGAATTAAAAAATGTCATGAAATCAAACGGTTTTTATTCAGCCAACTTTTCTAGACATGGATATTAACTTTATCATACTGATTGTATACAACTGTATTAATAAATTTTGAATTATATTTATGTCTGAAATTCTTTTCATTTCACTTGATTGTGTCGGGATATTGTAGAAGACTATGACTGTGATAGCAGATATGACTATGTAAATAATCTATGTTATTAGTGACAGAAATTTATACGCGTTTGCAAATATGCGTGCCTCACGACGTGCGCGCGCGTACGAAAATCACCAGATACATATGTCACAGGTATAGATACGAATCGCGAATTCCTGAAATGTTTAACGCGCCTGCGGGTAATGATATCAAAGTGCAGGCCAAAATGCATGGCGCGATGCGGACGAGTTTTGAATGTATTTCAACGGGCCGAATTCCGTTGGGCGCGGTCGCTCTCATGAGGCTAATTTCATTTTCAACCTGTTAAGCATGTAATTGAATACGTGCGACTCTCGAAATACCTTTCACGGCCTGATCGAACATTATAGACTGGAAGCATTTCTTATAATGAAATTATGCGTAAAATAAGGGTCATGTTTAATCGTAAAATATTTTCTGATCATGAAACCAATGACGAGCACACAATAAAATTATTCGGCTCAATCTGCATGTTTACCCAATGTTGTTATGTTATATAAAACAACAAAAGAGCATCGGTGAAGAAAAAATATCCTTTTTGCATATTCTTTTACACGATTTTCGCCAAGATTTGAAAATTATTTTAAGTAATTTTTTTTTACTATTTTGCTTCCTACGACCACTAGAGTCACTGATATCTTAGACTTTAGTATTTTATTTTTAATAAAAAATAAAATAATTTTTTAAAATTTTTATTTAAAAAGTATATACATATATAAAAGTGTATATAATGTGTACAAGGCATTATTTTTTTCAGAACTGATGTAACATCAATAATTAAATGGTTGTAAATAACATCCTTATTTAAACACTGCTTAATCACTACATTTTTATTTCACAATTGTAAAACAATAAAAAATAATCAAAATTGAATTTAAATTATATAATGATATTTTTCATTCCTAACGGTTCTATCAATAAGATAACATTAAGTGAATTTGTAACAAGTATTATTTTGCTATTATTTTCGCTAGTACAATGAGAATGTTTCTGAAACAAATATTTTTACACGTATTACACATACGTATTAAGTTGGAAACTCTTCATAGAGATCGACTAACTAAGATAATACTAGCTAATAGATTCGTACTTGCAAAATACAAGTCTATTACGTAAAACTCGATTACGTTATTTTATTGTATGCTCGATTATAAACTAAAAGAAGATAAGTATCTTTTATTAACAATTTTATTTAAATTTTACAAATAATAGTGAAATCATGTTATTTGCCCTTTTTACTATTTAATGAAACATATAAAGTATCGCGGAAAACGGAAGATTTATCTTTGAAATAAAGCTTTTATAGACAAGATCGTACTTTATGCGTATATCGCAGCATATACACATATGTTGCAATATTTTGGCTATTTTGACCGACGCGTGTATGAACGTTCATAATATTCTGGTCGTACGATATGCACTAAATCGTCCAAGAGAGGACATTAATGTCCACCTCTATACGAGACACGTATAACGGCAGCCAGAATACATAACGCTTGTTTGCGTCTAAACTTTAATTACTTAAGGATTCAATTAAATAAAAAAGCATTCGGAACACAGCTTCTTCAAACAAAAGCTTAAAAATTATGACTAAAAAGACATATCTAGAAACAATTACATTAAGTGCAATGTAAAATTTCACGATATATTTTCTTCTATTTATAACAATCATAAGGTTATACAGTGGGTGTTAAATTAAATTTAATAAAAACTTTATTAAAAACGTATGTTTGCAATCAATGCTTTTAGTGAATTAATAATAATCCGCTACATATGAAGAATCATGTGTCTTTAATTAAATCGTGAATTATAAACCGTATCATATTTTAACCGAAATCCGGTTTAATCAAATATACAATGGAAAATTGCGAGACGCTAGTGAGTCATATTACACTTTATAACTTCTTCAGCAATAAAGTGTTCACTCGCTGAACCGAGGAACGAACGAAAACTTAGCAGCTTATCAACTTGGTGCATGAAGGGTCTTCGTTTTTTTTATTTTATTACAAAATATACGAGACTCTAAACTATTTATCCCTTGGGTATCATAATATTCTGCCAACATGCGCTACAGAATTCGGTTATACTTGATCCAACATATTTTGTAAAAGCTTTATAGAAGATATTCATTCATAATAAAATAAATAATATTATAAGTAAAAATAAGTAGTATACTTACATATATAATATTCTTTTAGATAAAAATAGATTCAATCTAAAAGCAATTTCAAAAACGGAACGTTTGAAAAAATTGCAGCATTCGTACAAATATCGAGTTCAACATTTCAGAATAAAGTTTTAATGTTTTTAGCTACAAGTTCATTTTTACCGAAAATATTAACATTCTGAGTTATCATTCTTTTAGTGTTATTAAAAGTTTATAATAATAAAGATACAAAACTATATCATTTGTTAAATTTCTATATTAAATACATATATATGCGAAATATTATATATGTACGGAAATATGTACACTGTATTCTTTAAAAACCTAAGCTCTGTTTATCAAATTTATTCACACTAGCTGTATACTATAATGAAACATTTCAAATCATTATCAGCAAGAGAATTGCAGATATTCGTTTAATTAAATAAGTACTAAAACAACAGGCACAGACCTTCTTTTCAATATATAATCCGACAACAAAATTAAATTTCCCTTCTCGTACAATCAACGAAATCCTATATGACATCCAGTTGACAAAAAGTAATAATAATAGATTAACTTTCATAAATATCTTTTCAATCAAAATGAGGTCGATTTTACTCTTCAAATAGATATGTCAGATTTATTGTGTGATAATAGTATATTCGGTAAAATTAATTTAAAATACAGAAAACAAAATATGTGATAATTTATTCTCTAATATATTCTATCGAATATTTCGTGGCAACGATGAATTGGCTGGCATGCGGCAATGCAGTCGACATGCAGCATAATATTATATACGCAAAGTTACTATATTCTGTCATTCACAAGACTTCAACAGACAAGCAGGAGCCGCACTGTATGTCATTGTGTTATTTTCTATCGAGCAATTAACGATAATCGGCTAGCATGACTAATTAATTTCTACGATTGCGAATTATTAAGTATAGACGACTATTTATCGAAGCAGATATTTTGTGCGATTTACTCGTCTGAAGCAGAAATCGAAAGAACTGAGAAATTTTAATTATTGTACATAATATTCCTCGCCAATTAAGAGATAATTTGTTTTACATTATTGCGTATCGATTGAGAACACGAAGTGAGAACAAACTTATTCAGCTGAATAAAATTCAAATAAAGGAAAATCCATGATCTCGATGAAAAACGAAGAGTTCAGAATGAAATCAATGTTTCTCACCATTAATCGCTATCTTGTAAATTAATCAACGAAAATAATTATTCATGTATTTGTTCGAAGCGAGTTGGAGTCGTAGCTTTCCAACATAATCAAGATCAATACGCTACGATTTTTTTAAGCGAAGTTATTGACGATTATATCGATCCAGACCAAGTAGTCGACCATGCGTGCGCGTATATTTTCCCTCAGCGACGGCATATCATATTTCAAAGCACTTGTACACATGTTTTCATACCTTTTTTTGGTCACCTGTCACCTGAGGTGTGAACTTACAAGCAAAAACTACCGCGCGGCGTTCTTTCGTGTATGGTGAGCACGTGCCGAATTTTTAAAATGCTACAACTTTACGAAAAATAGATGTGTACAAGTACCAAAAAATATGAAACAATTCCATTTAATATTAAAGAGTCAGTAATAGATTTAAAAAAAAGTTTCAATTCAATTTTCATGTTAAAAACTATTGTCATTTCTTCTCTGATGTGTAAAATAAAAATGTACTAGATAAGTGTCAAGATTCGCAGCTAAGCCAACGAATATTTAGCTATCAATTAGCATCTTGCTCAGAGAAAAAAGAAACGAAAAATACAGCATGTTATCTATTCTGCCATTGTATAAATGTGTGACACGCGTGAAACGCCCAATACAGTCCAACATATGTAGAGAAAAAGAAAAGCGCCGCCAGTTAAAATGATGGCGGTCGGATTGATAACCATTATTGATTGCGCGCGGTTTTCATGGACCCCGTTCTAAATGGTCCTCTGTTTTTCTTTTATCATCGATACGCGCCCAAGCTAAACCAACGCGCGCGATCGACTGCACATTTAGAAAGAAATAAAAAAGACTAAGTGTGTAGCCATATACAAATTATCTTCCGGAGCGCAAGTTATAGCGGTTCAGCGAACTGTTCGAGTTTTACGAAATAGACTACGGTGCGCAGATTATGTGCGTATATTTCACGGAGGCTTTGTTTCACTTCCGTAAATTATCTTTTAATCTATACATCGATCCGTGATAGAAATTATTTCCCGCGAGAGTCGCGCTAATAATTTCCGCAAAAATCATAGAAGAAAAATATCGTCGCACTCTTGAACCTTGCACGTTGTACTCTGTGGTGTTTCGACTTTAAAAGTTTTTACTGAGAAAGCGGATCGTAACACGAAACTTTCAAAATTCCACCAATGTGTTATAAACGTTTCACTCTCATTCTCTTAAGTTCTCTTAGTTCTTTACTTTATCTGTAATCAAAGCGTTTTTTTCTACGTTTTATTCTTTACGCTTGAAATAAAATGTGCACTAATACATTTATGAAAGTCATATTGCATTCTAATAAAAAATTTAAAAGACAGAAAATATCTATAAGTATTTTATTAATTGGCACTTATTATTAAATTTAAACATTAACTTGTAGAAAAATATTTAATTTTTCTAATTATATTTTTGTATTTTTAATTAGATTTTGTTTCCTCTTAAAATTAATCTTGTATTATGTCCTTTGCAAATTTGTCTTTCTTATGTGAAATGATTTTGCTCTTATTCTGATTTTCAAACTTTTATTATAAAAAATCATGCTTCCATATTTAAAGAAGTAAATAAAAATTACAATATGGGTATTTTCGCATTTAATTTCATAATGCGCATATAGTAAGTAAAGGATACCACAAGTTATGGATATTTTGAAAAATATCAAAGTTATCGAAAGAAAGTCGGGCGAACGCAGCAAGCTGAGTTAGATGCGGTGGCTAGTAGTGGCTGGTGGCAATCGGACAGCACAAACCGGCGGATAACATACGAGGTCGAAAAATTCGCGGAAAGTTATCCACTTCCTTATGCTCTTATTTGCGCTCTATTCGGTCGTCGTACATGATATAATTTATGAATTTAATATTCGCGCTTCTTTTTCACTGATTTCTGTTGTCAAGTGTAATAGTTCCAACCGACATGTCTGCGTGTTCTGTCTTTAAATTTGAGGAATGAAATATTTAGGAATTCTATGGATTTTTAAAATTTTCAAAAGTTTTGACGGATTAATAATGGATAAAAAGAATTTATTAACAAAACACAAATACATAGATCTTTTCAATATTAAATTATTAGGAGGGGTAAATTGTTAGGATTGCCGCCTCTGCAACGTATCTCACAACAAAAGCTTTCGATTAGAAGAGCCAATCTCTTGCTCACTTTTTTGAAAATTATTGTTGGCCAGCTTTCGTCCATTCCAGTCGATTACCGTCCTTTGCGCGACAGAATTTCGGTACTTTAGGGAGGCTTAATCTTCCGTGACATGCTGACTTGGGCTCATTGGGAACTTACCTGGTGTCTCGAGGGTACGCTCGCATCTTTTGCCTCGCCAGACAAGCCTAGCGATAACAAGAGGGACGAGGGATACCACTGTGCCGCCATTGCCAACCCATTCTCCAGGGTGCCATTGTCTGGGAAACCCTTCGAACCGATAAACCATCCGAGAACGGATACGAGCCAGGAACTTTTCACCGCTTTGCCAGAAAACGCGTGCAATTCTGCGAGATACTGTCAATTAACGTTACAATGTCAGGGAATCGATAACAGACCGTTATTATTAAAAGTTTCAAAAGCTCGATACTGCATTTTTAACGTGCGTCACCGCGTTCGTAAAATTCCAGCGTCGGAATCTAAGCGTCGGATCCTTCATATGCTATAAAATGAATGAATGTTCCAATATGAAAATATATAGAGAGTTAAGTAATGAAACGCGCGGTTCTGCGAAATATGTTGTGCTTTCTCTCTCTCTCTCTCTCTCTCTCTCTCTCTCTCTCTCTCTCTTTGCGTGTCGCTTTCCATACTCTTCCATATGGGGGCTCCCACTCGACGACAAACTAAATTAAAACATTTCCGTTGTTGCTTCCTATGGAGATGAAGTGATAAACAAACGTCAACGGTTTGCTGTGAGAACGAAATAAAATAAAATAACTGTTATTTGACCCGCGCGTCTAGAGGCTCGCCGAGACCTCGGTGTCGGTTCTCTTGTTCCGATTTTTATTGCATGTATACCCATGCCAATAATGATAAATGTATGCACATGCGAGACACCTCTCATTGTTTGCGGTGCTTTAATTTCCCGGATGTCAGCTTCTCTTCTTTAATTTTATTCGTGATTTTTAACGGCGGAGTTTCAAATACGAATTAAATGTTTGTTTGCAAGGAAATTTTGCAGCAAGATGCGCGTAGACTTGAAAATTCCAACATTATTCGTAAATTAGAAACGATATTTTTAGTTCACTCCAGTTAGTTTGATAAATGACATAACTATCTATCGAGACTACTATGTCTTTTGATAGATAATAGAATAATGCGATAAGAATAATAAAGCATATCTGTCACATTCTATATTGTTATTGATTAATGCTACGAACAGAGTAAGTGCAAGTAGCAATTAGAATTCACTTATCGAAATGAATGTTCTTCATATTGTAGCTATCTTTTTAATAATTATTTATAGTAATCTCACTTATCGATTAATCGATATCCAACTCATTTCTATATTTCATTTTTATGTTTCGTTGAAGAGAGATTTGCAAATTTAATCAAGAAAAAATAAGCAACATGTTTGCTTCTTATAAATGAAATTATAGTTAACCAATTATTATATCATACATATAGATACATATAGATATAAGTTATAACCAATAAATACATAATTAAGCAATAATTACAATAGTTACAATAATTGTACAGAAAGAGATTTTTATTTTTTATATGAAACTTTTCATGATGGAGAGAAAAGAATCAACGTATCGCATTTAAATCTCCATTAGATGTACACGCTAGAAGCGTTTTTCCACTTTCGTTCGATTAGACGAGAACAATCTCATCAGAGTCACTCGTCGGATCGAAAGGGCCATTTCCAAGCTCGAAGCATTGCTCGTAATGTGTTTCAGAGGAGTGAATCATGAAAAAAAAGGTGAATTCAGACAGCCGTGTGTGCAAAATATCTGCGAGAAAAGGACAATCAATCTGACGGAGGAGACGCGGGGCGAAAGTGAAGAGAGAAAGAGACATGAGAAAACGTCGAAACGATGCACAAACAAGAACACGTGCTTCGCACGGTTTGTGAGCGACCACAATCGCTAGTCAACAACGGCAACGGTAAATTGGTTTAGCCAACCTAGAGCCATTAAATATTGAGCTGGACACAATTAAAATTAGCGGAAAAACCATGATGGCTTTCATTTTTGTTTGTTTGTAATTTGTTTGTAATTTGATAATTAGCTTAATATAATGTGACTTTTATATCGTAATTTTTCGAAGAATTTAGTGTTTAATTTACAAGAATAGATTGCTTAATTGCGATTTAGTATAACAAATTTAATACATGTAGCGTATTAAATGTAACGCGTTGAACGGCTTCAATCTTTTTAATTCGATATTTCGGTTGCGAAAACATTTATGTAGTAGTATTATAATAAATATTTTATAAGTTACAAAAATAAAAAAATTGTAATTAATATTATTTTTATTATTATTATTATCTGTTCGTAGTATTATCTCGTTTTGCTATTTTTCTGAATTGTTCTTCGTTTAGTATTGGTCTTCAGTTTTTTAATTATCTAGATAAAAATAGAGTGAACCAACCAGAGGACTCAATGATTTTACATGGGCTATAGTCCATCTTGAGTCACACTTAAAGCCATTTTGCCGTGGAGAAACAGGAAATCCAATTTCATTCAACCTCAGTTAGTCTAAGGCAGCGTTTGCATCGGTCTTAATAGGAGCGGGGGCTATCGCGAACGCGGTTTGCATTGCGCCTTTCGCGACGGCATAGCTCGAGGATAAACCGAGCGCGAATGTAAACCTGAACTGGATTCGTTTGAAGTCGGCGAATACTGGCGTGGCGAATTAACGTTAACGTCCAATCCGTCGAAGAGACTCGTCGGCATTTTCGCCATCGCATTTACGTTCGCATCCGACTAACAAGAAACACTACAAAATGAAATGACGATTAAACTTTATCGCAATGGCGATGGCGATAGTTCTGCATTGCAAAGACAATGCGAATATCATCCCAATAACAGAATATAATAGATCTGTAAAATGAATAGTGCACTTTTTCCAAGACGACGTCTTAAAAACTTGCGTACCTTTTTTCTGCATTTAACTCATAATTTTATCATCACTTATATACTTCATATGCGCACGCGCTTTCTCAATCTCTCTCTTTTTTAGTAAAAATTATTTATTATTATTATTATTATTATAAATAAAAATGAGGCCAGTTTTAATATGAACGATAATCAAATAAATATTTAAGCCTAATTTCATTGAACTTATAATAATAATACTTATAATATGTACTTATAATAATTAAAAAGACATTTTACATAATTAGCTTACAACAAAATTTAGTTATTACGGAATATACATAAAAAATGAGTCACAATACATACCCATTATTTTTTAATAATTAATAATAAAAAGTAATAGATAAAAATTGAACAGTTTGATAATACATATTTTTTTTATGATATTTTTATATGTACTGCGTATTTATTACATAACAAAAATGTTTCTACCGCTACTCTACTTTCTCAATGAGTCACCGATAAGATAATATAGGCACTGCGCATGAGACGTCTAACATTATTGTTATTATCAATAATGGTAGGTTAAAAAAATTTTAAACTATGTTGCAGTTCTTAATACCGATATAATGGAGATTAACCTGGAATTATTTCTATATATATCTGCTGTAAGTTCTTACATAAACTTGAGTGAATACCGTTTAACGTTGTACTGGCTATACCGTATTCTGACATATATGTATATCTGTTGGTTGAGTTTCATCAGTCATTTTATTGTGCGTACGTAGTGATTACATTTGATACACTAAAAATAACGTATTATTTATTATTTATCGTATTACTTCTAACAATTGCAAATATAAGCTTCGATATTAGATTGATGGAGAAATATGAATAGAAATATATCGAGTATGTGTGGGAAAATTCGGCACATAAGCAGAAAGTTATAGATTCTAGCAATTATAACGCTAGCGTTTGCATTTTATTAGATGTAGATATAACATCAATGTAGGTCAATATTAAGCAAAGAAATGGCACTCATTTTATGTAAAAAGAAATATCTTTATATATTATACATTAATATACATATGTAATATTTAACATTATTGTGTTCTATGATTAATTATATTTGTACGTTGCCAGTGCAACAGATAATGCAAATATGATCGGTATGTTTTCAATAAATACATATTTTAACAGCGCGCAAGATCTTTATAATCTCGCTTCTTGTAGATTAGGCTCGCTTTTACTTAGATTTGAACATTTTGCATATTTCAAATTAGAAGGCATATATTCTAAATTTTCCATATCTATCTCGAATATCTCGTGTCCCGCTAAAGAAGCATGGTATATCATAAATCTTTGTGACAGAGATATTAACAATCGCAAAGATTAACGAATTGCATTGATTATTTACAGTAAAACTTTTTGTGCTTTATACGTTTTTATTAGTTATAAAGAATAAATATAAATAACTATTAAAATTAAAATAAATAAAATAATCAGTAGTAATATGACGCAAGAATTAAATTAAAACAGGACTTTCTTAACTTAAATTAAATTTCTTAACATTTAGTTATGTGATGTAATAAGCTTACATAACAACTTAAATAATCTTCACGTCAGAAATTGAATACTTACGTGTACCAGTCGTTGTTAAATCGAGAATACCGGCAGCCAAATAAAAACTCTGCTTTTCTATAGTGAAAACGGGATCTGTTGGTTTCATGAAATCAGATTCAGTTCTGCAAAATTTATTTAAATAATTATTGAATATCACCAAACCGCGACCGTCAACATCAGCCATAAACATCTGTATATATTCGTATTTGTATATTAATCTGTTATTTAATTAATAACAGTTATGTACATCTCGACTTAAATCACAGAATGTAGTTTATTAACTATATGTATTACTGTATTAATGTATATATTAATCATTTATACATATAAAATATAGAATGAAAAAGAAAGTATGTAATGTTATGAATATAAACTTATAAATTTAAGAAAGATACTAACGGTCGCATAATTAATGTATCTGCATTCTTGAACATAAAGAACTACTGTCACAAGTAATCCAATGTTATTTTTGTTGGTAGCGACGTCAGATGGAATTTTAACTTAACGAGCTTATTATTTTTTAAATTAAAGATCGATAGTTTCGGAGGACAAACTACACTTTCCCCACGTACACCAGAACAAAGAGATAATTGCATTTAATCTAACGAAAGAATAGATATGCAAAATAATATACAAAATATAATAATATATTAATTATTTATATACTGTAGTTATATATTGCTAAAAAAGATATTAATACATACGTATACTCGGTATACAAATATAATTGTAAAGTGACAACCACAATTATTATTATTATACCATGACCAATCTGGATACGGTTTAGTTTCAAAAGTCCACTTTTTTCACACACTGTCGCTAAAGTAGCCGATACTCCTTCGTTACTCATCACAGTAACAAATGTTCTGCCATCTACAAGAAGTGAGATTGTAAAGATCTTGCGCGCATAATTTTATTTCAGAATTAATACATCAATACATTGATAACTAAATGTTTATATAAAACAATAGCCTCATTTAAATTGCTTAGCCTACGCACTGTAGTCTTACTTTACAATTATAAAACAAAAAGCAATGAAAATTAAAAATAAATTACATAATGAAAACGGTATTTTCCATTCCTAAAAGTCCCATTGATAAGATAACATTCTGCGCATCTGTAACAAGTGTCATTATCAATAACAAGAATCGATTTTAAACGAGACCGCGCTATTGTTTATCGCCGGAATAATGAGAGTCTTTCTGAAAAGTATTTTCATATGTATTAAGTGGAAACTTCTTTCGTAGGTATCGGCTAATATAATGCGAGCTATCATTAATAGATTCTTACTTACGAAGTAAGTACTTATCTATTGGTAGAGCGCAGTTACGTTTTATTTTACTTTATTGTGTGCAATAGCAACTATCCGTTACCCTGAAAATGAAGTATCCTCTATTAGTTATATTAATTCTGACGACCGCAACTGTAATCTTTGGTGCTGATCTGGAATGTATATATAGTTGGAAGTTTGTTGATTTTTGTTGGAAAAGTGCCGCGCAGAAAGAGGAGGCGATTCGTTCTGGCAACTATGACCCTAAAAAATGTGTTTTATACGACGTAGACATGTCACCAGGTAAGTTTTGATCCTATTTGAACAAATAGCTAATTAAATTTTAGTGTATATAATTTTATATTAAAATGAAAATATAATTTTACATTAGTTTTATATTAAAATGTTAATATCTGTACGTTAGCAAACGTAATTTATTAACATAGAGTTCAATGTTATTGTGATTAACGTTCCATTAATTATATTTTGACGTTAGAATAGGTAGAGGAATAAATATAGTATCACTATTATAGTATCACTATAATAGAATTATAATGTATTTGCCAGTAGAACATGTTTTAATAGCGTGCAGTTTTTCACAAACAAAATTTTTTGTAGATGGTAGAGTGTTCGTTACTGCAGTAAGAGATAAGGGAGTACCAGCTAGTCTGATGACAGTGTCTAATAAAGTAGGACCAGGAGGTCCACTTTTGGAACCGTATCCAAATTGGTCATGGTATGACGAAAATGATAAATGTAATGGTATAATAAGTGTGTACCGGGTATCCGTAAGTATTTTTTAAAACGATATACAGCTATTGTAAAAATTAATATAAATATAAATAATTAATATTATTAAATATTGTGCATATCTCATTTTTGCATTAGATCAAATGCAATTATCTTTTCGTTCTTGATTGTGGCAAAATCGGAGAAGACGCAGTTTGTCCTCCGAAACTGTTGATTTTCAATTTAGAAACTGATATGCTCGTTAACAGTATTACTATTCCACCTAACATCGCAAGCAACGCAAATGGCACTGGATTGCTCGTGACACCACTTGCTTATGTTCGAGATTGCGACATAAATTATGTGACTGTAAGTATTTCTCTCAAACTTTATTTAGCAATACATCTTTGTTCTATACTAGTATTTGTTTACATCGTGTTCTATACTCGTTAATACGAGTTATATCTTATTATTTAAATCGAGACGCATCTATTATATCAATTAACAAACATATTATTTATATGTTTGTTAATTGATATAACATATTATATATGTATATATATATATATATATATATATATATATATATATATGTGTGTGTGTGTGTGTGTATACAGGTGTTTATGGCTGACGTTGAAGGCTACGGTTTGGTGATATACAAGGGCGATATAAGGCGATGTAGAAAGTCAGACTCACAATTCTGCAGAATCGAATCTGATTTCATGAAACCGACTAATCCCAATTTCACTATAGAAAACCAGAGTTTTGATTTGAAGGACGGTCTTCTTGGCTTAACAATTATTGATAATAGTAAGCATTAATTTTTTTTAATACGAAAAAAATTATTTCTATTATTATATGAACCCACTGCATCATATATCGCACGTTAAAACTTTTAAATCCCTCTTTATGCTGATGCTCGAGTCGTATCGTTTCCATTTGTTTTTTTTTCTTTTCTTATCTATAGTTTTACATATGTACATTTGATTAACAGTAAAAACACAAAAACTTTGCAAGTAATTAAAGTCACACTTTTTAGTTTTTGCAGTTAATATCTCCATTGCAAATTTTTCAGAATTGTTTATCGCTCCTTTGGCGGCAACTGAAATATACAAGATGGAAATGTGTAATAAAGACTATTCAAAATGTTCAAACATAACTGAAAGCGAGGCTGATGAAATGACTCAATTGGCGGGTACATTGTCTGGCCAAACGGCACCGATAGCATCCGAACAATGTGCAATATTTTTTAGTAATATTCCAGAAACATCTATTTTATGCCAAGATGCTACTAAAGAATTTAATTCTACCAATACCGTAAGATATTTAAACACAATTTTTTTATATATTCAATAACAAATTATTCGAATGTTGATACTTTACTAACTTACTTTGTTTCTTGATAGCAATTGTTGGTACAATCTTAATTCTTAATATAATAAATTATCAATTTTTAGGAGCTCATCGCACAAAATTCTGAAAAATTGCAATTTGCAAGTGGGATGAAAGTTATAAATCATGGATATATAACTTTCTTGATGGTTTTAACAAATAGATATCAACGTGTCGCGACTAATACGTTAGTTCTAAACGAGACAAACTTTCGTATTTGCAACATAGATATGAAGCAAATACGAAAGGATACAAATTGTTTTGCTTCTTGCAACGATAATAAACATCATGGATATAGGTATGGTGAAAAACCTTGGTATGGAAAACCTTGGAATCGTAAACCTTGGTGTGATAAACCTTGGTATGGTAAATCTTGGTATGGTAAATCTTGGTATGGTAAATCTTGGTATAGTAAACCTTGGGAAGATAAACATGATAATAACGATAAATATGATAATAAATATGATAAATACAATAAAGATAATAATCATGATAAGAACGACCAAGATGATAAACATGATAAGTAGGGTAAAGATGATAAACATGATAAATGTGATAAATATGGTAAAAAATAATTTTAACAACAATTTGTCTCAAAAAGAAAATATGAAACATATGTCACGAACATGAAGAAATATTTTCAAATTTATAGGTATGTAATAATAGGAATCTAAAAAAATTTATAATAATGCATATGTGTTACTATTAATTTATTTACATATTACCGTATCCTTAATCCTTTAAACAAAAAAGTAATTTACTGAAATTCCGGAAAGATGTTCAAGCATATAAATATCTTATTAAAAATACATAATAAAAACTACTTAAATTGAAACCAAATATTTCGTAAGTGCAATATTTCTGCTGTACTTAATGGAATCAGGTAAACCGCACGAGCGGACTTTGCTTCTAGCATAGATGCACGACGTCGAGGCACGCTGCCATCGTTGACATAAATTCAGATTCGTATGTTGCCTCGCTATAAATCCTTCAAGTGTACATACACTCTGCGCAGATCATGTAATGTGTCCATTTGATAAATTTTAATAATATTACTTATATTTGAAAACATTAGTCTTCATCATTTTATCTAAATAATATTTGTACTATACTTTAATGTGTCAGATTAAAATATTTTTATTGCATAATATTATGCATAATAAAAGTATAATATATTAAAACATAACTAAAAGTATTAAAAAGATTTAATTTCTTAATTAGGTATATGCACACAGAATATACAATAGTAATAAAAAATATATATGTGTTTTAATCATTTATATTTCATGAAATATTAGTTTCTCGATACTTTAAAGAAAAATCGACTTCGCATTGACCAAAAATCCTATAGCTGACGAAAAGTTTCTAGACAGACTGTGTATATATCAGTATCAGATTGTCCGTTTATCGGAAAGAGAAAGAGAGAGAGAGAGAGAAAGAGAGAACTAAATCCTATTTTCAGAAGTTGAGCTCGCAACACTCTGCGGCCTCACCCGATAAACTCATCTCGCTTCCAGGATTCGGAATTCTTCTCCCGAAAATACGTTTTGAGACGGAAAGAAAAGGGTGAGTGAGACTGCGAGGGAAGTAGCAGGCGAGTTTCTGGCAACTTAGTGAAACAATAGCGCGGTTTCCACAGCAGGAACGGAAATCGTTCGCACTTTCCCGCTCCTACTGCTATAGTTCACGTCGTTTGCCAGTGGTTCGTCAGGGGAGGGATAATTTAGATAACAGACCGCGCTTCCCACGCGATCTTCTCGGATAATTAATCAAAAAATATTCAACCGGAAAGCACGCACACTCGCAAAAACAGATGACGAATTCGGAACTGTCTGAAGATAAGTCGAAATACAATCTAATTTAAAGAATCGCGATTTTTTTTTGCAACGCTTTGATTAATTAAAATACTATTTTAATTTTGCTCAGATACAAGTGTAACTTTTTAATATGTTTGTTGCAAGATTAAATATCTAGCCATCAATGAAAGTGACTTTAATTAAATATACATTATAAAGTGTCGTAAATTTATTTTAATGCAAAAGTATTCTAAAAGTTTATGAAAGGAAAGTTGGCGAAACAAAAACGGTCGTCGAACGGTATATTAATTGTATTTTAGCAAGATTGATATGACAGATTTTCGCTTTCCACAGATATTGACCTGATTAGAAATTCTTTTTTATGAAAGTATATACTATAATCGTATAGTTGATACAAATATTGAGATTCGGAAAATATTAAGATTCTAAAAAGCTTAAGTTTAATTGATGGTATTTAAATAACATTTAGTAGCAAGAATTAAAAGTAATTAATTTGAATTATATGTTTATTCTCAAATAACTCTATGATATTAAGTTTTCTGAATATATGTAAATAAGCTGCAAATACGGCTGCTCTCTTAAATAAATCCAATAATCCTTTCTAATAACGATTCCTTCAACCGTGACAACAAATTGTTAATAAAGAAGAATTTAAGAAGAGAGAGCTGCCCGCAAGTTCACAGCTCAAAGTGCAGGGACGCGAAAGTATTTTACCAATGCGGCAAAACGAAATCGAAAGCAAAGCAAGTATTTTGTTACCGTTGAAACGAAATAACGAAACCAATCGAAGTGCATGGAGGAATCATTAGTCCTGGAGACGTTCAACTGAGCAAGTTTCGCAGTCCTCGCAGGTCTGCGCTGTTTCTTTCTGAGTTTCAATCCGACGACGCGAATTCAGATCGATAAAAGACGAAGCAGTTCAGGCACTCGATTTTCCGGACTGTCGGAGAACTTCGTTAGTCTTGGCTGGAAAACCCCGAAAGAGGGTCGTTACCTTATCGCGACGTATAAAATATTTTCATCTGTGGTAGTCGCAACATACTCGCTTCGGAAGCGAGCGCTGTCTGTCTGACTGTCTAAAGTTTTATGTTGCGAAGGTGGCAAATCATAAATATAATATTCCACGTGCTCCAGAGTACGTTGAAATCTCATCTAATATGTTTGATTGACATTGTCATATATTGACTTTATCATAAATTATAATAAAAGATTATAATAAAACATGAAATCATATTGAATTTTTTTTTTAATTTTCTTAAATTTAGTCATGCTATAATTTTAATTCCTATAAACTCGAGAAATATTGCATATAAAAATTACATGCGTTGCAACAAATTTGGTAACTTTAAAGGAGTTAAAAAAATACAAGAAAAAACTCAAATAACTCGATATAGTTTTACAATGTTTTTTCAATAAACATTTTCTCTCATGGAAGTTTTTATATTACTTTTAAGATTTATTTTTTTTTGCAAAAACTACGCCTAAGACAGTTTCTTTCCTTTTAGTGTTGTATGGAACAAAAATACCAGTAGCGAAAATAAAAAGTATTAGTTCAATTGGAGAACAAATATCGCGTTTCAATTGCAACCAATTGATCGTTCTGGAAAACGAACGTACGAGCAAACGCAACACTATATCCGGCCCGCGTAGGATGCAACAAACAAGTATTGCATCCCATGTCCGACATGTTTCGCCAGTGAATTTATGCTCCATTCTCCTATTTCTCTTGGCCGTTTAATACGCCACTCTTGGTTTCCATTGTTTCAATCAGCATGATACCCTGCCATTGCGCCCATTCGCTTGAAATGAAATTACTTGAACATAAACATCATCGTTAATAACCGTGCAAAATTACCAACATTAATATAAAAAGAATATATTTTCAAAATGCTATTTATTATTTATATAAAAACCCTCAAATCTTTTAATTTCTTTAATTCAGTATTTTTTATCCGTTAATATTAAAGAATTCAATAAACAACAGAATCTAAAAACATATCATTTTTCGTTTCAAAATTTTATAAATAACTATAATTATGTGTGTATAAATTATTATTAATATTAGTTTGATTCAAATGCCAAATAACGCTCGACATTTTATGTAACTAATTTAAACAACAATGTAAATTTTCTTCAAAAATACATTTCCATAATAAATAGAAGAAAGCCATAAACAAAGAGAATTAAACAAAAAAATAAATAACAAACAATTATTTCTTTTTTCCAATAAAATATTGCTGTTAAAATCAGGTATAAAAGTTAACATAATTAATAAAGTTTGTGCGTGGGCGCGTATGAATTTTTAACATAAATTAAAGACCACGCCGAGCATGGCAAATTAGATCGTTAATAAAAAAGCTTGCGCTAATTTCGAGAGCCAGAATATTACGATAACTTTCTCGTAGCAGAAAGAACATAGTAAAAAAGCTCATTAAGATTGTCTCGTGATGTGCAAAGTAAAATTGATACTTTTTACTCTAATTATACGTCTCGCAAGGGATATCGTAAACCTAATAAACTCTAATTGGAACTGGAACAAGCTTCTCCCTTTCGTCGTCTAAGACTTCATTTCGTCTATGATCTGACGAAAAGTATTTTGCGCGCGCGCAGCTCTAAAACGGATGGATGCGTTAAATAAAATCTAGTACAATTTAAAATTTAATAAGTGAGTCAAGTTTCCAGAATGGAATTTTAGGGAGTAATATCGCGAAAACTGTTGATTGAAGTGGCGCTTCTTTATGCGACGTCGCCGGTAAAAGGTTCGATGTGACTTCCATATTTTGAGCAAGGAGTGTGATGGAAAAAAAAAATCCGCCGTATTCGTCTCACGGCATCTTCGACGGCAAGGCAAGAGTTTCATGTGAAGCATCTCTTTGCCATGTCATTTCTTTGTGAAAAGTGAGCAGGGAAAAGAGTAGTAAAGTATAAGGAAAATGTCTTGCTTGACAGCTCTTGCGTTTGCGCACGTGCACGCGTATGTGTACATACGTGTCCCTTCGTCAATGCACTTAGATCTCAGAACTGAAACAAAATCACGGTATTATATAGGCACGATATTATCTCTTTTATTTCGTGTTTTATTTTGCTTAACGTCGAACGAGACTGTTAAAAGCTTCGCTACGAGTCGAGTATCGCGCATAGAGACTAACAAAACGTTCAGAGTGCTCTGTGAAATTTGAATATGTTCGACGTAGCGTAAGAAATCCCACCGATGGAGCAATCCATCAAATTTCTCTTGGAATCGAAATCGCGCGACAGCGACATTCTTCGAGTTGCTTCCCGAAATACTTTCAAAGGATTGCGAGGACTTTTCGTGTCGAGGGTACCGAATCATTATTTTGCCTGTTTGGTCGATCGCAATATCAAAAATGTAGCTGAGGAGACGCCCTTTTGTTTGTTTCCCCCCTTTACTGAGATCGTTTCCTTTTGCGGTCGCTTCTCACCCACACTTCGCAATCCATTCCTCGAAAACCTTTCCACCTTACAATTCCACCCCATCATCATCAGAGTTCCACCCGTGGTGACTTTCTCTGTGCTAGGGTGATTTTATGGCAAGCAAAAAAAAAACTCTTAATTACCACACCGCATATTACGCAGAGTCGTTAGGATCGAATGCGAGGAGATTCGCTCGAAGGTGCTTTGCATCACAATGGGAATAGTTCAGCGGATATATACGCGTCTACCGCATGTTATACTTTATATCAGCGTACCTGTTATAACGGCACTTACGTGAAAGCACCAATAACATGTAATAATAAAATGTAATAATAAAACAGACATTTGACATAAGATAAAGAAAGAAAAGATTATGATTAATGACACTGTTGATATGACATTATTATTATGACACAAGAAAAGAAAAGAAATTGAAATATAATATAAACCATAATAATTATTAAATACAACAGTTGTTAAAAGAAATCTTTGTAAACAAAAAAGTCAAATATGTACCATTTTCTTTCTTAATTATGCAAAATATTAATTTGGTTATTTTGATAAACGTAGAAATATCTATATAAGATCACGGTGGTTTAATGCATAATGGTCTTACATTAATATTCCGTTCGATCTGATAAACTAATTTAAAATTAATTACTCATTAGCGAAATTTGTTTACGAGATTCTACGCTTGTTATTACAACGATCAGAATAACAAAACGATAATAAAGAAATATGTAATTCATGAAACCGTACAGTCGCTCCTTATTCTCATTGGCAGGTCCTATCCCAATCGCGATCGAATTTCAATCTATGCATATTAGACCCTAATTGCGATTGTAATTTCCGTGGAAAAGTCTCAATTCAGAGGCGAATCCTCATCGCCGCCGGGAGAAACGCGACTCTGAATAAAAAGTACGCATAAATCTTCGGCCCTCGGCGAAGCGATTCGACAGCCAATTACGTTACCAATGTTGAGGTTTTTTGCGACTTGTACTTTGCCGATGGAAATGTTCCAGCGGCGATCCCCGAAGGAAATTTACGGGTCACCTAATATCGCACCCAGAAAAGATTCCGGTGCGCGCGCGAGCGCGCATCGTCGTGTCGTCAATCATATTGGCAAACAGCGTCGCCAGCGATAAATTAATTGATTAATTAAATGAGGCGCCGAATTCGCCAATCAGATATTTGCACGAAAGAATATTTAATCGAGATCAGATCTATGTATTTTCAGCATAAAGAGCTTAATTACGTAGCTCATCTCCTATCATATTTATTCACGTCTAACAAACTTGCCGTATTAACCAGGATATTAAAATTAAATTGAATGAACAATTACATCATCCACACGGAATGCCTAGCGCGCGTGATGTTTGCTGCCAGTATGGAGGTCATAAAGGAAATCGATCTCGATGAAACCAAATGCATCGTATTATAATAAATTTATGAAATAATGTAGATTAAATTAATAATAATACCACGTTAGAGCGCATTCACATATTTTGAAATTATTGGTTGTTATGCAATAGTTTTGCCATTACATTGTTGCAGATAACGTAATAATTAACATGTCTTCAATGTAGGAAAAATTCCAAAAGTATTCATTTATATATATAAGAGGATATTTAAAATCAATACACAATAAGAGAAGAAATTTAATATCAACATTTAATACAATTTAAAAAAGAAAATGTTTAATTATATTATTATGAGGCTATATATAAATACGGATTATATAAGTATAATCCGTATTTATTTAGATAAAGTATAAAGAATTCATGTGGAGATATTCTCTGCAAAAAGTCAAACAAATTAATCAATGTGAAGAAAATAAGAAGTAATAACTAATTGTAAACCAATTAAAGAATAGTATCGCATCCGATATTTACGATATCGTTGGTGTAACGAACAATGGCGGTAGTAGATAGCTGCGCTTTTCTGTGAAAAGCCCGGAGACGATTTAATCGGAAAGAAGTTCTCTCGAGGACTATATTTAATATACGTTATCCGAGTAACGTAAGATTAATTTTACGCTCTGTTCCGATCCCTTGCGCGACATCCTTCAGAAAAGTCTCCTTTCAAAGCCGAGGCGAACCCATTTCAAAAACTCCTTCTTCATCTCTACCTTGACAAACCGATTTTCCAAAGCAACTTCTTAATTAATAAAAGACTAGCGTGGAACATTTATGCATTTATTCATGCGAATATTACTCACTCAAGCGTAGATTCTATTCCAATAATTCGAAATGTACAAATATATTTTATAAAAAGCACATTGCGCGCGGCAATTCTTTTTGAGAACCCGCATTAATTCGCAATGATTAAACGCTTCGCAGACACTTTAAAAGAACGTAAAACGATACGCGTTTCAATACTTTCAAAGATACATTTCTGTCAGA